>CAJQZJ010034140.1:3513969-3553328 GCA_907164525.1 Lophiomys imhausi
GTGTGTGTATATGTATGTCTGTGTCTGTGTGTGTGTATGTGTGTATGTATATGGGTGTGTATGCATGTGTGTGTGTGATAATAATAATAATTATAGAGAAGATCATGAACTGTAGAGGAGTGGGTGGATGTAGAAGGAGTTGGAAGGGGGAGAAAGAGGCATGAATATAATGTAAATATAGTATGAAATTCTCAAAAACTTTTAAAAATTAAATGAATAATTTATGAGGGGGGGCATGACTGGGACTTCGGCAGGGTCATTAAAGTGCCTATTGAGTGAACCTGAGGACCTGAGTTTGGATCCCCTAGAGCACACATGAAAAGTCATGTGGCTGTAGTAGTGTGCACCTGCAAATTTAGCCCTGGGGGAGGAGAAATGGGCAGGAACAGGCAGGTCTCTGGAGGTCATTGGCCAGTCAAGTTAGATGAGTCAATGAGCTCCAAGTGAAGATGATCAAGCAGGACACTTTGTGCTGTCACTCTTGACAGTGACCTCTGGTCTCCACATATTTTCTCACATAATGCACATATGTACACATACACGCACACATGCACATGGTTTATGAGTGCAGGAGGGGACTGTGAAGATAACTTAGCTGGAGTTTTTCCAATCTCATGGAAAAAGCACTCACGTAAAAAGCCAGGCCTATTTACACATATCTGTAATCTAGCACTGGGACAAGCAGACCCCCAGAGCATGATGAGCAGCCAGACTACATGAACCAGCAAGCTCTAGATTCAGTAAGAGGTCCTGTCTTAAAAAGTAAGGTGGAAAGCAATTGTGGAAGACCCTTCACATTAACATCTGGCCTCTACGTGCATGTACACACACATGGGCACACAGTATTCCCCCACAACAGGAAGTTTGAGTGAATTCTTTATGTATTATTGATGTTTTAGGAAAAAAGATACGTAGGTGAATTAGAACCATGGGTGATAAAAACACAAATGGGTCAGCCTAGGCAAAGGTATCAGAAGTGACAGGATTCAGACCTGGTAGAAAAAAACATGTGTGGAAAAAGATATGGGAAATCTCCTCTGGAGATGGCCGTGGGTGCTTTGGCCATATGCCCTTTCAGAAGGGCAGAACTAGGTGCTGGAATATCCATCCCTGATGAAATAGGCCTCTCTTGCTGGCCCATCCCTGTGTGTCTTTTTTATTCTGGGATGGTTAGGATGGAATGCAAGCTTAGAAGTAAATAGACTTGGTTGAATGGGTTGCCTGCAGGGAAGGAAAAATACCATTCTGAGAAAGCAATTAGGAAGTAGTGTTTTCAAAGAGAAGTCTACAATGCTCTTGTATGCACTGCTGTGTTCCTAAGAAGTGCAGAACTGTTTGCCTTCCAGAAGTGGCATGGGTTGCGTGTAGAGGCAGGTACAAGAAGGAGTGGGCTATGTTACTAATGGCTCATCTTGAAGGCTTCACTTTGGACCAGGAGGAAATAGCAGGCTAGATCTCCACTGTGTACACCAGCTTCAGTGAGAAGTGGGTTTTGCTGTAAATGGTAAAGAACCCCATTTACAGTGGCTTACTCATAATAGAGACTTACATTTAGTTTACATTAGTTAATTTACATTAATAAAGACCACAAGACCCTCAGAGACCCAAACTTGCCCTCTTACCTCTTCCTACTCCCTAGGATGGGACCCTTGTTCTCGTGTTCTTAATGGAAGTCCAAGTTTTGGCTATTGCATCAAGTTCTGGGTACCAGGATGGGCAAGAAGGAGGGGTAGGCCTATGATGCTCTATCTGCTACAGCATTCAAGTTGCATCCTATTTGCTGGGTCTTAGCCTATAGTCCCTAGTGAGATGCAAGGCCAGCTGAATCTTTGTTCTGGGTTTCTCTTTGCCCCACAAAGCCTGTTACTGCTGAAGACCAGGCAAGCACATTAGATGTTCTGGTGGGTCCTGCATTCCAGAGGTTGAGGCAAGGCAGATGACTGTCAGCAGTGGCCTGTTGTGTTAGCTGTCTCTCCCCTGACTATAGACACAATGTAGGTCCTGTCAACTTGCTGTGCTGGCAAGTATGGGGACCACCACTCCCTTCAATCCAGTACTCCATAGATACCCACTGAGCCCTGCCATAAATCAAGCACTTGAGTAGAACATTGGAGAAAACCCCCACACCATGCTGGGCACCTGCCTTCACAGGACTGACAGTCTGAGGGAAGGCACAATGATTGGACCAAAGAATAACCAACATTGTCATCTTTTTCCTTTTCTTCACTGCATCCCATGGAAGTGTTCTTGCATGGCCTCCCCTTGCTCTGAGGTCATGTGAAGAGCTATTTTCTCAACTTCCCTGCTTCTCAGACACCTGTTAATAGTGGGAAGAAGCTGACAGGGTGCTTGTCAGTGTCTGTGACCTGGCCTGGCTGTACCCAGTGGCATTTGTTTCCCCTGGATCCTATCTCTCTGTCCCAGGTCTACAAAGCTGCAGTCACTCCTCCAAAGGTGAGAAAAATAAATGCCAAGTCATACTTAAACTGTGTTGGACACAGCAGGGACATGTCTAGAAATACTGACCAGATTTGTTGTCATGTATTTCATTTGGAAAGATAATTCTGATTGAAAAATGTAGTAATTTATATATGTATGTATGTGTACATACACACACACACACACACATGCATGCAGACCTCCAATTACAAGTCTTTGGGGTGGGGCAGGGTATGTGTGGAGAACCCAAAATCAAGTAGCTGGCACCTTCCAAAGAACTGGCTGTGGCGTGGAAGCTAGTGCAGTTTTGTGCAGAAGTTGAGTCTGAGGAATCCGGATTCCTAAGAAACCATGTGGGATGTGACAGATGAGAGGAAGTGATGAATCTAACATTCCTTAAATTTCACCAGATATTTGATTCCATCTTTAACACCACAGTCCCCCCTTAGATAGAGGATACGATAGCAGTGACAGAGAATGAAGGGCAGGGTGAGAGAATTCAGGAAACATGGTTTATTTAAAGTGTTGAAAGCTTTTTGAGTAAGAAAAGCCTGCCTCTAAAGGTTACATACTGTAAGAGGTCATTTATATAATGTTCTCAGAGTGACATTATAGAGGCGGAGGCCAGCTACATGGCGTCCAGGGGTTGATGGGGGGGTGAGTGTGAATTGTGTCAGTGGGATGGTCTTATGTCTTGAGTAATCTCTACATGTGAGAAGAGAATCATACATTTATATATGAGAAGAGATAGGATAGATGAGTACATTCTGGGAATGGTGCACCTAGAGAGCTCTGTGGTCTCCTTCTTTTGAGCTTCATCAACCAACTTCCTTCTGTTAAGTAAGATGTCACTGTTAGAGGAAGTTAGGTGACAGGCACTTTTTAGAAAACAAAGTCTGGGGAAAAAGTTAAGGTTAAGGAAAACACGTAGAGAAAAGAAGAGAAATGAATGAAAGGGGTGAGGGCTATGTGATTTTTTTTTTTGAAACTTCCCGCGAGTCTATAATTATTTCAGTGTGCGAAGTTAAAAAAGAACTTTCTAGGTGCTTCTGGTGTGCCAGCAGCTCAGACCACACAGCTGCGGGCAGTTACTGGTCAATATGAAAGGAGTGGGTGGGGCACATCAGACTTGGGTGGCCGGGTAATCAGTGCACCAGCTTGGAGCGGTCATTATCTTCAGGATCCAAGTGGAGGTGACATGTTACTTGTTAAGACCTGCCTGAAGGCAAAATGCTGAAATGCACCCAACAGACCCATGCGTTTAACATTGGTCTCCAGTTGACAGCATTGTTTCGGATGGTTGTGTAACCTTTAGGGTGTGAGGCCTACCTGGAAGACATACTTTGGAGGGTTCTAGCTTGGGCCCATCATTTGAGCACATAACCACCTTCTCCATACAGAGTTCTAGCCCTGCTCTCTGCTTTCTGGTTTCCTGTTTCCTGCTCTCTGCTTCCCAGTCTCCTGTTTCCTGCTCTCTGCTTCCTGGTCTCCTGTTTCCTACTTTCTGCTTCCTGGTCTCCGGTTTCCTGCTCTCTGCTTCCTAATTGACAGAGGTGGTAAGAGCACCAGCCACACAGTCTTGGTGTTAGAAACTCTGCCATACTCTTCCCACTAAGGTGGACAAAATTAGAATGATGAGCCAAAATAAACCATTACTTGAGTTGTTCCAGTCAGGATTAGGGAATGGCAGTAAGAAAGGTAGACTAATAACCCCACTAAAATGGCCAGAGACCAGGAGAGTGAAGGAATTAAGAGCACTTGGTTCTCCTGAGGTGGGCAAGAGTCCAATTAGGTTCACAGTATGTAATGTAAGAGCTAACCCATGACATCGTGAACCTCTAGGATCAGATGTGCAGGGGACAACAGTGAGCCCTGGGGGTGGGAAAAGAGAGTGTGGGAGAGAACAAAGCCTAAAGAACTAATGTTTTGAAAAATTATCCTGAAGATTTGATCTGTGACAGCTTCAGAATAATGTCTGAGAGAGACAGTGGAGTTAGCCATTGAGAATTGTCACAGAGACAAAAGGAAGTTATCAGCCACTGCTGAGGTGGACAGAAGTGAGTTGAGGAGAACCCTGGCTGTTCAGGAAGGAAGGAAGTGTAATTGCTGTTTCTAGGGGAGTTCCATGTGCCTGGAGCAGCACCCAGGATGGGGCAGATAGTCTTCACAGACTCCAGAGGCTGTGGGTTTGTGCAGCACTTCTGGTGAGGTGAGCACCAGCCAATAACCTGTTAGGCCAAGACTTCATCTTTACAACCGCAAACAACGGGGAGACAATATTGTAAAACACAGGTCTGCTCATGGCAGTCATCAGAGGTGTCCCTGTGAGAGAGAACTCACAGACAACCTGCCCTCACTCCCTGTTTGGTGGCCTGTGGGCACACCCCTACTTCTCTGGTTCTATTTCTCAGTGCTCAGTGGAGGGATGTCACATTTTGCTATAGGAAAGGGATGTTTCATAGTCTTTAAATCACCTGAACTAGCACATGATGCTGTTTCTGCCTGATGCCCCTTCCCTTTTAGGTATTTCTTTTAAGTCAGAAGACATCCAAACCATTTCTCACATTCAGAAACTCCGTGGGAAGGATGTGTGGGCGCAGAAGAGCCTTCTACACTGCGTTTTCTAAAATGTCTTTTTTTCCATCTAAAGTGTGTCTCCATGGAGCCTTGAAACCCTCGTCGACCCACAAATTGCCCTCTTCCATTTCTCCAGAAAATTTCTGTCTGTGCTTGGCTTTACATCAGCAGTGGGTTTGTGAGTGACGAATTTCCTGTCTAGTAATTGCAACCGTATTCTTTCCTCCCCAGAAAAGCAAAGACACACTGGCTCTGTGGGTTGGTAGCACAAAAGTCAGTCGGATGCTTTCTTTCTGAACTGGCTTAGTTTTCATAGAAGTTAATACGTCACTCAAGTGACAGTGAGACAAAAAGTGTTGAGTTTCATGGTGACGCCATGCCAGGGAATTGGGAATTTGCATACCCAATGACGGTGCAGGAAGTTTTATGCAGATGTGCATGACAGGAAGTAAAGAGCATAAAAGAGACGTGAGAGTCTGGATATTCTAGGTTCCTCCGAAGTGATCTATGAATGTATCTTTTACTCATTAATTCCACAAGTTACATATCTGTAATCTCTATAGTGGGCATTAGAAATGAACTGGTCACGAAACCAGACAAGATCCTTGAATTCATACCGAGTAGAGTTGGGAGAATTAGTTTGGGTCCTCAGAGAAGCAAGTGCTAAGGGATTAAACATACCCGGATTTTTGGTTTTAGGAGATGTATCCTGATGAAAGAGAGGATTATGGGAACTGGCAACCCCAGGAGAGCCTTTGAACAGTGGGTCGTGACCCCTTAAGCAAATCTCTAGCTCCATAAATATTTACATTGCGATTCACAGCAGTAGCAAAATTACAGTTATGAAGTACCAACAAAAATAATTTTATAATGGGAGGGTGACTACAACATGAGGGACTGTATTAAAGGGTCACAGCATTAGGGAGGTTGAGAACCACTGCTCCAGACCATCTTGGTGCTGCCCTGGTGAAGGTGAAAGGAAGACTGAGTAGAAGCAACCTATGTCATTGGCTGGGGCTGTCCTTGGGAATTGAGGCCTCTCATAAACGCCCAGGAAGGGACTTCCCAGCCTGACAGGTAGAGCCGCATCCACTGCGCTTTCTAGAATAGGAGAGCCAGGAAATACACGGCCTCAAGCTGCCTCAGTGCTGGTAGGCAAAGGTACTGACTCCAAAATCCCATGAAAGATGTGAATCGATGGACTCTGTGAAAGCAAGTGGTGTTCTGTCAGATGTAGTATATTTAACCTAGCTGCTGGTGCCCCTCCCCTGCCCTGGGGTTGGCACCCCGTTCTGGGGAGCTGATGGCTGAAGACTGAGTAGCAGCCAGTGGGAAGAGTCAGAGGGTGGGGAGCATTTCCTGGGAAGATTCCTCACAGCCCACTTGAGGAGGGCCATGCTATTCTGTTAGGCAAGCAGTTGCTGAGGGCACAGAAAACTATTAAGACACACTGTCAAGATGACAGTTCTTAAGTGTAGGGAGCTGACAGGAGGGCAAGCAGTAGGAAGGCCGTGAGGATGCTGAGGTGTGGCAAAGGAGATGGAGTTGAGTGGGTCGATATGTGGGAGGACTGGAGGGTGCTGGGCTTAGATTGGGCATGAGGGATGGGGTTGGAGGAAAGGTCCTGATTTGTAGCATGGGATAGGTGGGGGTAGAGAGGAGTTGGGGAGGGATAGACAGGGAAGAGAGGCAGAGTGGGGAAATGTTCTGATTTGAGGTGCATATGTCTTGCCCTGGGAGGATCTGCATGTTACAGACAGTAACTCCACACGAAGAAATTGTTTATCTCATGAAGTGATGATGGGATGCAGAGGAGAGGAGGATGAGAAGGACTCTGTGAGTGACAGGGGGAGTGGGAGGAGGGGGAGGAGAAAGCACAGGAGGGGGAAGAAGAAGAGGAGGGTGAGGAAGAGGATAAGGATTGGATTGAGGCAAGAACAAGTAAGGAAAGAGTCTTTGAAGATGGAGACCATGGCCAGTGTCAAAAACACAGCCGTATTTGGTGGCACACTGGTCACTGTTGACCTTAACAAGAGCTGTTGGGTGACGTGACGGATGGGGACAAGAGATTGGAGTGGGCTAGGGGATGGTTGGAAGCAGGAAGCAACAAATGCTACAAGTTTGGCCACAGAGGGGAGAAAGCAGGTAAGGGGGGTGGGGGAGGGGGTTGGGTCATCGGCTAGAAGAGGATCTGAGCTAGGAGGAGTTTTAGGGTTTTGTTGTTGTTTCTGTCTGTTTTTCTTGTTGTGGCTTCTCGTTTGTTTGTTTGTTTGGTAGTGTTGTGTTACTGTTTCCTCTGAGGTGGGCATGACTATTGTGATTACCTGTATGCGTTCCCCATGAGATTGGGCCCATTACCAGGAAGGCCTATTAGCTCATGAGGTCCTTGTGGGACACTTCTTTTCCTGGAGGTTTTGTAAGAAGTCATTGGGAACAGGAGTATTGAGCCGTGCAGCTTTCGACAAATTGCCCATGTTGTGGGTGAGACTGTTCAGTGGCATTGCTGCCCATGCCCCACCGTTGTCCAGGAACTTCCTGGTGATGCAGCTGACTTTGAGTCACCAAGACTACTAGGCTACTGTAAGCAACCCTGGTACATACCATGGCATGCCGCGGTGGACTTGGATGTAATCCTTGTTGGTCTACTTTCTATCTGGGATGAATAACCTGTGTGTGTGCTTGTGCATGTGTGCATGTGTTTGTGTGTGCACACATGTGTTTGTGTGCCTGTGTGCATGTGTGCCTGTGTATGTGCATGTGAGTGTGTGCGTGTGCACAAATGTGTGCATGTGCATTTACTCGTGTTCATGTTTGCACACATGCATTTGTGTGCACGTGCATGTGTGCCTGTGTGCATGTGTATGTGCATGTGAGTGTGTGTGTGAGTTTAAGTGTTGTTTCTCAGGAGCCATCTTCCTTGCTCTTTGAGACAGAGTATCTGACTGATCTGGAGCTTGCCAACTAGGGAGACTGGCCGGCTAGTAAGCCCAGAGATCCTCTTATCTCTGCCTTCCTAGCTCTGGGGTTACCACCCACATCAACACACCTTGCCTTTTAAGACATGATTTTCAGTAAGCACTTTATTGACAGAGCTACCTCCCCAGCCCCCGGGCTTCTCTTAACATCTCTCCAGGAAAAGTTTCATGACTAGTAGAGACAGAAATAAGCTTACAGAGACCAATGGGTTCTAAAGGAGTCCGCTGACTCAACAGCACAGGGTTCTCTGAGAAGACGGGAGCAGGCAGGATCCAGAGCATCGAGGGAAGCCTTGGCCTTAAGCGGGCCCATGGAGAACATGCATCTTGAGGGCAGGGGATTTGGACAAGCGTATACTAATTGCTAAAGTTGAAGGCATATCCAGCAGCTAGGGGAACTGCTTTGAAATTCCCGACACTTCTCATTTGTCATGTTTGACCAGGTTCACGTCCTTTGATTTTTTTAGTCTGAATGGGGATGACATTTTGCAGTGAGAATTTTGGTTTATTTGATAAACGCAGAAATGTTATGGGAATATGCTTTTGTTTTAATCTCAGGTGTGGGATATGGGGCTGCTTTAGATTGTCCGCAGCAGCTGACAATGGGTTGCCCCGGCCTTTAGTAGTGGTGTGACTTCGCCAGCTGTAGATAGTTTCTACAAGTGTATGACATTTGGAATTCTGGGGACTCTTGAGAGAGTATATAAATACTAGAGCCCTGAGAGGGGCATTGATGCTGCCGGTGCCGCTGCTGCCATTGCTGGTTGCTGTTGTCGCAGTTTGTCACGTGGTCGTGCACGATGCCCCTGATCAGAAGGAAGAAGTCTAACTATATTGTCACCACCCCCCCTTTCATATCTCTGACTTTATTTAGGGATTTCTTTCCCTCTCTCTCACCTCTATCCTATCTCTCCTACCTAGTGCCAAGGGGTTGAAAGGGTGGAAGAAAAGGGGTGGTGAAGGGTAGAAGAAAGAAACCAACAAAGTAGTCGAAAGTTGGTTACAACATTCTGTGTTGGTATCTATGCATTCTCCCATGCACGGATTAACCATCCTGTGCATTGTGGAGACTTCTTTAAGTAGACAGTGTTTCCTGCACCAGTTAATCTCAATGATGCAGGGACAGCAGCATGACCGGTGAGCGTACTTTTATCCAAACATGAGCACAGTTGGCATCTCAGGTGGATGATGGCAGAACAGACAGCAGACAAGCTTTTGTTTGTTTTACCCAGGGCCCTTCTACTCGTTAGCTTCGTTTCAGGGGAGTGGAGCCTGAAGGTAAAAATCACTGTTGGCTTTTAAATGAATATGGGGTTCGGAGTGGGGCTGGGAGATGACCAGGTGGTTGCGAACCCTTGCTGCTCTTTGAGAGGATGAAAGTTAGGTTCCCAACATCCACACTGGCCACTTTACAGTTGACTATTAACTCTAGTTCCAAGGGATCCAAGGCCTTCCTCTGGGTTTCTAGGGCACACACATACATAAAAATAGTAATTATTTAAATGACTCTAGGGGATGGGAAAATTGCTCAATGGTTAAAGCACTTGCTGTGCACGCATGAGGACTAGAGTTTGGACCCTCAGAACCCAAACAAATAATGGGTGGGTGTGTGGTGGCGCCCCCCTTTAATCTCTGTCTGAGAAGGTCGAGACCTGGAGCAAATTGGCTAGTGAGCTCAACCGCTAGTGTGATACCGGTGTGCTCTGGGTTTGAGATAACCTGCCTCAGCCAATAAGGTGAAAGAGTTATGAAGGATGATTCTGATCATCCACACACATGCCGACATGTATGTATACATGTGTGTGTCCAAGTGTGCATACACACATAGGGGAGGATGGATCTGGGGCTTCTCTCAGGCTTTGCATGTAGAGTGCTGTTTGTGGCTCAGTCTGTTGGCAAGGAACTTGTGCTGGGAACCAGTCTGGGTTCTCCTCTCTACCCGGGGCCAACTAGACTTCGGGACACAACATCACTTCTTCTGTTGCCCTTGCCGTGAGTATTGAGTCCCAAGCATTGAAGACCTAGTGAGTTAACATCACAGAACATGGGGTTCCATGTCTCGCTCTTCTTTACAAAGCCACAGAAGGGTCTGGGAATCGAGTGGTTAGTCAGGATTTGTGCTTTGTGCATGGGATTTAGATTTCCTTTTGTTTCTCCGATAATCAAATCCAAAGCAGCTTTAGTCCCCATGTGGTTCCAGTCTGAGATACAGTGAATGGGCTGAAAGGGTTCTCGTCCTAACTGTGGCCACACCTGGCTGTATGTCTGTAACCACTTCCCTTTGTATCCCATCAGAATTTTTTTTTTTTAATCTTTAAAAATTCTACTGCTCAGCCGGGCAGTGGTGGTGCACGCCTTTAATCCCAGCACTTGGGAGGCAGAGGCAGGCGGATCTTTGCGAGTTCGAGGCCAGCCTGGTCTACAAATTGAGTCCAGGACAGCCAGGGCTACACAGAGAAACCCTGTCTCGAAAAACCAAAAAAAAAAAAAAAATTCTACTGCTCTTTAAGCTTTCCTCTGGCACCAGCAATCCAAGCTAGCTAGAGAAGTAGGCTGGTATCCCTAATTATGAAAAATGCAGCACTTTTCTTCCCTGCCTGCCTACAAAAGAAAAGCCAGAAGGAGTGCTTGCATTGGCTCATATCTTGGGAAGAAGGGAACTTGAGGAGGTGGCTGAAGGCTGATGTTTCCAGTATATGGTGGAAGCAGAACATTTAGAGAGGGCGTCTGTGCCTACAGCTGGAAATTTTTATCCAGGCCAAGACATCCCAAGCTACGTATGTTCTGGGTCATCCCACCAGGACATTGATGAGCCAATTTAGTCTCTATGAGGTCAGAGGGCCCTTAGCATCCATAAGATCCAGGTGACCGACAGCCTCAGGAAACTCTTCCCTGACTTCTCTCTACTGTCAATGTCTTGTTTGGATAGATAACAGTCCTGAACCCTCTAGATCACATTCATAACTGTTTTTCTTTTCTTAGCCTTTACTGGATCTCTTTACTATCTGATTATGTTCTCAGTTCTGTTCATTCTTCCTGCCTGACTGAATCACACACTTCCTAGATGTTGAGTATGAGGTGAATCTTCCAAACGCCTCTCATAGTTTTGTCTGGCTTTGTAGTCACAACTCCAACTTTATGGTCCTCCTGAGGTGTCAAGGGCTTAATGAAGCAGATACCACACAGAAAATAATGGGAAGATACTGGCAGGGAAATTGAGGTGCTGTCGGGTTCTGAAGAGATAACTCTTCTTGCCCCTCTTCGCCTTTCAATCAGCACTTCACCAATAAATCAATGAATTCACACTTTATTTTCCTCAAAGTGATTAATAATTGTCTTAACAATATATCAATTTTATTATTATTACTTTATCAAAGTTTTGATAAGCAACAGGAGATTGACCGTTCTTGGAAGAACTGATGGAAGTAGGATAGGAGAATGTTGTTTAAAGAACAAGCAGAGTCCTCTACTGTGCATATTCCATAGAGGGTGGTAGTGGTATGCTCAGGGTATGTGTAGAACAGGCTGAGCATTCTTCAGGTGAAAAAAGTGTTTTAGACAAAAGCTTGTCAGAGATAAGATTCTATCACCTGACCACCACCAAGGACTTTAGAAGGATGAACCAGAAGTAAGGCAAAAATAACTCAAAGGCAGAAATAATTTTCTAATCTGCAAAATGCCAAATAGTATATTTGTGCCCACAACCCTTCTTCAGTAGGCAATGAAGTAGCCTGCCCTCCAGGGAGCTTGCAGTCAGTAAGACACACAGCTATTGATACAGATCTAAAACTGCAGACTTCCTGAAACATAACATTGTAGTTTTAAAATCAAAAGTAATTATGATAATTTTCAACCATTCCAATTTTCCACCCCCTCTTTAGTGTTCTCAGCACAATTGTTTCCTGAGACGCCTCCCTTTCAATATATTTCTTCTCTTTCAATATATTTGGATACCTATTTTGATGAACTTACCTACCTTCTGAGTTTTATTTGACACAGGCAGGAACATTCAAGGAAGTTTCATGCTGAACTGTGTGTTAATGTGATGTCTCTTGCTGATGGACCCTTGAGCACTGCCAGGTGTCAGGTTGCCGCCTTGACACTGAGTCTGAATTAAACCTCCAAGGCGGTCACATCTGAAATACCAGGGAACAATTTGCCTGCCTCTTCTCAGCCATGGGGGGGAAATTCCATTAGAAAGATCAATGTGTAGTTGTGGAGATACTTAATATGCAAGCATGAGGAACAGAGTTTGGCTCCCCCACATCCAGGTAAAAAGTCAGGTGAGGTGGCACACACGGTAATCTGTCTCAGGAGATGGAGATAAGGGGGTTACTGGGGCTTGCTGCCCAGGCAATGCTAGCTAACCAGTGAACTCCAAGTTCAGTGGAAGACCTGTCTCAAAAAAAAAATGAAAAGAAAAAGGAGAGAGAGAGAGAGAGAGAGAGAGAGAGAGAGAGAGGAGATAAAACAGAGGCAATCGTGAGCCACACACAAAGCTGGACCCATGACTGATAGTGGCTTTCCATAGACTGGGACATCTTTGTGGCAGCTTTCTCTCCTGCTCTGACAGCTTCTGCTGCTACAGGAATGACATTGCTGTGGACGGTGACTCCAGAACTGTCTATGCAGACGCTTGTGCAAGAGAGAAGGCTGTGCAGGCTTGAGAGCCTTCAACATCCACGCCAGTCATTTGTTTGCCTTTTAAATCTTACCTCACACAGCCAGGAACATTTGCTTCAGGAAGCTTTATGCTGAACCACCTGATTACATGATGGTACTTCTTCCTTAAGTGACACAGTTGAGCCCAACTGTGTTAGACACCAAAACTATTCAGATCAATTTAGTCCTCACACATGCGCCATTATTATCATCATCCCCTTAGAAATTATTTATATATTTATATGGATGTTTTATCTGCATATCCATGTATCACGTGTGTGAGTGGTGCCCACAGAAGCCAGAAGAAGGCACTTTATCTCCTGGAACCATGTGAATGCTGGGAATCAAACCCATGTCCTCTAGAGTCAGTGCTCCTAACCATTGAGCTATCTCTCTAGCTCCATCATGGTTACCTTTACTACTCCTCCGCCACCGAAGCCAGCTCAAGCTTTCCAATGGCCTGCGGCACTGTTAACCTTCGAAGCCCACCTCTGGGACAAGATGTAGACAGATTAACAGATGAGCACATGGGAGCTCAGACTCAAAGGAACACCTCTCGTGTAACAGGCTTGTGATCCTCCAAAATGTCACTGCGCCAAAATCTAAAGACACCACAGCAAGCAAAACAAGTGCCCCCGGAGCTGTGTGGATATAGAATATGGCGAGACACTGAAAAACTGTAGTACTACAGAGTGAAGTGGAGATGGGATGGTGGGTGGGCAGGGAAAGGCTCCTAGGAGGAAGTGCTGCCTGAGAGAAGGGGACTGGGGAAGGCCCGTATGCGGAATCATACCTATAATCCTAGCAGTTCAGAGGCTGAGACAGGAGAATTGCCACAAGTTCTATGCTTCCCTGGACCCATGTAATGAGTACCAGACCAACCTGGACCACACAGCAAAAACCCTTTTAAAGAAGGTTCCATATAACTGTATCTTTCCTTGAGGTTCCATATAACTGTATCTTTCCTTGAGAAACCATTTTTTGTTTGTTTGCTTGCCTGGTTACTTGTTTGTAACCCAACAGTAATAAGTCAGACCCCAGGAAGAGGCTTTTAATCTGGTGCTAAGTCTATTTGAGTCCTTGCTCCCCCAGGGGAGGCCTGTGGGTTTGCAGGACAGCCTCCCCTGGAGTTTGCTAGGGAAGCAGAGGATTCACGGGGCCCTCCAAAAGCCTCAGACTGATCTGCACAGAGCAAAACCACCCAGGGTCTTGTCAGAGCCAAGACACCTCCTTACAGCTTTATGTGGCGTGCAAAGAGCTCGTCGCCGGGCGGGTGTTTGAAGTGGTGAGGTTTCAACCAATCTAATTCAAAGCCGCTGCATGTTTCACCTGCATTCCAGCAGGCACATGCTTGGCATGACAGCTTGCTTGCACCTGAAACAAACGCACTTCTTTTTCAGATCGAACACCGCACACACTGAACTGACTTCCGAAGATGTCTGAGCCGGTGATCGATTTAAACTGACTTTGTTCTGGCTGAAGGCGTGTTTGTTGCAAACGCTGTTGAACAGGCAATGTTGATAGGATGTTGGTTCTGGTTGAACAGTGGGCCAATGGCTGTAAGAAGTTCACCTATGCATATGGGTCTTACTAATTCAAGACGGGATGCTCATGTCCCACAAGTGAAAACAAGCACTGACTTAACAAGGCTGAGCTCAGAAATCAGTCACTGCCCTCTTTTTTATTATTTTTTTTCTAGTACAATTTTGAATCAAGATGACAGAAAGAAAAGAACTCCAGGTAGGGAAAGATCAGTGATCCTAAGGGTCTGTGAGTAAGCTGGTTCTGGTCATACTGGTTCTCAAGGACGTGTAATTAGCGGAGTCAAGATGCTGAAGCCATGCCCCACAGGCTATGAGCAAATACTTAACGAGCTTTTCCCTGACTGTTCCATCTCCACAGGCCCCAGAGACACTGCCGCCAGCAGAATTTAGTTTTGAGAATGTTGAGGAAAGGTTATGGGACCTTTGATCAAATACTGCATGGGGAAGCCTGTATTCTATTCTCTCCCACTGACCTCTCTCCTTGCCATGTCTTCACGGTAATATCCCTCAAGTCCATCCTGTCTCTGAATCGACACCACCACCCGGATCCTGGACCCCAAACCCTAACCCAGATTTTCTCATGTCTGGGCCTCCTAGCTCACCCCTACCTCACCCCACCCCTATTCTCCATACATTTTGATGACACTGGGTGGCCAGAGGAAGCTTCCTATATTAGCTCTAAAATTAGATTGTTCGGGTTTTTTTTTAATCACTGTTATTTTTTTAATTGGGATTGCATCTATAGAGTGACAGAAGTGACACCACTGTATTGTATCTGCTCATACAAGACCACACATCACGTGTTCATTTGTCCCCTCTAGTCTGTTATAAGTTCTCCCATAAGAAGCACAGATAGTCTGTGCTAATTAGTTTTTTGTTGTTGGTTTGTGTTGTTTTATTTTTTTGTTGTTGTTGCTGACTTGGTACAAACCTAGACAATCTCAACTGGGGAAATGGCTCCATTAGATCAGTCTGTGTGCATGTCTCTAGGGCACTTTTGTGATTCCTGATTGATTTAGGAGACTTACAGCCCACTGTGGGAAGTGCCACCCTGTACAGGTAGCCCTGGGAGGCACTGCTTCTGCTTTAGTTCCTGCCTCTAGGTTCCTGCCTCGAGTTCCTGCCTCGGCTTCCAGCAATGATGGCGTGTAACCCATAAACCAAATAAACTCAAGTTGTTTCCGGTCATTGACTTGTCACAACAACAGAAACCAAAGCAGGTCACAGGTCACAGCCTTTGTTACACCTATTATTAAATATGTCATTCTGGGGCCCAGAAAGACGGCTCAGAGGATAAAGGCTTGCAGCCAAGCTTGGTGGTGTAAATTTGATCCCTGGGACCCACACATCAGGAGGAGAGAACCAGCTCCTGCAAATCATGCAATGGTCTTTATATGTTCACTGTGGTGCATGTGGGCACACATGACACATGCACTCAGATATAAATAAAATTTAAAGGTAGGGGCTCTGAAAAAACCTTAAAATGAATGTTATTTTGCTGTTCTTATAAATGCACAAAGTACTGATTTCTGATTTCTACAAATTAATATGGAGATTTTTTGTATGGAATATGACTTGTACTAGTTTGGTTTATTATCTCACTGAATTCTCTTATTTACTAAAGAGTTTCATAGTGGACTCGTGGGTTTTTTAAAGTTATTTTAGTGTATCATATGCAAATAGCACCAGTTTTAACCCTTTCCTTCTGAGTTTTACATATTTCTTTTTTCTTAAAGGATGATAAGGGGGCCTTTTTTCCCCTGCTCCTGAATAGTTAAATTCTTACAGCTGAGTTTTAGGGTGAGGTGGCTGGATGCTATCATATGGAGGAAAGTTGCCATCATTACTTGATTAATTTGCAGGGTTTTGAGAAAGATCTTTTTAAAAGGCAGACTTGGGGCTGCAGAGAACTCAGTGCTTAAAGGCACCCTTTGCTCTTCCAGACAACTGGGGTAAAATTCCCGGCACCCACACAGTGGCTCACAGCCGTTTGTAACTCCATCTCCAGGGCATCTGATGCCCCATTCTGGCCTCTTTGGGCATTGTACTCAGAAAGTGCACAGATGTGCATTCAGGCAGAACACTCATGCCCATAAAATAAAAATGAATAGATCAAATCCCTCCAAAATGTTTAAAAAGAGGCAGAATCATATCCATTATTTCCTCCCCAGAGCTCTGAAGAGCAGACTGGAATTCTGGTCTGCATCCCCAGGCTCAGTGCCTGCTGTCCCTGATCCTCCTCGGCCTCACATGTCCAATTGCTTCATTTTGCTTTAGCTACAGACAAACTGGCTTCCTTGTGTCATTTAAAGCATGTCATGCCACTTCCCACCCTGGGACCCACGGACACCTGTTCATTCCATTGGTCTAGAATGTTCTCTGCCACCCCACACCATCCCAAATGTCCTTGCCTGACCAATCGTACTGTCTTCACAAGAGCTTTGCAGGAACAGAGAAGTGGGATTCTTCAGCTTCTAGGATTGGAGGCTATTCATGTTCTAGGGACTTAGCTACCTACTTTGTGGTTTTCTCCAGCTGTGTCTGGGACCATGGAAATGGTTGGCTAGATTCATTCAGAGCTAGGATTTAGCAGAGAAAGTGCAGGACCAGGAGGGTGGGAAGGCCGCAATGCTGGCAGGAGAGAAACCGGTGTGATGAACTATGGGGTCCAGGCAACAGAGCACAGCAAAAGGACCTGATTCTCATAGGGAGTATCTGTCAGACTGGAGGAGCCAGAACTGACCTGGATTTCACTTCACAGAACAGCTATACCAGGGCTCCTGGTCCTGTGGGACTGAGAGCCTGCCATACATCAGAGTACTGGCCCACCTTCCGGTCGCGTGCAGCACTGTCTTCCCTGATGTGTGGCCCCATGAACACTGGAGTAATGGGGCTTTAGTCTAAGTGATGATGACATGAAGGGGAGGTAGGTGACATGAGTGGAGGAGCCTCGGAGTCCCTGGAGGCTGCTCTGAATCTCTCTCTGTGGGCTGGTTTTTTACACCCTATTCAACCTCAACATCCCCCTGACCCCCAGAAAAACTCATAGAAGAGAACTCTGCAAAGGCAACTTTCTAATATGACCCAAGTGCTGAACCTTGGTTTTAGAGCAGGTAGTCCCAACCCAGAATAAGCAAGTAGGGGAGGGGAGAGGAGGGGAGAGGAGGGGAGAGGAGGGGGGGGGGGGGGGGAGGGGAGGGGAGGGGGGGGGAGGGGGGGGGAGGGGAGGGGAGAGGAGGGGAGGGGAGAGGAGGGGAGAGGAAGCCTGTCTATCCCATCCTGTGGTGCCTCTGGCTGACCAGCTTTTCTGCCTGGGAATCTCTGGGCAGCAAACTGGATTTGCAAAACAGAGCAGCATTTTTTTTTTTTTTTCTAAATCCAGTGATCTGGTGTCAGCCCATGAAAAGGGAAGCTTTAATATGCCATTAGGTAGAGTGACAAGTAACTGAGAATGAAAATTCCCCTTCAAAAAAGAGTGTGCAAATAAGGCTTGCTTATGTAAAAGGGTATCATGGCTCTCTCAGCGTCTTTTTATAGCCCTGCCCTCTGAAGGTGGCCTCCTGTGACCTCTGTGGAGGAACACCCTCGGGCACATTCAGGCCGAGCGCTTCTCCCTAGCGTAGTGAGACGTCCACCAGATCTATTACCTACTTAACCAGTAGCCCTCCCTAGGTATGTGTTGTGATTAATTAATTCAGTTATAACACATCTTTAGCCATTTGGTGTTCTGCCCACAAGCTCCGCTTGCTTCTCCTACACAAAGCTTGGTCTCTGTGGCAGCCTCTCATTGGTCTTTTCCATGATCTTCATTCCTCATTGCCCTGAAACCCTTTGCTGTGATGTCACCTGAGTGACATTTTTAGACATATACCTGGTTGGCAGGAACAGTGAGTCACCTTTCCATACACCTTTCAAAAGCTCCTTCCTTTGAGCTTGTGTTGTAATGGTCATGGGTTATACACATCCCTGAAAGGCCTGGGACCCTGAGCCTGAGTCAGCTGGCCCTGGATGGGTAGTGCTCTGTGCTATATTAGTTATTTGCTCATTGGTGCAACCAGATACCTGACAAGAAGCAAGTCAGGTTTGTTTTGGGGTATGTTTTCAGATTAGGGCGCAATGCGTCTCACACGGCTGCAGGAGTGGCTCTCAGCTTTGAGGTCAGGAGTGTGAGGCTGCTTGTTTGTTTCTGGGTGAATCAGGAAGCAGGGAGAGGACAGACAGTAGTGTTGGGTTATAAACTGGGGCTACCCACCTCCTCTCCTTGGCCATTTCCTCCAATTAGGCCCCATCTCCTAAAGATTTCACAACATTGCCAAACAGAACCACCAGGTGGGAACCAAATGTTCACCCCCCAAAGGCCCACGGAGGATATTTTACATCCAAACCATAACTGGTGTGGGAAGGAATTCTAGACTACACTAAGGCCTGGCATACATTTTAAATGCACCTCCTCTCTGGAGACAAGGAGTGGTCATCTCCCCAAAGGTAGCTCTCAAAGCTTTTGGGTCAGAGATTTCCCAACTGAGACATTTAATCCATTACTAGGTCATGAAATCAGTTCATGTTGTTCCTGTTCAGAATAAAGCTTAGACTAGAACAGGGTAGGAATGCCAGTTAGAACCAAGGATAGCACAGGAAGCAGAATAAGAGTCTGTTATTCAGGGTTCTCTAGAGAAACAGAATGGAAAGATAGATAGATAGATAGATAGATAGATAGATAGATAGATAGATAGGTAGATAGATAGATAGATAGATAGATAGATAGATAGATAGATAGATAGACAGATAGATAGATAAGAGATTCATTCTATAATCTATCTATCCATCTATCATATATATACATATGAATGGAAGAGAGGTACAGACATAATGGACTTATTAAAGTGGGTTACAGGCTGTGGTCCACCTAATCCAACAATGCTTGTCTCCTATAGAAAGTCCATGAATCTAATAGTAGTTGGGTCCACGCGACTGGATGTGCCGGCTGGTCTTCAGTATACCCTGGAACCCCAAAGAAAAAGGCTTTAATGTCAGTGAAGGGATGAACTTGCCAGCAAGAGTGAGGTCAAGCAGGCAAAGAGCAAGACCTTTTCCCCTCCCTTTGAATAGGCTGCCACCAGGTGTGTAGCCCAGATTGAAGGTGGGTCTTCCCACCTCAAAAGAGCGGTGCTAAAGGTATAAATCCCCACCTCAAATGACCCAATCAAGAAAAACCCCTCCCAGGTATACCCAGCAGCTTGGGTTTTAGTTAATTCTAGAATTGGTCAAGTTCACAACCAAGAATGATCACAATCTCTTTTGGTAAAGGATTGGTCCAGTATTGTTTTGCGAAAGTTTTGGTCTAGTTTCATGTGCATATGTAGTGGGCTGTGATATTAAAGTGTACTTATTGCTATGAAAATCACACTCTGGATATATGGCCTTCAGTTAATGTGCTTTTTTTTGGATTGATGATTACTCAGTTTTGTTTTCCTTGGCTCTAGAAGTATGCTGCATATGTTATTAGGGCCTCAATAGTTATTTGTGGAAAATAAGAAAACATGAAGAAAGGAGGGAGTTGGGGAGAAAGGAAGGAAGGATAGGAAATGAAGGAAGAAGGGGAACAGAGAGGAAGGAAGTAGGAAAGGAGGGAGAGGAAGAAGGAAGTGATGGAGGAGGAGGGTGTGTCTGTCTGGTGGAGCTAAGGTCCTGGATGATCCAACTCTCACACGGCACTTCATTTCCAAGTATCATTGGAGGGTCTTAGCCACTTCCTGTTCTGACTGATGTGGAGTTGAGTCAAAACTCACAAGGTTAACGGGGGTGCTTGAGAAAGTCTCTCTAACTAGAGATGGTCAGGGCTGATGAAGTCCATGCTCTAGACCAGTGGGTCTCAACCTTCCTAATGCTGTGACCCCTTAATACAGTTCCTCATGTTGTGGTGACCCCCAACATTATATTAATTTTCGATGCTCCTTCATAACTGTAATTTTTCTACTGTTATGAATCACAATGTAATATGTGTTTTCTGATGGTCTTAGGTGACCCCTGTGAAAGGGTTGTTTGATTCCCCAAAGGGGTCACCACCCACAGATTGAGAACCACTATTCTAGAGGGTGCCTAGGGTAACCTCTTTATGATAGACCAAATAGACAGCCTGGTATTTATCTTCTTTGTCTTTTGCTTTAATCAGTCAAAACAGTGGGTTCACTAGGGCACTTTTATGCACATATGTAAGATACTTTGAATATTTATCCTCCTTACGGCCCACACATCACCCTTAGGTACTTTAATTTTCTTTCTCAGACCATTGGAAATGCTCAGCCAGTAATAATATGATGAAGTGAAGGAGCATATAAGTCATCCTTGTAGAAGGCTGTGGTAAAGAGCTGAGTTCACCAGCCATTTCTTTGTCCTTGCTGAAATATGTATTTAAGGCACAATGAGGCTTCCTATGTTTTATAGATTTGATTCTTTTTAATAAATGGAAAACACTTCTGGTGAGAGAGAGAGAGAGAGACGAACCCTGTCTTACTCATCTTGTGTCTCAGTACATGACAGAGTGGCTGCTTGACAACTGCGTTGGATGAATAATCAGTCTACTCATTCCTTTATTAGTAAAAGGGCATCTGACTCACAGGCTAGGTGGGACCAAAAGAGACAGGCTAGGGACCTTCAGGGAGCATAGTGTCTCTCACATATATTTCTCCCATGTTTTCTGAAGGGTATCAGTATTTGCATAGAAGTTGTATAGCCACAGAGGAGTTCATAAACTCACTGAGGCCTTTCTGAGCGGTTGATTTCATTTGTCCTCTAGTTCACTATAGGAAGTATCTTGTTTTTTTCCTTTCCATTATAATAAAAAGTTTGATTTTCTTTATGAGAGAATTTGGCTGCTTAGAGGCAGAACTGTTTCATACCGTGGAGCTAAAACTTGAGCTATTTAGTTGTGATTTTACGAATGACAAAATGGCTCTGCTGAGACACATTGCCACAAACCACCTGTTTCAGCCGTGGTGATGGCTGACATGCTAGCCAAGCATGAACTAGGACAGGCAGCTTGTCTGTGTCTCTGGACGGCGCTGAGCACAGGTAACATTTAAACGTGTGCAGTTTGGGGGGACTAGTTTTGTGTTTTGGAATCCAGATGGCTGTTCCAAAAGGAACACTGTCCCTGCTGCTGATAAAGTGGGAAGTCAAGAAACCTGCTTCTGTCTGCATCCCTGGCACAGGCAGCCCCGCTGCCGTCAGTAGGAGCTCAGCATCTTGCCTTGCAAGGGCGTCGTGCCTTTGACTAATGAAGATTTTAAGTGTCCCATGGTCACTTTTCTTTGAAAACCCTGTCATGTGCTCTAGCAGATGGCAAGTTTGCATTTGGGCATGAAATTTTGCACAGTGCTGGCACGCTTGCTCTGTTTCCTGAGATGTATTTGGGCAATAAGAATTTGTAATTGAATTAGGTTGGCCCTCCTCACTAATTGCTTAATTTCTGCATGTGCAGGCACATATTGGCAAGCTAAATACAAAATACTATTGTGTGTCTTTTCTGATACTGAAAGAAGGATAGTTTAAAAAAAATCATGTAGCAACCTCTTGGATGATGTATATCACAGGACTTAAGCAGTAATACACGGTACTCACTAAAGGAAGGAAGGAAAAAACTTGCAAAAGTAGAGGTCAATGTGAGGGAGGATGGCAAAGTGGGTAGAGCACCTAACCCTTAACAGCAGAAGGAGAATTGGAAGGAAGCACAGTATTAGGCTTAATGTGTAACTAACTGCTGATAATTTTTCAAGTTAGCACATAGAACTGGGTACATGGTTCAGTGAGAACAGTCTTGCTGAACAGGCATGAGGACCATGGTCTCTAATCACAGCCCTTGGAGTCAGAAGCAAGGGCTTCCCGGAGCAAGCTGGCTGGATACACAAGCTGCAATGCTGAACTCTAGGATTAAGGGAGAGACCCTGACTCAAAATAAAAGGTGGGGAGTGAGTGACTCGGTAATTAATTACACATTAAGTATAATAAGATTCTTGATGTCAGCATCTGGCCTCCACATGGAAGCACACACCTGGGCATACACATGTAAGCACACACCTGAGCATATCCATCTGCAGACAAATATGGACCCACACACATGAGCTGACATATATGCATACACAAACTGCATGTACATATACATGCCAAAAATTAACAATAATATATATATATATATACTTATAAATCTATGTTTATATGTTTTTACATGCTTATGTAGTTCAGTATATATTGGGCTGTGGAATTAGAGCTTGGCTAGTGGCTCCCATTGAGGGCCCAGTCAAGAGTGAGACCCTTGAGGGCTGACACCTGTTGGCACCAGGCAGGTGGAGTGTTTCATGCCAGCCACCCTGGGACTGTCCAGACTCTGCCACCTCCTGCATTCTGCACCAGGGGTCCCCTTGAGGACTCTCTCTGGCAAAGCCATTTCAGTGTCGTGGTCACCTCCCCACTTCAAGGACTCATCTGGGTCACCCAAAACACAATTCTCTGAATCATTTAGGCCACAACAAGAGCTACAGTGGGCCTCTCTGTTGTGTCCTCTGGATACTTTCAAAGTGGGTCTTTCACCCTGTTTTTTTTTTTTTTTTTTTTTTTTTTTTACAGTTTACCAAACTTTTGTCAGTGTGGTTGGCCACATGAAGACAATCACTGAAGTTATAATATGTTTATTTTTTTTTAATTCAGGAAATGTAGCTCTGGTGCCCTGTTGCCATTTTAGTACCCAAAGAGCTATGTACTTAATGAAACTGGACCCACTCCATGAGGGAGAATCCTTGTATGGTGTGTTTGGTAATTGCCCAGTCAGGGTTGGTTGTGGGCTTGGAAGGGGGACCTCCTCAGGGCCTCACCCCCTGGATGCCATCAAGGACTTTAGAGAATGTACCTCCTGGGCTCATTCCCACAGGAGGCTTCCTTGGCCTGACATTTGCCCAGATGTAATACACACTGCCTTCCGATACCAACAATGAATGCTGGGAGAAGATTGTTTTCACACCCAGGGATTGCCTGACACAGCCTGGCCTCAAGGTTTCTTGGCCTGCATGGAGCCCATTAACTTCTACTTTGACACAAAGAGCTTCACAGATGGGACACAGTGGCCCTATGAAGGCACTGAGCAGGAGGGCAGGTTAGGGGTAGGGGTGGGTGCCAGGCACTCCTGCACTGGGCAAGCCTGTCTCCTCTTGGGGGAAATTGAGAATGGGAATTTGGGAAGAAGGCAAGTGGAAAGAAAGGCTCCGGGAATTTGAATGCCTGTGGAAATGGGGATGAGGTGTGTGTTAGAGCATATTTATTTACTGGAGCCAACAGGGGAGGAAGCTCCGACAAAGGTGAAGGCAGACACGGGGATCCTGATTAATGACTGTCTGCAGCATTGGTTGTAATCCTCATGGGGCGGGGGGCCTTGCCTTCCCTGTCACTCCTTTCTTCACTGGGCAGTGTTCATCATCTTTCCTTTACTATGACGTGTAGCTGGGATAAATCAACTTATGAAGAGGAAAGGTTTATTTTGGCCCACAGGTTTGTAGAGTCTGGTCTGCATTCTGTAATCCAGCTGCTTTGGGGCCCTCGAGGAGGTGACATGTCATTTGGGATCTGTGCATCAGAACAGAACTTTCCACCCCGGGGCTATGGGAAGAGGGGAGAGGAAGAGAAGGAAGGTGTCTTAGTTATGGCTTCTCTTACTGAGGTACAACACCAGGACCAAAAGCAACTGGAGGAGGGATGGGTTTATTTCTGCTTATACTTCCCCATCACAGTCTATCACCAAAGGAAGTCAGGGAGGAACTGAAGCAGAGGCCATGGAGGAATCCTGCTTACTGACTTTTTCAGACTACTTGCTTATACATCCTAGGGCCACCTACCAAGGAGGGACACTGCCCACAGTGGAATTGACCCTCCTACATCAATCACTAATTAAAAAGAAAGTGCCCCACAGGCTTGCCTCCAGGCCAACATATGGAGGCATTTTTTTTCAACTGTGGTTCCTTTTCAGATAATTCTAACTCATATGAAGTTGTAAAAAAAAAAAACAGAAACAAAAACAAAAAAACACACACGAAACAACAACAAACAGGACAAATAGTCATGTTCCCACAAAGCCCTTTGAGGGTACAACCCCAATTCCTGAAGACTACTCACCAGGTCCGCAATTCTTTTTTTTTTTAAACTCACCTTCCCATAGTGTCCTAATAGAAATGAACCTTTGACCACATATCCCTCTGATGTACATCCCAGGTTCAAAGTACAGAAATATTCCTGTACCAAGCTGAGCTCATGCCTAATACATACTGTCTCCATACATGGCTAGAAGGGGTGTGGATACAGGAGATTTTTTCAGGCAGGAACAGTGGCAGTGGTGTGAAGAATCCAGGCAGTGCCATGTGACTTATAAACCCTGGGCTGTATCCCTGACAGACAAGAAATGTGGGTTTAAGCCACACTGGGGAGCCTTTGGGTGCCCAGCATGAGAGTTTCCAGACAGCTAGTTCTTGTACCTGCCAGTCATTAGTTTGGGGGACTTGAGGGACTTTCGTAATTTTTTTTGGCACTGTGTTTCCTGCTTATTTATGAAGTAGTGATTAGGGTACAAGAGGGGATTGAGGTGCTGTGGAAAGTTCCTAACATATGACCAGTCAAATGTCCACCACTTAGGAATAAGGTAAGTGCTGTCAGGGCTGTGTGTGTGTGTGTTGTATGTGTATGTCTGTGTTTGTGCCTGTGTGTGTGTGCCTGTGTGTCTCTGTGTGTATGTTGTATGTATGTGTGTGTGTGTGTGTGTGTGTGTGTGTGTGCTGTGAGTGTTCAGTAAGTATCCATGTGTGCAGGTCAGAGGAGGACTTCCGGCATCCTGCTCCACTCTGTCTCTGCCCTGTTACCTTGAAACAGAGTCTCTCACCTGACCTGTAGCTAGGCTGTCAGCTAGGCAGCTCTAGAGGTCTTTCTTCTGAAGGCCTGCTCGTGGCTGCAGGCCTACCAGGGACACGCTGGAGGGCTAATAAGCTTACCCTTCAGGGGCCGTCACCGAAGGACTTCTGCCAGAGTCTCTGGACTCTGAAACTGCATCTGGACCTCACCAGAGAGACAGCATGGGATACCAAATACATCCAGACTTTCTTTCTGCGGGAGGCCAGTCGCCTCAGGAGGACACCTGGATTCTCTTCACAGCTGTGCTTGGGAATGAATGGCAGGTGGTAACCTTTGCTCCACAGTGGCCCAGGTGGGCTCTCCCTGTCTGCTTCGGGCAATGAGCTGGTCTCTCTTCAGAGTTCTCTTCTCAGAAACCCCCTGCAAGGTGACAGTATGCAGCCCCTAGACTGAGTCATCAGGTGTGTGGGTCCCTGGAAGATGCTTATCTTAGGATTCCTTCCCTGCCTGGGCACCTCCTTGTTTCTAATAAAAAAATGACCTTCCACACCAGGTGATATACATTCTGTTGAAGTTGGCGACTGTTGTCAACCTGGCAGATCTGAAATCCCCCAAGAGGCAAGCTTCCAGGCTCACCTTTGAGGGATGATCTAAATTAGATAATTGAAGTGGAAAAGTTCACCCTGAGGGCAGGCAGCACCATTCCCTAAGCTAGGATCTTTGGCTGCATGAAAAGGAGAGAGCTGGGTGGACTTTGTTTCCTGCTTTCTTACTGGGTGCAAGGTGACCAACTGCCTCAGGCACCCATCACAAGAACTTTCTTGAAATAGTGAACTTGAGCTGTGAGCCAAAATAAGCCCCATTCCCCCCCGCCCCCCAGTTGCTTTTATAAGGGCATTTTGTTCTAGCTACAGGAAAAAATAAGACAGCCACTAACTCATCTATACTGCCTTAGTTGATGGCTATGGGATAATATATTTACATATTTAAAACAGAGAAAACTGGCCCAATACTTGATTCATTCTTCCCTACATGAAATTCTGAGATTGTGTAAGTCATATTTTTACCTAAGAAGAGGAAAGTTGGTTAATTTTATAACTTTAGTATTTCTGTGAAATAATAGGGTTAAAACAATCCGTCCATGTCTACTTTTTTTATTTTATAATTTATTTTGTTTTCTAAAAAGACACTAAGATAGCTTGAAATAGGATTAAGTTATTTAAAAGTTACATGTCCTGAGCTATCATGTAATGTTTTGTTGAATTAAAATACACATAGTAGAGCATGTGAAATCCTGTTTTTCAGTGTATAAGTCAATGGCATTATGAGTATCATGTAGTTTTTAATTAACTTAATTGTGCAACGTTTCTAAACCTCCCAACCCCCAGTACATGAGAAAGTAGGAAAAACTGGAAGACAGCATTTACCCAGGGGAAAAACATACTTGGTGACTGAATGCCAAGGGGTCATGGTGTAGGTTTTCCTGGGCATGAAGAAAGGAAGCATAAGAGATAAGCATGCCTTGTGGAACGTTCCCATAGATTCTAGAAATAGGATTGTTTTGAAAAAAATGAAGTGATTATTTTTATTTCGTCAGCAATAAGGAGATCTCCTAGGCAAGGTCACAAGTGAAGAGATCGGCGTCTGAACTTGAAGTTGGATTCAGAAGTGTAGAAAATCCATGAGACTGGAACACAAATGTCTCCAGTAGACAAATCTGGTTTTTTGTTTTTTGTTTCTTCCTTTAGCCGACGTTAGGAAATTATCTTCACAGCTACCTCAAAGTATAGCACAATGCTAACATCCCCATGGGAATCTGCAAATGTGAAGATCACCATAGCAACATCTATATTAAACTTTATATCCTAGCATTGTTAGAAAAAAGATGCTTGTGTGTTCCTAAGACTTTCTCAGTGAATAAACAGTGCTCTGTCTTTCTTCCAATCTCCCACACAATACTTCCCCCCTCTCTCGGGCATTGTTTCTGAAATGCAGAACTCTGAAATGTCCTGTTAAGAACAGGCAACACTTCATTGCTAGTGTCAGGATGTTAGAATGCCATTTCCAGTAGCGGTGGGAGCAGTGGGGTTTCTGGGTGTTCTTGGCGGCAGAGGACAGCTGGGAATGCATTGGATAGACGGATTTGATAAGTGTCGTCCATTGTATGTGAGTTCAGCTGGAACTGAGCGTCCACGCTGAGTTAGGCACACCACTGCTTAAAGAATCATGTTGCCTCCAGAGGCCTTTGCTGACCTGAAGATCACTGAATGGTTTTCTTGCCCCATAACACCCTGTCACGTAGACACTTCTTTCTCAAAGAAGTGTCATTTTCCCCACTCTAGAGCAGTGGCTGTCAACCTGTGGGTCATGACCCCTTTGAGGCTGAACAACCCTCTTACAAGGGTCATGAATCAAATATTCTGCATATAAGATATTTACATTATGATTCATAACAGTAGTGAAATTACAATTATGAAAAAGCAAAAAAAGTAATTTTATGGTTGGGGGGTCACCTCAACATGAGGCATTGTATTAAAGGGTCACAGCATTAGGAAGGTGGAGAACCACAGCTCTAGAGGAGAAAAGTCCTCATAGGTCTTCATGGCTTGACTTCCTCTGGAACTGGCTGAGCTGAGGCAGACCACTTACACACGGCCATTGAAAGAAATCAGGACCTGACTGGGAAACTTCACAGGGGAGAAATAGCAAGCTTCATCTGCAGAAAAATTCCCCATTGGCCAATGCCCAGGAGAACAGGAGTCTTGAAAACAGCGTCTTTTCCCAGTGATCTCCAGAACCTGCTCTTAAAAACAAGGTATTTGTGCCTAAAGAGTAAGATAATGAAAATGAAGCCATGGCATCAAACCAGAGCCCTGTGGGAAGGGAGATGGCAACTTAGAACCAGAAGACTTTCCAGTAGGTCTTTCTAAAAATTTTTACTTTTATTATTTTTTTTTTTGTGTGTGTGTGTGTGTGTGTAGTGTGTGTGGTGTATATATCTGTATGGTATATGTGGTGTGGTGTGTAGTGTGTGTGGTGTATGTATCTGCTGTATGGTGTATATGGTGTGGTGTGTAGTGTGTGTGTGTGTGTGTGTGTGTGTGTGTGTGTGTGTGTGTGTGTAGTGTATGTGTGTATCTGTGTAGTGTATGTGTGTATCTGTGTAGTGTATGTGTGTATCTGTGTAGTGTATGTGGTGGTGATGTATGTGTTTGTGTATGTATGTGTGCATATGAGTTGCAGTGCCCACAGAGACCAAAAGAGGGTGTTGGATTCCTTGGAGCTTGAGTTACGGTGTTATGACCTACCAGACGCAGCTGTCTTTTTTAGTCTTCAGAGAGGCAGGGTGATAGTGAGGTTCATGGACCTCAGTGTCAGACTTTCTGTACTCAGGACATGATTATTTATCTGTGCTTCTGTTAGTTCAACTTTAAAATGGGCTGCTGATATACATATTGAAGGATTAAATGAGAATATAAGTGTAAAACACCCACCTGACCCTGCACTGTAAATGCTAGTTTGAGTATTCTGGCAACCCTTATTACTCACCTAAGAACTGCTCTTTTTAAGAGGAGTATTATTAGCCCATTTGGCTTTAGGATTCAGGGGCCTCTCCCAGGGAACCGCGAAAAAACTTGGTGCAGTGTGCATTGATGGAGCCCAAGAAACCCCTTGTAACTCTGAGGGTGCTGAAATCCCAACTGAGTGTCTAGAGTCTTAAGTCTCCCAAACAAGCAGGCAAGTACCTCAGTAGAATGGTTGTAAATATTACTTTGTTTCTTGTAGGACATTTTCTTTGTCTTCCTTCTTTTATGTGTGTGGTATTGGTGATTCAATTAAAGCCCTCAAGCATGTTGGGCAAGTGCTCTGCCTCTGAAACTCCTTGGGTCTCACTTGTTGCTCCTGGTTGGTCTCAAATTTACTCTTGAGTTTAGGAGGGCCTTCTTCTGCCTCAGCTTCTCAAGTTACTGGGATTGCAGGATTATGTCACTAGTCCCAGTTTGAGGCATATTTTCTTATGCCTCAAGTTTTTTTTTTTTTTAAATAAAGGATGAGCATATAATCTGGCCATTGCTGCAGGACATTTGATCACACTGTGAACCCTGAGATTCTGTACTGGAAAAACATGTTTCTAGTTTTGGTGTGGCTCAGCCCTAGCACACATCTTTAATCCAAGAGCTTTGTTTGTTGTAAACAGGTAGTTGTGGTGTGGCTCAGCCCTAGCACACACTTTTAATCCAAGAGCTTTGTTTATTGTAAACAGGATTTAATAAAGCCCACCATAGGTCAAGAGGTAGAGCAAACAACCATCTGACAGGGAGTGAACATGAGAAAAAAAAAACATAGAAAGTGAAAGGAAGTCAGGAGGATGGCTGGAGAGACACACAGGAAGTAGAAAGGAGGGACCTGCAGTTAGGAGTGTTTTTAAGATAGCATAAAGAAGGAGAAGGGTCTTTTCCTTCTGGGACATTGGTTGAGGAGGAAGGTCAACTGGGTGTTTTCTCTGTCTGAGCTAGCAAGCTTTCACCCCAGCATCTGGCTCCTGAGTCTTCACTGATAAAATCAAAATCTGAGATTTTGTTAAAAACAACATTTTTGAGACAGGGTTTCTTTGTGTAGCCCTGGCTGTCCTAGAACTCACTCTGTAGACCAGGCTGGCCTCGAACTCACAGAGATCCGCCTGCCTCTGCCTCCTGAGTCCTGGGACTAAAGGTGTGTACCAGCACCACCCAACCGTATGTTACAATAAGGGGGACAGAGTGATCCTTCTGCCCTCTGTAACTTGCTTTCCAGGCCAGTGCCCAAATGTTGAGATGTGGAAGCTGAGTATGTCACAGTATAGATTTCACAGTTCCCCTAAGCACATGTGATTCAGGGCAAGTTAAATAACTTTCCTCGGCACACCTTTGTTTCCTATCTGAAAAATGGAGCAGATTACGTTTATTTCACAAAATGTGAGGTTTTTAAAATAGAAAAAACTTAGGTAAGTTTTTGCCCTCTGGGGAAACTGGGTAAAAGGTGCATGAAACTTCCTTAAACTAGTTTTATATATTTGTGTGATTCTTTCTGTTATTTAAAAGATAGCAACAGAAAGCCATGCAAAGAACTTAACACTGCTTTTGTCTCTCAAAGGCTAAGCGGTCCATGGAGTGTATTCACACTAATGAGCAAATGTTCACACTCCCTGACAAATAGTTATGTGTAATTACCTGTTTCACTCAGATCCCCATGAGGGAGGTACATCACTCCTGCTACCCTGTTATACAAACAGAGAACCTGAGTACCAAAGGATGAGAGACCTTTGGGGTACCTTATTTGGGGTTACCTGGAACGATTTGGCAAAACTTAATGTTATGGGATGTGCATGGTTAAACACTTTGCTATGAGCTTCTGTTAAGAACTCAAGGAACAAATGAAAAAGATGGGTTGTGGTGGGAGCCTCTTAGGAGACCATAGGCTCAGTATGCACAAGGCCCAGGGTTCTATCCCAAGCACCCACTGAAAGGTCCACAGTAACAGCAACAACCATTGAGCTCTCCTTTGGCATGGAACCCTGTATATCAGAAGAAATAGGCACCTTTCTATTTGGGCACATACTGATTCTTGGTTTCTGTCACCTTGGCGTTTGCATTGGAACAGACCCCTCATTCTTCCATCTGTATAGGAAGAATGAGGCCCATCCAAGGGGTTAACTGAAGTTCAAGCCCAGTCACCAGGCTTACCTGTGAGGTGGCAGGTCCTGTTGTTACTGTCCCTGCTCTCTAATTCTGGTGTGTGTGCTTCAGAGCTGTCCCACATCTTCGTGCTGCCTTGCTGAGGACTGAATATTGCACCACACTCCATTTCCAAAGACAGGGCATGCTGCCCTTGACAGTCTTCCTCACACACTCACCACACGCCTCTGTACATTAGAGAACAGAAGTGGGCGTGATGTGACAGACTGTCACCTGCGTAGCTGCCACCATCCCCTTCACAGTGGCTCCTCGTGGGCCCTCCTCTACCTTCTCTCTCCTCTCTCACCCTTTTCTCAGATGGACACCAAAAAGAGTCTTTTCCTATAAGACCCAAGTCACAGCACCTCCCTTCTCAGAACCACCTGTGCCCTCACAATTGCGGGGACGGTGACGTTCTGACACTGCCAGTCTAGTGTGGCTGGCCAGCCTCCATCCCCACTCCACTTCTGCTCATCAGCTCCCTCATGCCTCTAGCTTCCTGGCCGTTCCCCTTGGCAGCCCCTGCCTTTCCACTTGGTCTAGGCACTTCTGTTCACTCGTCCTCTAGGTGAACACCTTGCTTATTCGCCAGGATCACTCAGGGGTTTTGTCAAGTGTCACTCTCTCTGCAGAGACCTCCATGACTTCCCTGTCTACATCAGAGTCCCTCCTGTTGTCATATCCTCATCTACATTTTATTTTTATCCTTTGGTCTCGTTGCTACCCTAATATAATGCATGCCTTATTTATTTTGTTTATTACTTCCCTGGCTCTATCCCTGAAGGCAAAAATATTAAGTATTCTTTTTCTCTATTGAATGTTCAGAAATTAGACCTAAGAGTGGTGATGTCCAATCAATACTTGTTAAATGAGCAATTGACTCATGATAGTCACAGTTAGTATGAATTTCCTTGAGGACAGTGTCATAAATGAGGAGTGACACACATTCATCTGAGCGTCTCCCATGGAGCCTGTTCCCAAACAGTCAGCACACAATATGTCCTCAGCCATCAGCACAGAGAATTTCCTGTCTGGGGAGCCGAACTGCTTATTGGGAAGGTATGAAAATGGAGGGAGCTGTTAATAAGAATGCTGGGGTCTTTTCTTGCCTGTAGCCCAGATTTCCCTTTCTGTCCCCTTTTGGTGACTGTGCTTGCTTTGTGTCTACAAGTGTGTCACTAGGGGTAACTGGAAGTAGGTGACTTGCACAGCCTCCAGAAGGCAGAGAGAAGGGAAGACTGGGCAGGAAGGCACAGTACCCCTTTGCACCGGAGCATGATGGTGGCCCTCTCTGCTCTGTCCCACAGTTTTGGATCAGGAGATAAGAGAATTCTTCATCTGGAACCTGCTTCCGAGAGAACACCAAATACTTGTTCCTATTTCCAAATTTCTGTTAATTTGCCTATTTGTTCTCAGTTGCTGTAACTTTACCAAGTTCTATGTCTGAAAGTGTTAGATTGGCAGATGCATTGCGTGGGAGTGAGGAAGGGAAGTTTCCTATGTTAATTTGTCTCTGACAAGTTCATGTGCAAGTCTAGATACCGCCTTTTGTATAAAAAAGAAAAGGAGAGGAGAAAATTTTTCTGCTAGTGTGTGTGTGTGTGTGTGTGTGTGTGTGTGTGTGTATGTATGTGTGTAACAGCCACATGTTTCACAGGCACTTGTATGGATTTGATACCTTCTTTATATGTAGTTAATTGGCAGAGAATATTGAGCGAAGTAAAATTGCTAAGTGAAATGTAATAGAGATCACCTCTGTTCAATATCAGATGTTCATCAGTTACTGACTCTTCCTAGTCCCTATGGCTGCAGGCAGCAGGGGTGTGTTGGGTAATAATGCTGGCACACCTGAGCCTTTCTAGTGATTTTTTTACCAGCAGATTCACAGTGGTGCACCAATAAGAAAGATGCAGACCCACCTTGGGAATCTTGTGATTTGGTCAACTTCAGGAGCATGCCAATCAACCTCCATTCTATTAGGTACAATCCGGTAAGCTCAGTGGCTTGGAGCAATGTGTGTTTACCTCAGCTTTTGCCACACAGGCTGGCTCTTTTGCTGTGGGGCATTGCCTCTCTTCACTCATCACCAGATTGGTGAGCTGTGGGAGCAGCATTGGATGTACTGTCCTTCTGGCAGGGAAAGGAACTGCAACACTGGAGAGGGGATGCTCGGGGGTGCTCTGTGGATGCTGCAGATGTCCTATTGTCTGTTAGTCAAAGCCAGTCCTTGGCCAGGTGGACAGTGAGCTGCAAGTGGCTTGGAAGAAAGCATGGTGACAGTTAGCTGTCATCTGGGTTGGTAAGAATAAGTCTACCTGTGTGTCCGTCCGTCCGTCTGTGCTGGTATCACCACCTGTACTGATTGAAAGAAGGGGATCTTTCTTGTGACCCCTTTTCATCTAAGAAAGACTTGACACCTTGAGTATATGGGTATATAAAACAGGTATACAAATCAAACATCTACTGATAATAAATCATAAAGAAATTATTCTAAATCAATTCCTTGGTCTATGTGTAATTCTGCTGTTCAGCATGAAAGCTATTCAGAATGCTAATGAGATGGATATGCTTGCTCATTTTTACATGGAGAATTAACTCTTGGCTAAATATTTGGTACTTCAGGGGAAAAGAAGACTCTGAATGTTTTTTCAGAGTTGATCAGGTCTTTGAATTTGTGATTGTCAAAGCTTAGACTACTGTTTTGTATAAGTTCATGGTACTCAGAGTGGCAGATGTATCCTTAAAGACATTTCAGGAATGGTTGGAAATTCTGCCTTAATCTCAAGACAGAACTCATTCAGTGATGTAAGAATGAAACGCAAGCCAACAACTCAAACAGCAATTTTAAAAACCAGATATTCTAACATGATATAATCCAAAACAGACTAATTTGATACGTACATGCTGAGTAGTGATAAGGAGATATGAGAAAAAAAATCTGTGTTTTTCTTAAACCACTATGCCTTTATAAGACAGAAAATTTTGTCTTCATTGAAGACATTGCTGTTTATAAACATGCAGTAGCCAAGTGTTTCCAGAGCACACATTGTATGGTGTAAAGACATGTGTGGAGCAAAATGCACATGCTAAGGAGGCTTCAGAACGAAGGCCGTCACCGTGAGGCTCCAGCATGCAGTGCAAGTAGGTGCTACTAGAAGCACCTCCTACTCATTACACACTTGATTTCGAATCCGTTTGGGGGTCTTCAGAACCCTTCCACTGTTTACCCAATATTTCATGACCCCCCCACCCCAGATTTGGTGTATGGTGTCATGATTCACAATTTAAGAAACTATGATTTAGGGTTTTTTAAATTTATAAGTTACAGTTATTTATTTGTTTTTGGAAAAATGAGTGTACACACCCCACGCACATGTGGAGATCAGAGGACAACTTATATGAGCCAGTGACCCCCTTCCACCACAGAGATCCTGCAGATCAAATGCAAGACATCAGGCTTGGCAGCAAGCCCCTTTACTTGTACAGCTGACTCGATGACCTGATTTAGGTAGGGTTTTTTTTTTTAATCTTGGTTTTATCAACATGTTTCATGTAGCTGAGTTCATAATTCCTATTTCTTAACCTCAGTAAGCAGCTTTATGAACCATAGGGAACAGTGAAGGGTGGGTCCTTTCCACCCTTTTCCAGAACTCCTGAGAGCTGGCCCCCTGGGCAAGCAGAGGGCACGTGTGACATTCAGGACCTCTGGGGGCTGCATCTCACACCTAGACAGAGGCAATAAAGTCACACTACATTCCTGTTTAACCTCAGACACAATTTTCACAGATATCTGGGGCAAATGTCCTATTGAAAGTTGTGAAGAGCTTTATCTGTTTATTGTTTAATGGAAACTACATCCAAAATTCAAGAAAGAAAAAAAGAACTATCAGGTTAAAATGTCCCCTGTACCTCTGTCTCCCAACTTCCTTTAGCCGCATTCACGGGGTCACTTTAGTCTCTCTGGGTCTATCTTTCAGAAGACCTTTTGTGCACACCCATAAAACACTTCTTTCTTGCAATAAAAACCTCTTATAAAACAGTCAAAATTAATTGTGCTATGAACTGTATTTTGACTCTTCCAACATGTATTAATTTTGAGTCTCTCTGTCAGGATGAAGATTCTGTTACTCATAAGTATATTTTACACATTTAAGTATATTATATAACCATATATAATATATAGCATGTATAGCAAATGTGTTTTGTGTTAGTATAAATAAGTCTTCACTTAAGACCAACTTCGTTAAAATGGGTGTGTAGGTCCAAGCACCTAGTGTCTTAGACTTTAACCTTGGCATTCCCGGTACGCGATGATACTGAGCCTTTGTGTTCTGGCAGCTAGTGATGACTCTACTGGGAAATGGACCTAAAGCTGCTCCTGGGCTCAGCCACAGCTGAGTAGGAACTGCGCCCTGTTGAAGACGTGCATGGTTGTTCGAGGCAATCTGGAGACTTCTAGGTCTGCACTTGGAACAAGGGCTTTAGACAGTCGTGGAGAACACGGGTGTTCTCCCTGGCACTCAAAACGCCTTCCAGGTTCCCAAGCCCCTTTCTTCTAGTGTACCTATTTGCTGGTGGCAAAGTAAATATTTCCATGAACCAAAGGGGGAAAGTTGTTACAGCACATCATTTCCTTGGTGCTTTTCCCAGGGCTGTTTGATCATGGTGCAGAGGGCCCTCCCTGAGGGACACCAGACAATGTGCTTTTGTTGCCCCTGCCAAGGTGGCTGAGTCTAAACCCCCAGCAGATGCCATGTAGCAGGTGTGTTCTTAGGGGCCTCCTCACACTGGCAGCATGCCTGTGAGTTTTTTTTTAAAGCAAGAATTTATAGGGTTGGTTTTTTTTTTTTTTCAAAGAAAAGCTTATCCCAAAAAAAAAAAAAAAAAAAAAACTAAACTAAAAAACAAAACCAAAATTGGCTGAAGATCCCCGCACAAAGGGAGGCAGTTATTTTCTCTGTTGCTAGCTTGTATCTAACTTACAGTACTGCATGCCTGGGGATCCCAGGTTAGGACCCTGCCGCCAGTGTGGAGGGGAGCCTTGCAGCAAGCAGTGCGCAGCATACTCCTGTCCTGAAATACTTCTTTTGCTCAGCTGCAGTCTCTCAACATTCATTTAGGGGAGAGGAGCCTAGCGTGCAAAGAAACCAGGTTGTGAGCTTTGGCTAAAGCTGGGAACCAGAGCTGGGGAACAACAGAATGTTGTTAAACTGTCTGAAACTGACCAGAGTGGCTGCCATCAGTGACAGTAAAGCCTGTCATTACCAAGAGAAGGAATAGGCTGCCCAGTTTTCAGAGGAACGATCAAGATTTCCAACCAGGAAACTCTATGAAGGACAAGCTCTTCATGGCTGTTTATGGTTCCTGTTGATCTGAGGGCAGTCTGGGACCCCGTCACCAGCATTTGAATTCCAATTCTAACTCTTGCTCACTGTGTGACCCTGGGTGGCATAAACTCTCTGGGTCTCGTCTTCTTTGCAGAACAGAGATGGCTGTGTGTGGGGGGTTAATCCTGACTATCAGCTTTACAGGATCTAGAAGCACCTAGGAGAAAAACCCCTGGGCATGTCTGTGAGGGGCCTTCTATATTAGGTTAGTTGAGGTGAGAAGACCCTAAATGTGTGTGGCACCTTTGCATGGGTCATTGTCTTGAAGTGAGAGAAAAGGAGAGAACAAGTTGAGCAGAAGCATTCATTGCCCTCTGCTTCCTGACTGCCTTAGCTTCCCTCTTATTGGTAAGGCAAAACACCAGAGCAACTTACTGTAAAAGAAAGCACTTAATTTCACTCATGGTTTCAGAGGGTTAGAGTCCATAATGGCAGAGCGAAGGAACAGCTGAGAGCTCACATCTTGATCCATACCACAAGGCAGAGAAAGACACACTGGAGCTGGAATGAGTCTTTTGAAACCTCAGAGCTGGGCCCCAGTGACACACCTACTCCTACAAGGCCACACTTTCTAATCCTTCCCAAACAGTTCCACCAACTGGAGACCAAGTATTTAAATATATAAATCTATGGGGTCCGTTCTCATTCAAATAGTCACACTGAGTGTGGATGTAATGTGAGCCATTGCCTTTCCCTCCCACAGCTACATCTTCCTTCCATGGTGAACTGTGTGTCTTCAGACTGTGAGCCAAAGTAAACCCTTCCTTTGGTCAGGCATTTAGTAACAACAGCAAGAAAAGTCACTAAAACTCCATCTTTTAGAGTTCTGTTTGAAATTGTCTTTTAGTCTCCATAAAGCATTTCAAACACTCCCTGGCACTAAAACACAAGCATACTAGTCAATGAATATTATTGTTCTTTAATTTTCATAGTCAACTAATGTTTACGAAATGTCTTATGTGCCCCGGGCTTTGCAACACATCTTTATACAGAAGTTCTCTGACTTGGGATGGTTCAACTTAGCATTTTTCAACCATATGGGGTTAGAGAACAATATATATATATATTCAGTAGTGACTGTGCTTTGAGTTTTTATCTTTCCCAGAGATAATGATCTACAACGTAACACTCTCTCATGATGCTGGGCAGTAGCAGCGAGCCCGAATGCCCAGAGCCCTGTAATCACAAGCGGGGACAGCAGCCACTGTAGAGGTCAGGGCTGCAGAGCTACAGCGGATGGAAGGCCAGCTGCAGTCCAGTGCATTTTTCTTCTCACTGTATTTTCAACTTACGCTGGATTTACTGGGAAGTACCCCCCCCCATTTCATTCACTCCATACAATGTCCTCATGAACTCTATACTTTATAAGCTAGAATTGGGAGATTAAGGAACTTACGCTCAAACACTGTTGAGTGGCAGAGCAAAAAGTGCATGTGTGCGTCCTCTGTGCCTGCATACTTGTGTGTGTGTGTGTGTGTGTGTGTGTGTGTGTGTGTGTGTGTGTCAACCTGAGCTGTTGTTCCTCATGGACCATCCATTTTGGTCTTTGAGACAGGGTCTTTCACTGGCTAGGAGCTTGCCTAGTAGGCTAGCCTTCCTGACTGGTGAGCCCCAGGGATCTTCCTGACTCTGTCTCCCCAGTGCTGGAAATACAAGCATGCACCATCACACTGGCTTCCCAGGGCTGAACTCAGGTCATCCTTCAGCAGGAAGCACTACACAGCTTCGGCTATCTCTTCGGCCCCCCAAAAGTTTTAATTTAAGTTGACCCGGCTTCTACTTGTAATGGCCATGTGAAAAGTTACTCTAGACAATCTCTATGTGTACAATGAAGTCCAAAGCTTCAGTTAATGGCAGAATTCCAGGATGTATGATTGCATTTCCTCCTGTTGTGGTTACACAGGATGGTTCGGAACAGTCGCAGAGCTGGGATTCTGAGGGTGGGTTTGTGAATGCTGAGAAATGACTCCAAGGAGGGGATGTAGTTGGTCACATCCAGCAAGTTTGGGGAATTTGTGAGAGACTCAAAGTTCAGGAGACATTTGTGGACAGAAAGATGACATTCATAGACCTTTACTCCCTCTAGAGAAGCTGGACAGAGACTGCACCCAGGGGCTGGTCATTCATTCAAGGATGAAACCAGAGCAGAGGAAGAAAACTTATTGGTCAAGGAGGGCAGGAGGGACAGTGCAGTGACCAAGGCCCGTCTGGAAGTCTGTGTCAGTGTGACATTAGTGGGGTCCACACTGAGGACACAAGAGTCCCAGTGGGAAGAGTTCTAATGGAGGCCAGAGTGGAGGCTGGGGAGGGACAATGGAGAAGAATGGGGGCCAGAGTGGAGGGTGGGGAGGGACAATGGAGAAGAATGGGAGAACATCCCAGTGATCCCTAGCAAAGTGTTTAAACACACACACACACACACACACACACACACACACACACACACACTTCTGCAAGAGGGTGGGGAAGACTGTAGCTTTATATCATTGAGGATAATAGCTCTGAAGTGATATTGGTGATAAACTAACTCTACTAAAAGGTCCCAAGAGTTCATTTAATCTGTCTTCTAAGGCTTCTTGCAGCAGTTTTTGATAAGAGCCATCATAGTTTATTCAAAACAAATAAAACCAACCAGGCTAGTAAACGGTACAGCCATGGTTCCTTTGCTTTGCCTGATGCTCCTTCCCACAATGTCCCCACACCAAGCAATTGTCTGTCCAGAAGACTTTCTGATTTTGAAGCAGCAAAAGAGCTTTTCATGCTGAATGAGAGAGACCAGGATATGGCAGCTCCCTTTGGACCAACTCCCCTTCACAGTGAGTTTCCTGGCTTTGGCCACCTTGGATGGTGATCAGGGCCACAGGGGTGCTGGTAACATCCATGGGAATGAAGAGAAGTTCCTTTAACCCTAAAGACCAGAGGTCATCTGGGGCAGCTGTTGAGACAGCGGGATCTGAAATGGTAGTATACTCCTACCTTTCTGATACCAGACCCTTAGGATATTTTTTTTATTTTTAAGACAACTGTAGATTTAGAAAGAAGCAATTGAAAAAATGTGATAACAGTTTGGGGAAATATGGGGGGGAGGGAGAGAGAGAGAAGAGATGGGAGATTGGAGACAGACAGACAGACACACACACACACACACACACACACACACACACACACACACACACA
>CAJQZJ010034140.1:3579158-3594063 GCA_907164525.1 Lophiomys imhausi
TATTTCTGTTTCTCTCCTCCTTCTTCAGACCATCCCTAGGCTGCCCTTTTTGAATGGCAAGTGTTTCTTCCTATGGCTGCTCCAGGTGAGGAGGGTCAGGTAGGAGATCAATTCAGTCTTTTGCCACAGCTCAGATGAGAGGTGCCAAGTGGCCATGGACACAGTAGTGATGCTGGAGATAGAGGCTGAGGAATTGGTACATTTCAGGTACATTGTAAAGGTTGACTGTACCTCGCTGGGTGTTGTGAAGGTTGACTGTACCTCGCTGGGTGTTGTGAAGGTTGGCTGTACCTCACTGGGTGCTGTGAAGGTTGGCTGTACCTCACTGGGTTTTGTGAAGGTTGACTGTGTCCCCTTGTGTGTTGTGAAGGTTGACTGTGACTCACTGGGTATTGATATTGGCTACCAGTGTAGGGAACTATCTGACCAGCACAGGCAGTGAGAAAGGGGACATTTTCGTTTCCTGGCCCTGCCTTCAGCAGGACCACCTTTTCTTCTGATGTGGAACATGTGTCCACATTACTCAGTTGTCACAGTTCTTCTCCTTGAACTTGGTGATACTGATCAGCAAGCACTAGCCGCCTTTCCAGGCAGCTTCTCTTATGTTAATGTATCTCTCAGCACAGACGCCTTTTAATTGTGACATTCAGGTTGCTTTTAATCTATTTTAATTTATGTCATTGTTTTGTGAGAGGAATCTTGCTCTAAGTCCTGTTAAGATGTCAGGGGCTAATAGAAGCCAGGGTGGCCATACCCTGCTTTTTTCTCCTGCCTCTTTAATTTCATCTTGCAGAATCTGGTCACTCTCAATAATTTTCGTTATTGTAATTGAACAAGCTCAATGTATCTGGGTTTATTGCTCATTTGTGAGCCCAGTAAGGCCAAGGACTTTATCTGTCTTATTTATTGCTTTACTGCCAGTCCTTAGACCTGTGCCTGGCACCCGATAGGGCTCAATAAATATTAATTGGCTAAATATATAAATGAGTTGGCGACAAAGCAGCCTTCTGCAGAGGGCTGACCTACCATTTGCTGTAATGCTTATGTGTGTCCCCTTAGCCTTCCAACAAAGGGTACTGACTGGGGTAGGGGGCATACCATGAATAGATATGAAAACTGATTTAGTAGTGACTAGCACCATTCTAATGTAATGGCCCCTGAAGGCACATAAGAGGATATGCAGGAAGAAAGGATGTGGTTTCAGAGCACGGATCTCTGGGAGCTGATGAAGCAAGACAGTTCTGTTTCCATCATATTGTAACTGGATTTGCTCCTAACTGGAGGCATTCCCATGGATTCGGCCTGACATAATGAAGGCTTACAGGAGTGCTGTCTTCCTAGAGCTGAGGCTTCCTGGGAAATCATGTTGTAATATAAACTTGGTCTTTCCAAGTAGCCAGTTGGAGATGCCGATCGCAGAGAACAGTGATGGCTTCCAGCAGGTGCTCAGAGCACTGTGGGCTCTATATTTCATTCGCTGTTCTCTCTTCAGATGATCCCCCTAACAGTCAAGCAGACCAACATGTTCTCCACAACCCTTCAGCACCCTGGCTTAATTGGCCTGAGTTGTTGCTCTTAGTGTGAACATTTCACTCTGTCCCCGAGCCTAAATCTGATGACTCCTAACGATCTTGAAAGCAGATCCAGGCAAGATCCTGAGCCTGCAAAGCATGTTGATTGCAATTTTAATCTCATTTCCCCTCTCTTGGCAGCATGCAGGGATAACTAAATACAGTATGAGGTTGTGAAAGAGAAAAACAAATCCCCTTCTTTAATCAATTCCTTTTTTTTTTTTGAAATGTTTTCCCCCCTGCCCAGGCTCTATGCGCCTTGCATGCAAGTCCAGCTCTTTGTGGGCACATGCCATACCCAGGAGAACAGCAGGTCTCACAGGCAGCGTCTGACCAGGAACCTTGGGCACTGTGTTATTTTTCTGGGAAGTTCATCTTTGAGAGATGTAAGAGAAACGTCCTTAAAGTAATCTGAAAACTGTTTTGAACCTTATCCCTCATTGCCCCAAAGATGGCATGCTCTTTTATGTGAAGCCGCAATGGGAAATGCTAGGCTGGATATGAAGTCATAATAATAATGATGGTGACCGGCCTTGGTTGAGACAGTGTGGCCTTTCCAACCATTTCATACTCATTATCAGTTAATTCCTAAGATCTCTGCTGTGTAGGCAATTTTTATTGCTTCTTCCCAAATTGCATACAATAAAGAGGTTTGGGAAATTTGACCATGGGTAAAACTCTTTAGTTTCTCATTACATTCCACTTAGCTTTGTGTACAAGTGTGTGTGTATGTGTGTGTACGTGCATGCACATGTATGTGTGTACATGCATGCACATGTATGTGTGTGCACGTGTGTATGCATATGTGGGCACATGTGTTCCTGTGTGTGTGTGTGTGTGTGTGTGTGTGTGTGTGTGTATGAGCACATGTGCGCCTGTGTGAAGAGACCAGATTTCTCTAATTTTGGAAGAGTTTAAGACGTGTGTATGACTGAGCATTGTCCTTGCATGTTTTTATTTGCCCAAATCTTCCTATGCAATGAAAAGTTTTTAAGAAGACACCTAAGGATTTTGGAAAGCAAACCCAACTTAACTAAAGCGTGGCCAGAGCCTTTCCTTGGAAATTGTTTACTGTGATATAATTTTTGATTGAGAAGCTGAAGTAAGTGGGAAGGTCTGGCTCATATTAAAATAATAGAGATGTTGGGTTTGTAGACTCTTGGATCTAAAAGTAAACTTGAGGCTCTAACCCCTAGCCAATTATGAATTTCTCTCTTGTGCTTGGCAGGTTTGTGTGTATGACAGTGGCAGTGGGAGATGAGGGAGGGGAGGTCTGGAGCATTCTTGATGTGGAGTAAACTGGTAGGGATGAACTATTAAGCTTCTGTAATGCTGTCTTCACTCTCAGCAAAGGGCCCTGCCCCCTTAGGGAGGTGCCCACAAGGAAGTGTAGAACTAAGGTAGTTTGGGAAATCATTTCCCTCATCCTGAGGGATCTTCCCTTTTATTTAAAACTTTCCTTTCTGAACCTTGGCCAGAATGCTGTTTCTTTAGATTTTTCCATTTGTTTATGTGGCTAGGTCCTTGTTTTCATTATTATCCTGGCTTATGGTTTTCCCTGGCTGGTCCTGAAATGCATCTACCTTCCACATTGATTTTGTGTCTCAAGCAGACATGTGCAGGTCACCAGTGGCTGAATTGGAAAAAATGAAACCTTTTAAAAATTACAGTGAAAAACCCACACCTGTATCTCCCCATTCTAGATTTTTTTGGTTTGTTTTTGTTTGTTTGTTTTGAATTGTTTTGGAAAGGCAAAAATCTATGGGTAAATTTCTCAAACTGGCTACCTCGTGACTTCTTCCTTTCCAGCACCTAGGAGATGCATTGACTGTGGGTGCCCCACCTACAGCTTCTTTTGTTCCATGCAATCAAATGGCTGAGCAGCCCAGAGCCCCTGTATGACTGTTGCCGGAATCCTCTTGGTGAATGCTAAGAGAAGCAATATTCTCACATACATACCTAATCTAGTCATTAGTTTATCTGCTGAGCTGGCCCCATGGAGGATGTCTTGCCCTTATTGGTACATGAGACCACCAGGCAAGGTGTCGCCTGCCCACATTATCACAGGCTGTCAGTAGGCCTCTAGGTGATAGAGCTTCACCCAAAATGAAGGCAGTGGGTGAAACCAGTGGGAATATCCCTTCTAGCTCTGAAACATGCGCTGATCCTGTTTCTCTGTGTGCTCTAATGTTGCAACCTAGACCTGCAGTCATTTCTGTGCATTTCCGCCGTCACCTCTACAGGCATGCAGTGAGTGTCTGCGGTGTGCTAGGAACTGGGGTCCAGAAGCGGGAGATGCCAGTCACACTCTCTGGAGACAGTCTAGTGGAGGAACCAGGGGCAACGCGAACCTGTGGGATGGGGTGACATTCTGCAGCAGCATCACACAACTGTGCTTGGCGGACTCCCCCAGAAGCCTGGGAGGAACTCATCTTAGGGAAGGCCATGCCAGAAAAGGAATTCTGAAAGAGAAATAAGATCCACCCGAGGCAGAGAAGTAAGTCAGAGCAGGCATAGTGAGAACAGGCAGAGCCCAGGGAGCAGGGTATGTGAAGGGCAGAGAACAGGAGGAACTGTGATGGACTTAGAACTGGGTGTCGGGGTGAGGAAGCCACAGGATGACAGTGGCTGCTACTGACAGCACGCTTCTGCCCTGCTAAATAATTGGTCAATGTGAGAATTGGTTAACAAATGAAGATGTGAAGGCTTAGAAAATTGAAGCAACTTCCCAAAAGACACAAAAGTGGTCATTTAAAGAGCAACATTGAACTTGGGTCTTAGTGGCAAAACCTTAATCTCTTTCTCTGCCTCCCTATGAAGGATCAGGAGTGCAGAAACCCACCCCCCTTAACCCCATTGCTATGTGACAAGGAACGTGGGGTTCATCCTGGAGATGGTGAGATGGCTCTCAGAAGGATCTCGGGAGGGTGGCACTACTGGGTAGATGACTGAAAGGAAAACAGCAAGCAGTCAGGCCAGCTTTAGTTATGCTGGTGTGGACACCCTGGGCAGCTTTTGGAGTCCCACAGGTCTGGTCTTGTATCTCTCTCATTTACCTTTAGCCTCTCTCATGGGCTTGAGCATCAGTTTCCTTGTAAACCTGTAGGAAGGAGAGAAAGTCAAAAGGGGGCCAGGGAACCTGGGGTCATTATTAAATCTATGCTATGCATTGTTGGTGAGCATTGTGCCCTGAGTCTCTCTAACATCCCAATAGGCAAAATAACATCCCTAAGGTGCAGGTACTGACTCACCCAAGGTCTCTCAGCTTGCAGAGGGAGATTTGAGACTAAGCTCTAGAGTGTAGAATTTAACCTCTATGTTGACTGCCTCCCAGCAGTTAGGACTCAATGAGAAGTTGTGAATCATAGATCTTATTAAAAATATAACTATTATTATTGTTGTTATTATTATTATGTCTGAGAGCTATCCAGTTGCTGAAGGAAGAAAACAGAACCCTGGCTAACAGCCTCATGACTAGCGTCCAAGGCGATTGCTTATCACCCTGTCCTCTCCCACCTCCTCCCACCTCCTGGCCACAAGATGTCCTGCTTGGAGGGCTGTCCACATGGTTCCTGGGAGGGAGATGCTTTCTTGGAAGCTGTCTTTTCCCAGTTGCATTCCATGGAACCTGAGAATGCAAGGAAGTCCTTCTTGGAGGGCAGATTCAGCCCTGCCCACTCCTTCTACCTACATGGCTTGTCTCTCAGAGTCCAGCCAGCAGTTTCTCCATTATGGGGAGTGCAAGAGAGGGTGATTTAGACAAGACGTGTGGATCTTCTCTGCTCACTGTGGTCAGGCCCATGAACTCCAACAAGAATGCCAAGGCTTACTGTTATGGGGTTCTTGAAACTGAAATATACTTCCTAGGGGTCCACTACCCTCACCCCAGTTTGCTTTGGTTCTTGGGGAAAGTGCAGACTTGTGTCTGCTTGCCAAGTGCTATCATCCCATGGAGAGAACCAGAAAATTAAGTCTGGGGCTCCAGGTGTCTGAACAACACAGTCTTTCTTAGAGGTATTTTAAGGGCTTTATTTTCAAACCTCACACAGCCACCAGTTTTTTTTGTTTTGTTTTGTTTTGTTTTTACAGTGTCTTGCGTAGCTTCACAGAATACAATTCATTTTCCAGGGTCATAAAACAATACCTCAGCCTCCACTAGCAGTTAGCATTTATCTGTTTTGGGCAGAGAGAATGTAGCTATTCACAGAGGGGATGGGAACCTCTTATATGGTCTGAGGGTCTCATCCATTCTGTGGTCTGTACTTGCAAAAGGAGACATAATTACAGGAATAGGTCTGTCTGGCAGCCAGAGTAGCATCATCCCTTCCCTGCCTTTGTAATGTGAGCTTCTGTGTGGAGGAACCTTAGCATGGGAGGAGTACCTGCAGTCATGACACCACCAGTTCGATTTCCATAAATTAACTGAACCTGTGTGTTTTGTGAGTGTTAGAAAGAGTTGTGTCTCTGTTTCTAATGGGGTTGACAAGATGACCCAATGCTATGCTGTGTTTGTTGATTGTTGCTGATTCGTGGTATTTTGTGAAGTAAATGGACTCCATCAGCAGAACTCTCATCTGGAATAGGCAAGATGTCTCTGACTTTAGGGCGGAAGCATCCCACCTCATCTGATGATCAGCTATTCCCATATTTTTCAGGAATCTCATTGGAGTGTTACTTTCACTTTTCTCACACAGGAAAGCTTAGAGCTGAAAATTTTAGGTGACCCCTGGTGCAGCTGGTTTAAATTGTAGTGCTACCCCAATACATAAGACAGAGTGTGTGCATCTGCCTTTCTGTGGGGAAGCTGTAACCACGGAAAACCACACCAAGGGAATGCACTGGTGAGAAGCATCGGGTTTTGAAAGTTACAAAAAACCAGGACAGTTGCTTCTGTTGAGTGATCTTAAAGTTACACTTTTATTCTCACTTGAAAGGTCTTTTGAACTTCTTTTCAGGGGGCAGATCTTTGGTTTTGGGTTTTGAGATATGATCTCAAGTAGCACAGGCTGGCCTCAAACTTGTTATACAATCTAGAATGAACTTTGTCATCACGATCCTGTCTTTACTTCCCAAGTGCTGAGATTACTGGCACACACCACCACCACCACAGCTATCTTAATGTGTCTGGACTAGGGTATTGTTTGTAGAGAGGAATGCATTTTTGTCAAAATTCATTAAGCTCGGCCTTTAAGAACAAAATGGTGTAAATTTAAAAACATTACTTGTTTTACAAGTAGACTGTACATGTAGTTAAGGCCATGTAGATTTTGTAGTATGGGGTAGCTATTCTTAGGCAGGGGCTGAAGTAGCTATGTCCAGAAGCCATGGCACTGTCTTGCAGAGCCACTGTACTGAGTCTCTAGCTGACTGCCTAAGGTCCTGAACTCTACATGATACAGAGAGAAGAAAAGTTTTTTATTCTCCTGCTGGAAGAATATGGGAATATGGGGAGGCAAAACCCCTGGCTGAAAGGGACAGAGGTTTACAGATGTATAGCATCCGTGTGGCAGACTCCCTGATGTCATTGCAGGCAGAGGTCCACTCTTCCTGTGACCCTTCCTATCATCATGCCTTTTCATGAGACAAGTGTCTCATCATCATGTTGGGGTTCTGCTACAGGTGTGATTTTACTATGCTAAGTAATATTGCTTTCTTTTGACTCTGTGTGTGTGTATGTGGGGTACTGTGTGAGTGCATTTGTGGTGTGTGCTTATGTTTGTGTAAGTGTGTGTGATTGTGTGTGTTTGTGTGATTGTGTGTGTGCGAGTGTGCATGTGGTGGGTGGGTGTGTTTATGAGTATGTAATATGTGAGTATGTGGTGGGTGTGGTTTGTGTGTGTGAGTGTGTGTGTGTATATGCACATGTGCATGTGAGCACACATGTAGAGGATACCAGGTGTTTCTTCAGTCGCTCTCTGCCTCATTTTCTCAGACAGGCTCTCTCACTGAGCACAGGTTCACTGATTTAAATAGCATGAGTGCCCAGTGAACCCCAGGAGTTCTGCTGTCTCTGCCTCCCCAGTGCTGGATTCTAGGCCTGTACTGCTGTGCCCAACCTTTTAAATGGGATCTGGGGAATCTAATTCAGGTCCCCATGCTTTCTCAGCAATAAAGACTAAACTACCTCCCCATCTTGTTAATACGTCACTCTGGTGTCTATGTTTTCGCGTCTGTCCTTACCACTTGGTGTTTCCCCTTTATCATCCAGTTTCTAATTGAGTTTTGGATCAGGGACATTCACTCCCCAGCCTATGGGTTTGACTTTTCAGTGATTTGGGTTTTTTTTGGGGGGGGGGTTGTTTTTGTATTTTTGGTGGTGGGTTGTTGTTGTTTCACCCCTGTCTCTGAAGGCTTGGCTGGCTGTTTGACTCCTTTTTTGGTGGGTGCCATCTTGAATAACCTTGAATACCAGTCTACTCTTTAAAGACTCTTGATCTGGGAAGTGTGTCTGTTAACCCCATAAGGTCTACCCTGGTCAAAGACCAGCCTAGCTGTCTCTATCTGTGTCTCAGAGAGACCAACTGCCTTTTAAGCTCCCAAGAACTAGTAAGTCACAGGGCCTTGCTATGCTGCCCCTTTTTCTGTTTGTTCCTGTGTTCACTCAGCAAACCCAGGCTGAGCATTTTATGTGCCAAGAATGGTCTGTAAACAAGAGAGGGCCAAGTTCTTTCTGTGGCAACTCAAAATGCACCAGGGCCTTCTCTTATCCATAGGGGTACTTTACAAAAGAGGTTTTCATTACTTACGCACAAGTGCTTGCATGCTGGGTATTTAGCAAGGACTAAGACACTCAGCATCCATTCCTTCCCAGAGCTCACAGTCTGGTGAACAATACAGACTGAGAGCAAACAAACCCGCTCATTAGCGATGAGGGTGACAGAGGAAGCCTGTGGTGAGGTGAGGCAGAGGAAGTGTGTTTGGGGGTGAAATGGGAACTGACCTCAGACAGTTCTGGACCTTGAAGACATTAAACAACTGTGCAAGGTGGTACAGGAGGCAGAACAGAGCTAATGGCAAGCCTGGAAATCCACAAAGCTGGGTACTAATGGGAAGAGAGGGTAGGGAATCCTCCAAGTGCAGAAGGATGACATGAGACTATCTTTCCCAGGAAGGGGTAGTCTGGGAGGGTAGCGGGAGGCAGGACAGGAGAGAAAGCAGCTGTAGGAACATAGATAGCAGCAATGGAGCTATGGGGCAGGGGTGGGCAGGTCAGCAAAGGACCTCTGCTGTTGATGCCATTTGCATGGGATGATGTAGAGGAAGAAAGGGGGAGATGAGGAACGATCCCAAGATTGTAGACAGAAAGGGAAGATTGATTATGTCATACACTAGAATCAAGAAGCTTGTGGCAAGGGGAAGTTGGTGGAAAGCGGGGGGAAGCAATGGGATCTGTCACAGCAAGCAAGGAAGAATAACAAAACTCAGAAGTTAATTTGGGGTTGACAAGATGGCCCAGTGGGGAAAGCTGTTCCTAATACAAGTTTGGTAACCTGAGTTCAGTACTCGGAAGCTGAGAGAACTGACTTGACAAATGTCCCTCCGATGATTGCCACATGGGTACTCTTCTACACATGTCACCCTCACCATTCTTAAAAATTACTTTGGGTGTCTCTAAACAGACCTCATTATTCATAGGTCTTCAGTGCTGTTTTAAGTGCCTGAATTCAAACCAGAAAAATGTTTTCCATTAAATATTTGAAATGAGGGAAAGCATTCTAAGTCTGGGAGTACAGCGTATCTGAGGTGTGAGGTCAAGTTGGTGACACAGAGAGAGAGATAGCCCATGTGTTTTTAGTTTGCTTTCTACTCTTTGATAAATGCCATGACCAAAAACAGCTTGTAAAGGAAAAGGTTTATTTGACTCACATGTCCTGATCACATGTCGCGTCCCCCTGACCAGCAGGAAAGACACAACCACGATTCTTCTTCAAGCAGTGTATTCAGGAACCTTGTACATCCGCTTCTCCCCTCCTCTCTTCCCGCAAGCCCTTATATGCCTACTCAAACCCAATCAGATCATGCCACCTAGCGATCCAAGATAGGCTCACAAAAGGAGGAAGCACACCGGGCTAGGCAGCCGCTACCAAATAAGGCTTGTTTACAGCTAAGCTTGAGCTTTCTGGCATTAAGCCAGGCGCCATCTTAGGGTTGTGGCTCTCCACAATCACAGGCCATCACTGAAGGAAGTTGGGGCAGGAACCCAAACAATAGCAGAGGCAGGAAACTGGAGGCAGGAACCAAAGCAGAGTCTACAGAGCAGTTCTGCTTATTGACTTTTCTCTCCATGGCTTGCCCTGATTGCTTTTTATGTGACCCAGGACCTCTGCCTGTCCAGGGGTGGCACAGGTTGGGCTTTCCCACATCAATCATGAATCAAGAAAATGCTCCACGTTCCTGATAGTGGCATCTTCTCAATTAATGTTCCCTCTTCCCAAATGAATATAGATGACAGAAAATAACCAGTGCATAGTGTAACCATCAACTTTAGAAAGCTATACTCTGATTAGAAAGGTCCTGTATAGCTATATAAAAACATCAGCTAGTTTTCACTTGTCATCATTTAGAATAATCTGAAATAAGCGTGTATGACATTGAGCTTGAAATATCTGGGACGCTAAGGGCCCATGGCAGAGTTAGCCACATGAGGTCTATGGGACTCAGTGTCCTGGACAAGCTATTTGGAATCAGCATTGAAGGAGGTGCCCATTGCCTACTCAGAGAGAACACATGAAGATGAATCCCTGGGATGTGGAGGAGGCAGAGGACACAGATACAACCACAGAGAGGGTAGTAGTGATGGGAACAGGAGTGGACGCTGTCGATAAATGCCTATGGATACTAGGCCCCCGGGGTAGTAGAAGCTCAACAAAAGCTTTTATTCAGATCTTAAAATAATGTTGCATGTTAAGTAACTTTGTTTTATAAATGAGAAAAAGGGGTATCAGGGATTGGAGGGGAAGAGAAAGAGAGTGAGAGTGAGAATGAAAGGATACGAGGAGGAGGAGAGCAGAGACAGCAAGAGAGAGGGAGAGGGAGAGAGAGAGAATGAGAGTGTGTGAGGAGAGAGAAAACAAAAGAAGAGAGAGAGAGAAAGATTAGGGATATGAGCGTGCCCTGAGGGTCCAAGCTATGCATCATGGCCATAGTCCTGGACTCTGTTACTACATTTCATCCCAAGCCAGAACATCCTCTACTGTTCCACTCGACAGGCACCCCCATCATCACCTCATCTTATATTCCTACCATGCAGAAGACATATGCATTAGTGGGAGGGAAGGTATGTTGAGTGGGTCCAGGTACATAATGTTCAAACCACACCCATGTCTCTCATCTTGTTTTCTTGAAACGGGTTCTCATGCAGCTTGGGCTAGCTTTGAACTCTCTCTGTAGCCAAGATACTCTTGAACTCCTGATCCTTTCACAGCTACCTCCCAAATGCTGGGCTTAGAGGAGTGCACCTCCTGGCTCTGCCACCTTCTTTCTGGGTGGGGGTTTTATCTTGTGTTGAAGACAGTCTGAGTTCTGAGCATTGCCTGAGACTCACTCTTCTTAAAATCAAGGGCAGGAACCACATTGACTCTACTCCCGAAAGCCTCTAGCATAAAGCTTTGCATAGAGTGAGTAGTCAATACATATTTATGACTTGATGGATTGGCTAAGTCAGTGTTCCTGGAAGTGAAAAGGAGAGGAATTGGCAAGCCTGTGGTGGAGAAGCTGCAGAGTTTGTTTATAAAGATTTCCTTTCTTTTTCTTTTTCTTTTTTTTTTAAATTCAACATCTGGGAATGAGCTGAATGTGAATGTCTATATTAAAATTTATTCCGCTACACTGAGATGTCAGAGGCTGAAGTGAAATGCTTTGATGGGCAGGTCCCAGGATCTCCAGCTTTGGCTGGCTCAAGTCTCACAGGGTGCTTTATTGACAAATGGCCTCAGGTGTCTTCCCCACGAACAGCTCTGGCTCTATAAACTGGCAGAAAAAAAGGGAATTGGATCCTCACTGAGTAAACAGGTGTGATTGTAATGACAGAGCCTGTAAGTGGTAAGCAGCTGTGTAGTTAATCCTGAGGATTAACTGTTTTGATTATTGGATGATCTCTTGTGCTGATTAGCCCCCCATAGAAGTGCTTGGGGCTTGCCTACTCAGAACTGAAGCATCTGCCCGGAGGTTCTCGGCCACAGCTGGCTCCCAGCAGCCAGAGCTCCATGTGGGACAACGTTCTCCTTCACCATGACACCAGCACCAGAATTGGTGGACCAGCCAGAGCTGTACTTTATTGATTCCATATATGTATGCCACTGCTGGTTAGTTCTGCTGAAAAGAGGAGTCCCATTCCTTTTGCACCATCTGAATTGACCACCAGGACTTCCTTCCTGAACGTGCTTCCTGAATGTGCTTCTGCGGCCAGATAATGGTCTTCATGTGTGCATGCGTGCGCGCGTCTGTGAAGGTACAGCTACCTCTTTGGAAGTAAAACAACTCGAATCAGTCCTTGTTATTCTTATTTGCTTGAGTATCTCTTGTTTGCCTCTGGGTAGACAGACTACCTGGCTCATCAGCCTCCAGAGAGTCTCCTGTCTCTGCCTCCCATCTCACCATAGGCCCACTGAGATCACAAAATCAGTGGTGCCTGGCGTTACAAGGGTTCCAGGAACCTAAACTCAGGTCCTCATGCTTGCTGAGCAAGCTCTTTACTCACTAATCCATCTTCCTAACCCAGCCTTTTCAATATGAACCCCCTTATCGCCTCCCTCCTGAGAAGCACTAAGGGCACCTCCCATTCTTATCCTGACTCTGTTATCTGAATTTTATCTCCCCCCCTCAAACTCCCACCTCCTCCACTTCCTTATTTCTCAGACTCTGGTGCTGCTTCCTGCCTCTGAGCTTTTGACCACCAGTTCTGCAAGATCCCCTTCCTGGAGATGGGGAAAGGAGAAGGGGAGTGAGCTCTGAATGGAGACCCTGTGCTCCTTCCTTTCCTGTGTGTGTTCCCCAGTGTCCAACACAGTGACCAGCACGTGGATAGATGAGCAAATGAATGACTCTTACATTAAGACATTTGCCCTTTTTACCTGAAAAGTGGTGGCTTTTGGCCCTTACCAGTCCCAAGGAGTTCTCTTCCCTGCTACTTGCAACTGGGATAGGGACTAGCAGACCCAGGGTTTATGTTTGCCCATTATGCATGGTCTACAAATGTAACTGTACCCTCATTCTTTCCTTTCACTCCTTCTCTCCTCGCCCCCACTTAATACTTTCTGGAATATGGAAACATCCTAATGGAAGTGTTTGGTTTCTTATGTCACCCTCCTGATGTGCAATTGCACTTTTCATTGGAGAATCTAGTCTGTCTACGTACTGGACTCTGTCAAGGTTGTGGCCTAAATTAGATGGCCCAGTTGTGCTTGGGTTTCAACACATTCATGATTCAGCACAACAACACCATGCTCTCTGCCCAACTCCCTGTGCCCAGAGCAGCTGCAGGATAAGAGGAGGAAGGCTAGCCTCAATGGGCCTCTACCTTTCCTTCCTATTCCCTAAGGTCCAGTTGGCAGCCCCTCAGGAGACAGACAGGGATAGGCAATGAGGCTCAGCCAAAGCGGAGCAGCAGAACTGAGGGTGGAGTCCCAAGGCAATAGAAGCCACAGGGCAGGGTGCTGTGACCCTGTGGTGGTATCATCTGCAGACAGATAAACCTCAGTGACCACAAGGGCCAGAAAGGGCAGCCAGAGGCCTGGAAGTTCTAGCCCAGACCCTGGGGATGCATTGAAAGAGGGAAGAAAGGAGACTGGTTACTCCAGAAAGCTCTGCAGAGTCATGCAGATGTACCTTTGTGACGTCACTCCATCCTTCCAGACAGCTGATTGTTTAAAACATCCCTGGAGGAAAAAAGACACAAATGCGCACACACACACACACACACACACACACACACACACACGACATGGATTTTCTGAGAAACGAGTCAACCATATGACAGTTGTAGCCACTAGCTGACCTCGGAAGGGTTGAACTGTGAATGAGATGCTAGAGCCCAAGGCATGACTCATGGTCCACACATAGTTCTGACAGGGAACCTCACTTCCAACTTCATGATGCTGACATACCAGTTGCAAGCCCTTGGACGTAAGAAAACATTGCTGAGAAACAGCTACCTGGTGTCTACCCATGCCGGGCCTTCCATCTTGATCGGCACTGGGACAGCCAACTCAAATCAGAATGGCCCCATCCTGAGGCTGGTGGAGGTTGGGGAAGGGTCCTTGTCTGGTATATCTGTGTCACTCTTACCACCTCCATTGTTCCTCTTATTCAATCTCAGATATTGGTTCTAATTACCCACCCTCTATAGGGCTGTGTCCAGGTATCAGAAGTATAATACCTATGAGAGCTGGAGTCAAAGAGGAGGTTTTACATGGCTCCAGAGCACCCTGTTCATAGGGAAGTCGGGTCCTCTCTCAGCTCTGACTCTTTAACAGCCTTAGACATTTTTCTTTCTCACCAAACCTCAGCTGCTTCCGCCATGAGAAGACTTGATGCTCTAAGATCCCTTTAAGAGTCCCTATGCCTTTTGTAAGTAGCCTCCAAACCTAGGTCCCTCCAAATCCCATGTGTGTGTCTCTGAACTCTAATTATTGGGAACAGGGACCTGTGTTTCTCATCTGAAGGGATCAAAGATGTGTTCCACCACTCCTGGATCGAAGTCTTTCTCTATTTAGAGTTTGCCCTGCATCAGGCTGACCCTGAGCTCCGGGATCTGCCTGTTTCTGTCTCCAGTGTGTTGGGAGCTGGGATCAAGGGTGTACTCTTCTTGAATGGTGGGACCAAGAGTATGCACCCTCACCACCCCGCTCCGTATGTCTCCAGAGTACATAAGACCACCAACTCTAAGGTGCCCCCCCCTCCCCGGTCTCCGCTGAAGTCAAAGGCATGGGCCAATACCACAATTCTCTTGTATTTTACCTTAGCTCCACGTCTTCTCTACACCTGGAGGTCTGCAAATCCAGGCCGAATGGCTGTATCCTCTGTTCCATTCACAGTGTTTCAGCCCTGCCCCCTGCCCTTTTTTTTTCTTTTCTTTTTTTAGTTGATAAATTTATTTGTTTGTTGCTTCAGGTTACATCCTTATCATATTGTCCTCTTTCCCCACTTCCTAGCCCCACCCTCCCATGCTCTACCCCCTGACCCTTCCGTCTTGTTCCTCTGGGGTGGAGTGTCCCTGCCTAACAGTCTCTCACCACAGATCAGGAGTCATATGAGGGCCAAGAGCCTCTTCATTCACCGGGGGCCTATGAGGCAGTACTGCCAGTGAATGGTGTCTCATTGCTACTGGGGGAATA
>CAJQZJ010034140.1:3594163-3606182 GCA_907164525.1 Lophiomys imhausi
TTTTTTTAGTTGATAAATTTATTTGTTTGTTGCTTCAGGTTACATCCTTATCATATTGTCCTCTTTTCCCACTTCCTAGCCCCACCCTCCCATGCTCTACCCCCTGACCCTTCCGTCTTGTTCCTCTGGGGTGGAGTGTCCCTGCCTAACAGTCTCTCACCACAGATCAGGAGTCATATGAGGGCCAAGAGCCTCTTCATTCACCGGGGGCCTATGAGGCAGTACTGCCAGTGAATGGTGTCTCATTGCTACTGGGGGAATACTAAAAAAAAAGACCAACAAACACACAAACCCACAAAAACAAAGAATATCAACAAAAAAAGAGAGGAAAAAGAGAAGGGAAAAGGAAAGAGAAAAAAAGAAAAAAAGAAGGAAAAAGAAAAAGATAAAAAAAAATTATGTCCTTGTTTTGTATAATACTTACTGTTATAAGAGAAGGAACCAGCTGTTGGACTGAAAGGGGAAACCTCTGGAGGGAAGAGGGTGGAAGGGCGGGTTAGGAAGGGGGAATAGGGAGGGGTTTGTTACTGAGATGTAACTTGAAGAAAAAAAAATAAAGTATTTATTAAAAAAAAAAAAAGAAAGCAATGATCACAAAAAAAAAAAAAAGAGTCCCTATGCCTCTGAGAGGCTGAGACTGGACTCCATAGATCACCTGCAAGTGTTTACTGCACCATGATGTGCCCTGCCTGTGACCTTTGTATGGCACAAGGTAGGAATCAGCCTCTTGAGGCCTGTCCCTTATTTTGACTTTACCTCAGCCTTTCCCTCCCTGAGGTCCTGCAGGCCTCCAGCATGACTCCACAGAGCAGAGAGAATGATGGTCTCTAAGACCAGAGGACACTGGGGTGTTCTATTTCTACCTGAAAGATGAGGAGCCTGAGGTTTAAACAGAGCAGCCAGGATAAGAATTAGGTGCCAGGCTCCTTTAAAATCCTTGTAAGACACTGAAGATTAAAAGCTGGTGAAGTGCCAGGAGATACACAGAAGGCAGGAGGGAGGAGCAGCTGTCATGACAAGTCAATTTTGGGACACCCTGTCTAACCTTATAGTTGGCTTCCCCATCAGAGTCACTAGAGGCAGGTAGTGATGATCCTAAAAGCCATTCATACACAAACTTGAGTGTTCCATCAAAAGTCACTCCACTTTTAATGAACATAAAAAAGGGGAGATATAAGACACCACAAATAGAAGAGCTAGTAGACAAAGAAACAGACTTGATCCATGAAACCGAAGAAAATTTTAGAAGTGTGATCAGTATTATCAGACAGATGCAGAGGGAGGTTGAAAACATCAAAAATCTTTACTTTTTTCGATGGCTTAAATATGAAGAGTTCAATGGACGATCTGAATTCCTTAGTTTGCATGATTGAAGCAAGAGTGAACGAACAGGAAGATGCAGTGGAGGGACTGACTAAGGAGACAATGCATTTGGCCAAGGAGATCGTTGATAAAGAAAGACTAAGAGAGAGAGAGGATAGATCGTGAAGCTCTAACATTCAAGTGATAGAAATTCCAGAAAAGGAAAATCATGAGAATGGAGCAGAAGACATAATTAAGGAAATAATTGAAGAAAACTTTGCTGAGCTAGAAAACCATAGTCTTGAGATTGTCAGTGCTCATTGGATCCCAAATTCAGTGGGTGAACACAGACTCACACCTAGACACATCTTGGTGAAGTTTTGGAGTGCTGGTGATAAACAGAAAATCCTAAAAGCTTCCAGAGCAAGAAAAGAAATAACCTACAGAGGGTCAAAAATCAGATTGACAGCTGAGTTGTCACCTGGCACTGTAGATGCAAGAAGCCCGGTTTCATAAAAATCCTTCAAGAAGAAGGCTTTCAGCCGAGAATCCTTTATCCTGCCAAACTGGCACTTGATTTTAAGGGTAAAACCGAGGTATTTTTTGATATTGAAGAATTCAAGAAGTTTATTTCTGATATACCCTTTTTGAAAGAACCGTTGAGCAATATACTTCAGCAATCTGGAATGTGTTCTGTCCACCAAAGTACATCTAAAAACCAAGTAGAATTAAAACAGTGAAAATCGCGTCTCTGTCCTGATGGGTGGACAGCTGTCTTTTTCTTTTCCCCTTCAGGGAATCGGGGGGAGGGGGAAGCAGTGTTGCTACCTGAGTGTTGGTTGAGTTAGACAGCATATGTACCTTTTTAATAGCTTTCTAACCCCCTGGTAAGGAGGCATCTTGTCAGTGTAACCACACACAGGGAAAAATACTAGAGGCTACAATGGGATTGGGAGATAACAAGATAAGTTAGACTAGAATGGCTGGCCAGGCTGCCTGAGTCAACAGATTACTTTATCATTTGCCATTATATGAGCTTTTATATTAAAGCTTGAAGTTTGAAAGAAAAAACAACACTGAAGATTATAAGAAGGGTCACAATGGACTTTCCTTCATAGAGTGTGGCCCCTTGGAGAATACCCATTCCCATACAATTCCTTTTTTTTTTTTTTTTAATCTTAATGCAGTTCACTTTGTTTCATTAAGGAAGTTTAAACGGAAATAAAAATTTAAGAATCTAATAAAAAAGAGAAAATGTTAAATCGCATTTTATTGGCTTTATGGTCTCCAGTTCATTTCATTTCCTAAATGCATAATCTCAGATCCGTTTTGTATCCTGGATATATATCCTGCATTTAAATATTGCCAGGGACATCCAAAACAAGAGTCAAGTGATGAAATGCTTATTGGCAACTGGAAAGCTTTATTGGTCACGAAAGAAATCTCTTTTCCTACCTCCAGTTTCCCTAGAAATAATGCAATTTAGGAATAGCACATCAGCTTTTCTTTTTTTTTAATATTTTATCTTTTGTGTGTGGTGTGTATGCATATGTACATATTCACGTGCCTTCCTCTAGCTCTCTCTACCTAAACTAACTGTAATAGACTCTCTCACCTAACCGGCACCTCACCAATCCTGCTAGACTGCCTGACCAGCGAGCTTCAGAGAATCTGCCCCTCTGTCAGACTGCTCCCCCGCCCCAGGGCTGGGGTTTCAGAGATGCCCTGGCAGGCTTTTACATGGGTGTTAGGACTCTGAATGCAGGTCCTTAAACTTGAGTGTCGAGCACTTTGCTTGCCCACGGGTCCATCTGCCAGCCCTCTCGTCCTTTCTTTATGGCTGACTTATACTGTTACAGGGGATCAGGGACAGTGTCTCTCTATATTTGTTTTTCTCTCCTTTGAAGATGGATACAGGAAAAGTATGCCCCCAAGGAGACATACAGTTTTCACAACTGAACACAGAAGCAGCACAAACTTGTATGTTCTGGAGCATTTAAACAAGCTCTAATTTTGTTGTCCCAGATAACTATGAGATTTTAAAAATGAGATCTAAAATTGGATGGAATACCACTTCCCACATTTCCTGTTTTTATTCATTTAGCAAACATTTTTGATGTACACACTCTGAGCAAGCCCTGAGAGCAATAAAAATGTTAACTAGGTCTATTTCTGTCCCCATGTTCCTTGCAACCAAAAAGACAGGTCATATGCACACGAATAGCTATGATTTCAGTCAGGGGTGTTGGCTGCCCGGAGGGACAGAGTGTTCTCCACAGTATCAACAGGAGGACAAACCTACAGAGGGGCCCAGGGACGCAGAACTGAATGACACTCTGAAGAGATCTATCGGGAAAGATGGTGGGGGATAGAGTGGCATGCAGAATTCTAGGAAATGCCGAGAAGTCTGGGGGTAATTGATACATCTAAACTCTGAAGTTTAACATTGGAAGGCAGACAAGAGTACTGCCCCTGGGCATGGGGGGGGGGCACTTGGAGGGTTAAGATAAGGGAACGGCAAATCAATGCAGGACTTTTGTGAGATATGTGTGAACCATGTCCTGCACATGAGGGGTTTGTTATTGTCTTTGCCGCCAGGATCATCTCCATGGAGACAGAGAAGTTCATGGGACTCCAGAGTAGGAAGTAGGGACACTTGGCAGAACCAGCTGCAGGGCAGCCGAGGTTAAAGATCACAAGCTGAGTAGAGACAGGATGACGGGTGGGTTGTGGCCACGTGTAATTTAAGAACAGGATGGTGCACAAGGCTCTAAACTGCTGTGCGGGACAAGATGGACAGGGTTCAGATTCACATTCATGGCTGCTGACATCACCTGTGTGTTTGTTAAGCCACCGTCCTCCCAGGACAGGGGTAGCATCTTTGTCACCTTTGACCCATTGGCCCCTAGGATAGGTGCTCCATAAATGCTGAGTGTATAGAAGTGTCCTTTAGCCTCACCCCAGTATGTCCATAGTGTGTGAGTCAGGCAGCCCACACTCCTGTCTCTTGGGCCAGATAAGGCATCACCAATTAGCATGCCTCTCCTGTTGGGCAGTGGATGGGCTTCTGGGTTGCTGAATTAAATAAGCTCTTCTGAATAAATAGCATCCTATAATAATTCAAAGCCATGTTTCCTTGGGAGTGGGGGGGGGTCAAAGGTGATGTCACTGCCAAACATAGACACAAGAAAAGCCTGAATTCTCGCTGTTTATCTTGAATCAGGTTTTCAAAAAGACAATTTCTTCATGATAAGCTAACTTTTTACATTTTCTCATTCTAAATCTCAAAAACCAATTGGAACTCAATATAAAATGGTTGAACTAACAATAATCATTTTTGTAGATGTGTTTTCGGTGAGTTGATATTTTGCGTGTAACTTCTGGGGTGGGTTCCAGTAACAACTTATGCTGATTTTTTATTAATTTTTTTTCCAAAAGATAGGTTACAGGGACTTTAAAAATGCTTTGTTTGGGGTAAGTCCTAAAAGTTCACATTAGTTTTTTTATACCTTGTAGGATCACACCACAACCCTTCATTTTAAGTGTGGTATATGGGTACTTGATAAATATTTGAAATATCTTCATATATTTGTTTTTAAAAACAAACCACCCTTGTCAGCATTGTTTGGCAGACTTGTCTGAACTCAGCAAATAAAATAACTAACATTCTTAGGAAGTCAGGTTAGGGCTACCTTCTAGCCCCTCCCCTACTTATCTCGTCCAGTCAAGGATGAAATTGTAAAATGATATTTTGATGGCTCCCCCTACAGCCAAACAACTTGCACGGGGAGGCTGGTGCTTCCCCTTTCAGTGCTGGGAGTGTGTGTTCTCTATCAAGCATACGCCCCTCTTGCACTATTTGTTCTTGGAACCAAGAATCATGGCCCAGTAGCCAGCAAACCGTGGGCCTGTCAGCTCTGTCTTCCCAGTATGTTTCTGAGTTCAGCACAGCCACCTCTGTGTTCCACTGTCACTGAGTCTAGGTTCTGGGAGTGTGAAGTCTGGGGCCCGTGTGCTATGGGCACAGGAATTCCACTGAAGCCTGGTCCATTCCCACACTGGAGAGGAAAGCATCATGCTAGTTACTCTTCTCAGCGCTGCTGCGATAAAACACCCAACCAAAAGGAGTGAAGGATTTGTTTGGGCTTCCGGTGTGGGGGACAAAATCCGTCATGGCAGGAAAGCCAAAGGCAGTGAAGCTTAGGTGGCTGTTCACATGATGTCCTCAATCAATGTCTTAGTTTGGGTTTCTGTTGCTATGAAGAGACACCATGACCATGGCAACTCTTATAAAACAAGACATGCAATTAGGGGTGGCTTAAAGTTTCAGAGGTTTAGTCCATTATCATCATCACGGTGGGAAATATGGCAGCATCCAGCCAGACATGGTGCTGGAGGAGGAGCTGAGAGTTCTCCATCTTGATCAGCAGACACCAGAAGGAGACTGTGTGCCACACTGGGAGCAGCTTGAGCATATCCCTCCCCCCCCACAGTGGCATTTATTTCACTGTGAAATAAGGGTATCCCCACACTTCCTCCAACAAGGCCACACCTACTCCAAAAAGGCCACACCTACTCCAACAAGGCCACACCTCCTAATAGTGCCACTCCCTATGTGCCAAGCATTCAAACACATGAGGCTAGGTGGGCCATTCCTATTCAAACCTCCACAGTCAGGAAACAGAAAGAGATGAGCTCAGCTCACTTTCTCCTCCCTCCAAACCCTGTTCAAGACCTCAGCCCATGGAATGGTACCATCCACTTTAGGGAGAATAATCTATAAACTCTTAAACAGTCATGCCCAGAGGCTTATCTCCTGTGACTCTAGATCTCTTAAACTGACAGCATTAACCATCACCATTACTATTCCCCACTTGTTGGATTTTGACCCTCCAAAAAATGACATTGAAGTAGTGATCTCCAGAACCTTAGAGTGTGACCTTTTTTGAAGACAGACTTTTTACTGAGGTCATAAGTTGACATATAGTCAGTCTCAGTCAGATGTAACAGGGACAGACATGCAGAGGAAAGGCGGCATGAGAACACATGTAGAGAAGCTGGCCATGTAACTGTCACAACACAGGGGATCCCAAGGAATGCCAGTATACCCCAGAAGCTGGAAGAAGCAAGCAAACATCACCTCGTATCTTCAGAGTGTGATCATGGCAACCCTTAACTTGTGCTGCCAGCCTCCAGAACTCTTAGACAGTACGTTTCTGCTGTTTTCAGTGACCCAGTTTGTGGTTCTTGGTTATGGTAGCTGTGGGAATCTGCACACCAGCTTGCGTGACCTTCAAAGGGCCACTACAATGGTCACAGCCACCAGTCTCAGCCCATCCTTTACCACTTCCTTTTGAGCTTCCTGTCTGCCCTTCCTGTGAACACTGTGACCTGAAACCAACCTTGTGTAACAAAGCAAAGATCTGGTGCACATGAGCAGAAGTGGGGGTGGGTAATCAATGATATGAGCCTTGGGTCCCACCCAGCCATGACAACCATTTCTGTCACATTTGGTGAATTTGGGAATGGACAACTTGAGATCCATAAAAAGCCCTTGATGTCCACAGAAGCAGTGGTGTCTATGAGCATGTTGTGTGTGGATTACATTGAGCCTGAGCCTGCTTTCACCTCAATACCCAGCTTTTTCAGTCTTGGAAGATTCTGTATGCCCACGATTTGCCCCCAAGTCATACAGCATTGAGTTGGACCAGAATCCAATTTCCATGGCTCAATGCCACCAGCCCTGTCAACAAACAGTTTAAAGTAATTACCCCATGGCCAGCATCGGGGCACATGCTTTCTCTTTTCTCATAACCTGTAACCTAATCAGAGACAAAACCAATGCCCCAACATGCTTGACAAACAAAGGAAAAGCAGAAGAAGGCGAGGCCTTTCTCTAATCCCTCCATTCCAAGAAGGGCTGGCTGCTCTTTTTTAGTCTGTAATATGGGATAGTATCTGTCTTCCCTCTGCATTTGCTATATGAAAATACTTTGGAAGTTATAAAAGGCGTTAGGAATGGAGGACGTTCATTTGGAGCTGTAAAGGATTGAGAGCAGTTAAGACTTGTGGAGGGGGAGGTCTGCTGCAGCCCCTGCAATGAGAATAGTTCCAGCATTGGTGCTGAGGAGGGTGTTGTGGAAGAGGTGGGAAAGTGTAAACTGCGGAGGGAAAATGTTGATCTGATTCGTCGGTCTAATGATCACAGGGAGAGTTTTGCATCTTCCAACCCAGAATTTGGGGTCGAGTCCATGCCAAGGTTACTCAAGTGACCAGGAGCAGGGAAGCACATGCTATTACAGATGATATCTGCACAGCTTATTGCTTCTGATCCGAAGGAAGCATTTAAGGTGCATTATCTCTGGGGTCTCCTAGCAGAAATCTTTCTGGAACCTGGGTGGGCACTTCGTCCAGATGCACCATCCCTCCTCTCTTTCTTCCTGTGGACAAAAATTGAGATTAAAAAATACAAATTCATTTGAGATTGGGCATGTTCAGGGTGGTATGGCCATAAAGTACAGGATAACCATGTTACAATCCACAGACTCAAAGAAGCTGAGTAACAAGGAGAACTCAGGGGAGGATGCTTGACTCTCACTCAGAAGGGGAAATAAAACAGACATCAGAAGTAGATGGAGGGAGGGACCTGGGTGGGAGAGGGGGTGGGAAGGGGAAGGGGGGGAGTCAGATATGGGGAGGGGGGGGGGCTGAAAGAGAGAACAGAAATTTGTGTGAAGCATCTGTAGGATGGAGGAGGCTCCCAGAAGTCTATGAGAGTGACCCTAGCTGAGACTCCTAGCAGCAGGAGACATGGAGCCTGAAGTAGCCACCTCCTGTAACCAGGCAGGACTTCCAGTGGAGGGAGGGGGACACCGACCCACCCACAAAACCTTCAGTCCAAAATTTGTCTTGCCTAGAAGAAGTGTACCGATAAAGACGGAGCAGAGATTGAGGGAATGGCCAACCAATGACTGACCCAACTTGAGACCCAACCCATGGGAGGGCTCCAACTCCTGACACTATTAATGATACTGTGTTATGCTTGCAGACAGGAGCCTAGCATAACTGTCTTCTGAGAGGCTTCATCCAGCGACTGATAGAAACAGATGCAGAGACCCGTAGCCAAACGATAGGCAAAGCTCAGGGAGTCCTGTGGAAGAGTTGGGAGGAAGGATTGAGGGAACCAGAAGAGTCAAGGACACAAGACCTACTAAGTAAACTAACCTGGGCCCATGGGGACTCTCCACTGAGCCACCATCCAAAGAACATGCATGGGCTGGACCTAGACCCCCTTCACATATGTAACAGATGTGCATTGTGTTCTTCATGTGGGTTCCCTAACAATTGGAGTGGGGGCTGTCTCTGACTCTGTTGTCTGCCTTTGGATCCCTTTACCATAGCTGGGTTGCCTTCTCTGGCCTCAGTGGGAGAAGATGTGCCTAGTCCTACTTCACCTTGATGAACCAGGGTGGGTTGGTACCCAAGGGAAGGAAGGTGGGGGGATGGGGATGGAGCTGGGAATAGAGGAGAGAGGGGTGCTGTGATCAGGCTGTAAAGTGCATAAATAAATTAATTAATGAAAAAATACAAATTCAGGTATATGTGATAGCGCAACTGAAGAAGAACATGAAATATCCGTTAATTTAAAGTGAGGCCTTAGCAATAGATTAAAGCTACCCGTGGCTTTCATCTGCATTCACTCTTGCACCGAATTTGGAAACTGTCCTATGGGAATAGCTAGGCAGGTGTGGACCCCATATGCTTCATATTAATTCAATTCATTTGTCTGCCGATGACATTTTATTACTATATTGTCTCTTGGCCAACAAAGACAACTCTCACCTCTTCTTTTGCATACAGTGGCTGTGCCACTCTCGTGGCCTCATTTAATCCTAAAGCCCCCTCCCCCTGAGACCACCAATAGGAGTTAGAGTTTCAGTACATGTACTTGGAAGAGGCCACAAGTGTCCAATTCATAGCAAGCAGCACTTAGTCTAAGACCGGCTGTCCAGAACGTTCCTCACCAAAATGTTTTCAACCTTTTGCCTTTCCCAGGGTTTTATTTATAAGGTTTGCTCCCAGGAAGAGAGAAGAAGCATCATGGCAGGGTTCCATGTCCCATCCTGTACTGATGTTTGGGACCTGGATCCTCAGATCCAACCAACCACCCGCTCGGCTTTAGAGTCTAGAATATTGCATTTGAAGAAGAAAGGATTGATTTAACTTTTGCAGTTCCTACACCTGTAGCTCATAGGAGACCAAGAGATCCTTTCATTCCTTCAGTAATTCATTCAACAAATATTTAATGAGGGCTGGTTACTACTCTAGACACTAAAGAATTTAGCAACTAATGAGATAAAGTCCCTGTCTGCAGGTGGCTAGTATTCTGGCGTATCAGACAGTAACCAAATCCATAGATATATGTGTAATATAACATCTGATTGTTGTGAATGACAGAAGAAAATTAAGAATGGAAAGATAAATCATGAGGCAGAGATATTAGACTGATTTGGAATAGGAATCAGGAAAAGGCCTTTGGAGCCATGACTCTGAGAAGAAATTAGAGAGAATTGAGGGACCTTCATCTTATAATCTGAGGAAGAGTATGTCAGGGAGAGATAAAAGCTAATGAAAAGGGCCTGCATTGCAGATGAGAGTTGCACCTCAGGAGTAGTAGGATCACAAACATCCCTGGTGTATCCAACAAGGTGGGGAGTGGTTGGAAAATGCCTCCAGAGGTGGTTGGCAGACCAGCAAGGGGCTTGACCTCTCCAATGAAGACATTCAGTTTGGTCTAATTATAATAGGAAGTCTTTTATCTGGGTGTAGGGAGTGGGATGTAGAGGAAAAAGAGCAGAAACTGGAAATACAGACACTATTGCAAGACTGGTTATTCTGGGGCAAGCGTGAGCTTCACTTGGACTACTGATGAGATGAGAAACAGCTGGGATCAGGAACATGGCGGCTGTTGGTTTAATTTGCCTGTGGCTACCTGCAGGGTGTAGCTATAACTCAGTTCTCATTCTCCAGTTAGTGACACCTGTGAGCCACCCCAACCCATCACCCAAGAGCACAAGTGACACATGACAGTGGAACTCACCCTCTCCGGAGGTGAAGAGCAGCAGGCACTTGAAATGCCTTCCATCCCATCAAATCGCTTCAGTCTTAAGTACCGTGCATTTTTCCAGGAAGAAGAGAATAAAGAACTTGTTTACTTTTGTCACCTTTTAAAACCCTGTCCTTAGCCACCTTTCAGAAACCCAAGCAGATGTTCTTCAGTTAGGAGTATAGAGTAAATTGCAGGTTCCAGGAAGAGGAAGCCCATTACCGAGAGCTTGGTGCAAGTTCATTACTTAAAGCATCAGAAAGATCACGTTTAGTGTAGTTTCTTCCATGGGGTTGTTCAGGTAATGCTGAAAAAAAAAAAAAAGAACAAACAATTGAAACTCTGATTTTTCTCTCCTTGTGCTCACTTCACACTTCAAATTATTTTCTTACAGAATCAATACAAAGTGTTGGCTAGACTCCTTTTGGACTACCTCTTTCCTTGCCTTTTGATCAGTTTTTCCAACCCCTTTCTCCAAATCTGTTCACTGATATTCCCCTCAGGAAAATTATAATAATTACTATTAATTAAATATTATTTATAAATATAAATAATAATTAAATATAGATAAATATTTAATTTTAAAATAATAAATATACATAATAATTAGTATTTATAAATATAAATAATAATTGCATATTATTAACTTGACATACTTTATATGATTTCTAAAGTTTGCAATGGCGATAACGCTGTTGCTTAGGGTAGTTTTCAAAATCAAAAATACAAATTTGAAATAATTCAATTGGGAAAGAGCCGTTAATCATTCTTGGGTTAAGAAAAGGATTCCAAGAATCTGTTCTATTCAAAAGTAGTTGCACCTTTGGATTCTTTTTTTTATTTTGTTGTTGTTCAAGATTGCATTTATAGCCTGTGATTAGGTATATTATGTTTCAGAGCCCTTGAATTTAAGCCTGTATCAAACCAAATGGGCTCCTGTTTTGTGTGTTTGGACACAGCTGTTAAAGGAGGCCATTCACACGCAGAGGGTATTCACACTCAGAAAGTGTTCACATGCGGAGGGTATTCACACTCAGAGGGCATTCACACTCAAAGGGCCTCTACTTGTCAGCTGCTCTCATCCCGAAAGTCACTATTGTTTGGAACATACAGGCTGGACTAGCTCTAGGGATAGATACCCTTGTATGTGAGATCTTCATCAGAGCATTTTAGTGGCCTGTGGAGCTGGTTGCTTTGTCTGTAGCAAGAGGTCAGCAGTTAGGTTTGATTTTCCAGTTAGATTGCCATTGTTTCTACAGAAGTGGATTGAAAAGCCTGCCCTGGTACCAAGCCTCTGCTTGACATTCCAGAGTCCCAGGTACTATTCCTGCTGCCTGAGCACCGCCTCACATCTTCAGCCAGACTCCAACATGGCTCCCAAAAGGCATCTAGGTTTCTCCTACAAGTCATCAGCTCCATACAAGGGTCTAGAATTCTATCCATGGGTCATGGTTTTGTTATACTTGTAACTTTGATAAGGATATTTTTGGTTGAGGGAAAAAAAAGTCAGATTTGCATGGGTGTGTGTCGCGTCCCTCTCGACCGGCAAGAACGACGCAACTCGCAAAAGCTCTTCTCAAGCAGTTTATTCAGGTCCCTTGAAAACAGTCT
>CAJQZJ010034140.1:3611713-3632560 GCA_907164525.1 Lophiomys imhausi
ACACACACACACACACACACACACACACACACACACACACACACACATGATAAACAAATAAATGCTATAAAAATTTAAAAGATAGCATATAAACAGATTTTTTTAAATCCTGATTGTTCAAAAAGACTCAGAGTCACTCTCTGTTCTTTGCCCCCTCCCACTGGTGCTCATTTTCAAACCTTTGCTGCTAACGTCCACACTTCTAAATGATCCGAAGGTGCTTTTCTCTGTGTTCATCCATGACAGACACGACCTTTTTACTCCCATTCTCTCACAACACTCTCTTTTCCACTAATTCAGAAATAGTTACAACTTCAATTAAATCCCTATTTGTTTAAAGCATTTTTTTTGTTTACTATTTCAGGTTATGTCTCCATTGTAGTGTCCTCTTTCCACCCTTCCCAGTCCCGCCCTCCCATCCTCTACCCCCTATCCCTTCCATCCCACTCCTCTGGAGTAGAGTGTCCCTACATAACAGTCCCCCGCCCCAGTTCAGCAGTCACATGAGGGCCAAGAGCCTCTGCATACACTGGGGGCATATAAGGCAGCAAGCATTTTTAACATGTGACTGCCGTCCACATCTCTGTCAGATGTTACACTATTTCTTGGTAACAGTGTCTTGTGTTTCCTGATTATACTTTCATTTTGGCTTTTCTATATATGTGTAGAAATACACAGACATATGTACATACAATTATACCACAGTTGAACCCTTTGCTCTACTCGGAGCCTCCTGCCTCATTTTTAGCTGGCCTGAAACACTGCTGGGATCCTGAGTTCTTGGATGTTATCTGAAGTATTTTCTTTGCTTGATTCTGGCTAGATCACCTAGGTCAATGGTTCTCAGCCTGTGGATCTTGACCCTTTCACAAGGGCCACATATCAGATATCTTGATATCAGATATCTACATTATGACTCATAACAGTAGAAAAATTGCAGTTATGAAGTAGTAATGAAATAATTTTATGGTTGGGGGTCATCACATCAAGAGGGACTGTATTAAAGGGTAACAGCATCAGGAAGGGTGAGGACCACTGCCCTGGATTCTAATGTATCTGAGCAGTTTTCTTCCCTACTTTTGGTGACACACAGCCAATGATCTCTTTAGGAAGTGGTACCTTTTTGAGATTATAAGTGTCTAAACATGTTTACTCTTTCACTTGACTGATATTTGAGCTAAGAATAAAATCTGAATTGGGAATCCCATTCAATCAAAATTATGAGGGAATAATTGTGTTACCTTTTAGCTTCCAATTTTGCTATTCAGAAGTTATAGGTCATACACAGTAAAAGAAAACAACCCAAATCCAACCTTTTCTCATTCTATTTCTGTCTCTTCCAAACCCCTTGGACTTTGTTCTTTATATCTGGCTTTCTGGGGATTTTATTTTTAATTTATTATGTATTATGCTTCATTCCCTACTGTTCATCTAGCTGCATTTCACTGATACCCACCTTTCCTGTTCTCCCTCAAGTTCCTACAAAGAATATTCTAATATTCCAATCTCAACTCCTCCTTAAAGCTGCCCTGATGAATTTATCTGGTCTGGAGAAACTCCCTTTACCACATTTTACTAAAACCCATCAGCCCTGATACATAGTCACTGCATTGTTTTGGAACTTTCTCCTGTTGGCTTCTTTGTTGCTACTCTTACAGGGTCTCCCTGCTTGGTTGCTTCTGGCAGCTTTATTCTCCCCACTTGTTTCTTTTGCGGTCTACAAAGGAGGAGCAAGTGCAGAGCTCCAGTAGGCCAAAAGGAAGTCCAGTGAGGTAGAAGGAAGGGACCAGACACAGCCACCAGCCTACAGGTCCCAGGACCTCTGTCTTAGGAACACCCTGCCTGTCAGTGGCTTTAGCTACCACACCTGGGCGTCTGGATTCTTTCCTATGCAAGCCGATTTTGTTTCCTCTTTATCTTTTGTTAGTATTAAAAATAATATGCTTTTTGAATCAAAATTTGTCTCTGTATCTTGGTCATCAGATAGTGGACAGTATCTGGCTCCAGCCCCAGCTTAGGCCTCGTGCGTCTAATGCAGAATGGAAGTGAGACAGGAAGAGGCCCCACCCTGCTCCAGATGTTTCTCTTACAATATATCCACTTCCTGGTTCCATTCTCTGTAAAACACAATTAATCATTCTGCTCAGAGTGGAGGATTGGGCGGATAAGTGGTGGTTAGTGAGAACATGAGAAAACAGTTTATATAATTGTACTTTCTCGGCATATTTAATTTCCATGTTTGTTCAGCGCACCTGCTCAGTGCTCTGGACTTGTCATCTCCCTCCTTCGAGTGCTGTGAGTTTCTGGAGGATCCCTGGGTGCTTGTTTAGTGTAGCATGTAGCATAGTGTCATAAACAAATGGGCTCTTGGTGATACCTTGGGGGTTGATCCTATCTGTGACAGCTGTGAGAGGTCCTGTCTCCTGTCAGCAACTTGATACCTTAGAAGTGGATTCGTAGATGACACAATCTGGACTAGTCAATGATGAACTAAAATGTTCAGGTGGGGGAAAAAAAAACAAAACAAGACCCTGCGGTGAAGAAGGTAACTTCAGGCGTTTTTGTAAGTGCCTTCCTTCTGTGTGTTATTTTACTCTTAAAATGCAATAGGTCTGTCACTACCCTCAGTTGAGAAGGAAAGAAACCCAAGAGTGAAAGGTGAGGAAGGAACTCGTGTTAGGTCTGCCTGAGTCCCAGCATGCCTCAGCTTTTACCTGTTATGGGTCATTCCCCGCCCCCACAAGCCTCTACCAATATAATCCTGACATCTTGGGGCTCTCTCTCTCTCTCTCTCTCTCTCTCTCTCTCTCTTCCTCTTCTTCTCTCTCATTCTCTTTCCCTCTTTCTCTATTTCTCTCTCCCCTTCTCTCTTCTCTCTCTTTCTGCATCCTCATGGTGTTTCTCTTCCCCTCTCATATCCAATAACTGGCTTTATATAACTTAATTTGGCCTGGATTGGATCATTTCCCACAGCACAGTAATTTTTTAAAACAGTGCATGTCCAGGATTTCAAGCCGATGGTGTGGGTTGGATGTCCCCTTCCAAGACTTAAGTTGAGATTTAATGGCCACTGTAACTATAGTGGGAGGTAAGCCCTTGTAGAGGTCGCCAGGTCACAAAAGCCTCTGCCTTTAGGGATAGGGCAATGCCATCGTCAGCAGAGAGAGGTTGCTGTTCTGGGATTGGCTTTGGTGTCCCAGATGATCCCCACCAATTGGTCAGGGGACACTACCCTGTGCTTTTAGCCTCCCAAGCCACCAGAATTGTGAGAAAGATATTTCTGTCTATACATGGTTCCCAACCTCTGTCTATACATGGTTCCCAACCTCAGGCATTCTGTTACAGCACCAGGAAACAGAGTGACACTACTCTAGTCCCACTGACTTAGGCACCACACTAATTGGCTGCCCTGGTACCTCTTGCTAAGCTAGCCTGCCTACCTGAGAAGCTCACCCCTTTTTTCTTTTTTCTTGTTTTTGTTTATTTATTACTTCAAGTTACATCTCCATCACGGTCCCCTCTGTCCACCCCTCCCTGTCCCACCCTCCCACCGTCTCCCCCCTCTCCCACCTATCCTACTCCTCTTCCAGAGTGGGTGGCCTCTACCTATCAGCCTCCTCAGTTCAACAGTCATATGAGTGTTAAGAGCTTCCTATACGGCAACTCTATTAGGGCAAAGTGTCCCACTAACAGGTAACAAGGTCTGTGTTCCTGTTCCTTTTGGTGTGTTGGTTGTAGGATACTACCTGGCTAAAAATCCTACTATAAGTGAATAGATGCCGTGTGCATCTTTCTGAGTCTGGGTTATCTCACTCAGGATGAGCTTCTCTAGTTGCATCCATTTGGCTACAAATTACATGATTTTGTTGTTTCTGATGGCTGAGTAGTATTCCATTGTGTAAATGTACCAGAGTTTTTTTTTTTTTTTTAATCCATTCTTCGGTTGAGGGACATCTGAGAAATCCAACTCAAGATGACCCTGAGATTGCATCTCACGCCTGTCAGAATGGCTAAGATCAAAAACTCAAATGACAGCACATGCTGGTGAGTTGTGGAGAAAGGGGCACCCTCCTCCATTGCTGGTGGGAGTGCAAACTTGTACAACCACTATGGAAATCAGTCTGGTGATATCTTAGAAAACTTGGAATAGCTCTACCTCAAGACCCAGCCATACCACTTCTGGGTATCCACCCAAATGATTCCTCACCAAACCACAAAGACATATCCTCATCTTTGATCATAGCAGATTTATTTGTAATAGCTAGAAACTGGAAACAACCCAGATGTTCCTCAACTGAAGAACAAATTTTAAAAAACTGGTACATTTACACAATGGAATACTACTGAGAAGCCCTTTATGTAACTCATGGCCACACATTCCTTCTACAATTTGTCTGTCACCTCCAGTTCTGCTCTCCCATAGGACTTCTGTGATCCAGCCTCCAAAAGTAGAGGCCCACTGTGTGCTATGCAAACCTGGCTCGTAGCTCACACAAACACTTCCTTTTAGAAAGAAGAAGAATAATAGATTGTTTTTAAAAACTCAGTGAATTTGTTAGAGCAGCTCAAAATGTGCTCATTGTTTGTACATTCCTCAGAATTTAGGATTAGACTATACTTTGCATTTGGGGTTTTGTTTGTTTGCTTTGAGATAGGGTAGTCCATGTATTCCAGACTGGCTTTATACTTATTCATAGTCAATGATGGCTCCTCCTGCCCCCTCCTTCTGAATGCTGAGACTACAAGTATGGGATCGGCAGCACCATACCTGTTCTGTTTTGTTTTCATGCAGTACTAGGGAAACCTGAAGATTCATACATTGTAGGCAAGCCCTCTACTGACTGAACTATATCTCCAGCCCATATTCTTAAAATGTCTTTATTATTCCTTAACACATGTTTCTGTTTTGTGTCTAGTTATCATTTCATTTCATTATTGATGGCAAAACAAAAAAAGTTAAAAAAAATAACAGAAATGAGTTAAAACCTTAACATTTGAGAACAGGGAACAAGACAAATGTGCAGCTGATTGTGTTAGAATCACAGAATAAAGAGGTTTATTGGGCTTCATTTCATAGTGTGCCAGTTCTGAAGAGAAGGGCAGTTGATGCTGTTGCTTAAAGAAGCTTGTAGGCAAGGACCCCAGGGGAGATTCCTGCTCCTAGAGTCTGTTGAGCAGCCCGCTCTCGCCAGCTTGCTTGGCTCCGTGAGGTGAGACAGGAGGTGCGTTCACACCGTCTTAGCACCATTAGCCTCTGAAAATGCACACCAAAACTCCAGTAATTGTCATGGCTGTGGCTGTAGGATACAGAGAGGCCTCACTAGGACTGCCAGGGGGCCTTTATCTGCTGGACGTGGGATTGAGGGTGTGAACTCAAAACAGCCCTTCAAGAACTGAGTGTCAACCAGCCTTTCTTAATACTTCACTTGTTCCTGGTTACATGGCTGCAGTCTGTACCCCATCTGAGATTTTGCCACCACCAACAGGTCTCAGGAAGATGGATTGTGGCTGATCAGTATTTACCTTGTGTCAGATCTGCCGCTAAATGTTGCATATATAACTTCCTACATTCAGTATTCTTTGTTATATGATGACAGCATTATATATTATTCTCAGACTCTTACTGGTTTTACATTACGAACTAAGAGACATGAGCTGTAATTTGATTGTGAAATGTGCCCCATAAGCTTTGAAAACACTTGGTCCCCAGATGGTGTGCTGTTTGGAAAGGTTGGGGGACCTTTAGCAGCCTTTCTGGATGAAGTGGGTCATTATGGGTGAGCTTTAAGGCTTTGTAGCCTGACCTCACTTCTTGTTCATTCTCTACTTCTGGAGGATATGATGTAGCTACACCTTCCCACTCCCTCTGTCACACTTTCCTAACCACCGTCAATTGTTCCATCTTGAACTGTGAGCCAAAATATGCCTTTCCTCCAAGTTGCTCCTTGTCAGGTATTTTGTCATCACAATAGAAAAAGTATCTAACACTCCAGGGTACAGAGAGGCTAGCTAATGTCTCAGGAGTCACACAACTAATGCTGGCACCAGAATGCAGGCCTCTTCTGGGTGAAGATATGCCCCTCACCCCACTCCAGAGAACCAAAAGAGACTCAGAACCTGTCTGCCTCCAGACCCTTGTTTTATGAGTGAGCATATCCTTGCCCAGAAGAGAAAGGTGACTTGGCCAAGTCTCCCATTAGTAGTCTTCAGACCCTGGACTTAGGGACTCCCATGGTGCTACCATGACCGTCACTGGCCATTCTGACTTTAATTCACAGAATTGATGTCAAAAGACACAAAATGAGTTGAGTTTCACTAGCAAGACGACCTAGATTCAGGGTTAAAAGCAAGAATGGCTGGGATATGACACACTGAAAGTAAACAGTTCAAGGGGATTCTGGGACTCTGAAATTCTTTTTTAAGCAAAGCACTGTGTATTTAAACAAGCAACAGACAGGTTTGTGGCTGTTGGGCTAGTAATGTCATTTGCCTCTCAAGACCCTGCTCACCACGCCTGCCACACACTGGGGATTTTTAATCTTCATGTTCAGAGCAGTGCATTTTCTTTTCTTTCCAAGAGCAAAATCTGGATGCCCCCTGTGGCTGCGAGGACGGGGCTGGAAGATGCTCTGCCCAGATAGTGAAGCAACTTCACTATCACAGAGGTGGAGTACTCAGAGCTCAGTAGTGAGACTGGATGGGTTCCAGGATCCACGAGCTAGTATGTTAGCAACCATGCTCATTAGTGGGACTAGGGAGTATGATGCGTGGCTAGCATCATACACACCAAAGAAATTCCTGATACAGGGTTAAACCCCTTACTCTGTTTCTTTGAGCCCCAGTGTGCCAGTGGCCTTTACTTTGGGCAAGCCCTGCTAGGCACTATGATCCTAGGGGTCCATTCCATGGATGTGGGGTACTGGGATCTGCCACTCATGGAAGCTGTGCTCTGTGGAGTCTCCTCAGCTGTGTGTGGTGCTGAGACTCAGTTCTGTCAAATGTTTTTGGAAGAATTCACACCAGGGGTCCCACAGGGGTCGAAGGTATCAAAGGAGGAGAATTTATATAGTGAGCTATTTTGTAGTGTCTTGGGTACTCTTTTTCCAACTTTCTGGTATGCCCTGTGCTGGCAAAGTTGAATTTGTGCCTGGAAAAGTTGCTGGGTGAAGGGAATGGAGTGTAGGAAGGTAAAAGACCCTGCATGATGATTATCCCCATCTAGAGTCGTCCTGCCACTGAGTTTGTCTTGAGTTATCAGAACATCCGTTTCCCAACTGCAGCATCTCTCTGCTGGGCAGTGAGGTGTGAACACTTCAAAATTCTCCTTTCTTAAACCTTTTTTTTCCCTCACCAGCTTTGAAGCAGAGCACCACGGTATAACCCATGATGCCCCAACTCCTGTGATTACAAAGGTGCTTTCAGTCCTGTCTCTGTCCTCATGTCAAGTCACAGGATGGGGACTGGGAGCAATCCACGGGTCTTTGTTCCTGGTTCTCAGACAGCCTCTTGCACTGCTTCTGGGTCTGCCTGTAACTCTGAAGGCATGTTTCTATGTTTCAGGGAACATTTGATGTTAATAGACATAGAAGTGTGTAGATTATAGGGGTACTGCTCGATAAATAGAGACAAAGTTAACTAACTTTATGGAATTAATGTCACCAGCACCCCAAGCAAGGAACAAACATTCCTAGCACCCCGTAGGTCTCCTTCCCATCCATCACCCTCTCAAGGGTGACCACTGCCCTGCCCTCTGATTTCACAGGTTGATTATGTGCTGTTTGGGAACTGTAAATGAAGCTAACAATGACTTCTTTTTAAAATATTTTTTTAATTATGTGTGTATGTACGCTGTGAATCTGTGTGTGGGTTCCTGCATATGAATGCAGGTGCAGACATCAGATCCCCCAGAGCTGGAGTTACAAGAGGTCCCGTACCATGTGAGGTGGGTGCTGGGAACCAAACTCAGGTCCTCTGCAAAGATAGGCTGCCCTCTTAAGAACTGAGCCATCTCTCCACTTCCACTCCTCTTTTTGCCCATTACATTTGTAAGATTTGTGTGCCATATTCACCAAACAGCATTTTATATCAGCGTGGTCTGATACTCCAGTGCATTAACTTATAACTTGCTAATATAGTCTACTGTTCACGGTCACATGTGTTGTTTTCAGTTTGGTTTTGTAGTAATAGTTGTCCTGTGGGCTTCTTGTGAATGTCACTGTGTGAATCAACTGTGTCTTGAATCTGAGCTGCTAGTCCTGATGTAACTTTATCTCAAATGTCTGGGAACCTTTTTGTCACCCTCAGGAACAGGTTCCAGATCCTCATGTGCCTGGTATATACTCTGTCTGTCATGTTGTGATGCCATTTGTGCCCGTGGCTAATTTTCTGCTAGACTGCAGATCCAGGGAGTCTCTATGGTGTGTAGCAGATAATCTGTCATTGTTAACTGAGTGAGCGAACGAAACCAAAAATACTAGGTTGCAAATGGAAGATGAAATCTAAGGGTGCTGGGAGGTGGTTCAGTGGATGAAGTGCTTGCTGCACAAGCATGGGGAGCTGAGTTCGAATCCTTAGAATCCACGTAAATCCAGACACTGTGGTACAGGTCTGTAATCCCAGTGCTTCTGTGGCAAGATGGAAAGCGGAGACAGGAGAATCTCCAGAAGCTAGCGAGCGGGCGGGCTAGCCTGGCATACACAGTAGCAAATGACAAGACCTTGCTTCCAACAAGGTGGAAGGCAAGGACCGACACCCGAGGATGCCCTCTGACCTCCACATGTGCACGTGGCCAGGTGAGTCCATTGCTGTGTGTGTCCTATAACGTTAAAATTAAAACAGCTGTACAAGCAAATACACGCAGAGGTGATGGAGGGTCAGGTGAGAAGTAACGTGATGGGAGAGGATTGGAGGCTTGTAGTAAGTGGGAACCCCCTACAGCCTCTGGAAGGCATGTTAGCCACTAGGCGCAGTGGAACACACAAGTTAATAAGTGTCAAAGCCACTGCAGGCACTGATGTTATCTCCCAGGTGACCCCTGTTCCTGTTGGTGTTTCCCATCCTGGTGAGGCAGGAGAAGTCAGCGTTTTCTATTTTTGCTTTGTTTGTATTTCATCTCTGGCAACACAGTGTGGAAGGGAGGGTAGATATCCCAGGATTGAGTTCAGAACATAGTATAGAAGGATTGTTTTATACCGAGGTTGTGCCTGAGAGCTACAACACCCTGAGCATGTGCAGTACTCCCCCGGAGACTCACCCTTCTTCTCAGGGTCCCTGCTACCTGAGTGCTGCCTTATTGTCCCTACCTCGGGACACTAGGAGAGGCCAGCAGCTCCCCTAAAATGGGGATCTTCTGTCCTGGTGGGAGTGATTGTTTTTTTTAGGCAGTGTAATGGGGGTACAGAGGCTTTCCAGAGAGCCAGCTGCTTTGGAGTGTCTCCCAAGTCATAGAATGAGTCTCAAAGCTTCTGTGGGATTCATCTCAAGCAAGACTCCTGATCCCAGACAGTCAGTCATTTGCCAGGCTTACATCTGATGAGAGAATGGGCAGGGCAGCACCACCACTTTGCCTCCTAGCTGCCTGCCACCTTAGCCCCTGTCACATTCAGAAGCTTGCAGGCTTTTGTTTTTCCTTCTCTATCTCTCAAGACAATGCTGTCTCCCAAAGAGGATAGACACTGTGTATGTTGCTGCTTTTGTGGGCACCATCACCCCTGTTTTCATCAAACCTCTCATGCTAACTACAGCTTGTGCTGGAAAGGAAGAGGGAGCAGGGTTGTGACTCCTTGTAAAGATAGGCAGGCATCTGCTTGCCGGTACACACATGTGTGCGTGGGCCTCTGTACCTATTGTGAGTGTGAACACTCGGGGACCTGATTGCACATGCTGACAAGCTGGCAGAACCTGGTGGTGACCTGGTTACTGGCTCCTTTCCACACAGCAAGCTGCTTGTGGCTTTGTTTACTTTCCTGGAGTTTGCCATTCTGGACCCTTCCTCTGAGGCCTGGTAGAACAAGGGCCACCAACCTGCTATTGCTGCCTTACAGTTCTGTCTACACAGACGCCCTGAGGAAAGCAGGGCTTCAGTGTTGAAAAGCTGGCTCCCCCAAGACCTTCCTCAAACCGCAGATGTCTCTGCCACTGGTTACACTTAAAGGACTTCAGCCAGTGCTTGGGACAAGCCCTCTCTTGCCAGCTTGGGACAAGGTCTCAGAAGGGCTGTGTGTGGCCACTAAGACCTCAGAGGTTCCTGGGGGCTGTGTTGTGCAACAATCTGAGATGGATTGCTGCTGAATGTGTGCCTGTGTGTGGAGATAAACAATGCGTAATGAAAGGCAAGCAAACTCATAAGAATGAGTTACAGTTTGCAGAAGACATAAAAGGAACTGAGCACCATCCTCATCTGTGTTATGGAGAGTCTGCTCATGTTTTTCAGCCACACCAAACCAGCCTAGCAGCTGGCCCAGCTCTGCAAACCTGTTCTCAGACTCCCCAGTGATCTCTTCTCATCTTTATGCCTATCCATCTGCCTTCAATGTGTCATGTCAATCTCCTTTAACTGCCCAGATTCTACCTTTGCTTCTCCATCCTGGTGCCTGGGCTTTTGTGGTTCCCCTCCCACCCTGCATTGGGTTTGGTCATCATTTTCCTGGTTAATTCCAGGCACGTTCTTAGGAGAATCACAGACATGTTTTTAAGATCCACCCTTTACAAGGTGGCACAGAATGAGAAAGTAGCTGCAAGCTCATACAGCCACAGAGCGATCTCATGGTGGTGACCGTGACAACAGAGAGGGCTCAAGTCACTCCTGACACCCTCTGTATCCTTGCATCAGGCAGGGCTCCTTTTGTTGAGCACAGTGACATGCTAGCTCACTCCTGTTGACGGTTCTCTTAAGCTGTAGATCTCAGAAATGCAGGGAGCAGGAACAGTGGAGTTTCTGTTTCTTTTTCATAAATTTAAGTTGTTTTCCACAACCTGATACTAAAACTAAGCAAGTGGCTTCGCCTCAAACTAGAAGGAAAGAGCAGGACCAAGTTTGATATTTATGTTTATTCTTTATTTATTTTCTGCTACCAAGCAACTAACTGTGGGAAGAATATCTGGTTTGAATACACACTAATTTCAGGGGGAAATAGAGGCTGCTTATAGGTGGTAAGAAGACATATGGAGAACAACTTCTACATAGTTGTCCAAAGAGATGAGCTCATAGAAGAAGTGAGGTCCTTTGGGGTTCCAGAAACATCCATGCCTTTACATGGATTCTAGAAGCAACTTTGTTGTTTGATACTATTGCTGGGGAGACATAAACAAATGTCTACCCACCTCACATCAGGAATCAATGACAGACCAAATTACGGATACCAGCAAAGTCCAATTTGATGAACCAAAGAGCTTTATTTGGGGCTACTTACAGGAGTATAGGTGAGAAGTTACTTCCAGGAACAGAAATGATTCAAACACAGCTGCATCACCAAAGCCCACCCCAGCATGACTGACTGTTCACAAAAGCTGAAACCTGGAGCTCACTGTGCATCTCACAGATTTCTCAAACAGAGAGTGTCTCTTACGAGCAACTCAGGTAGTCCCTGCCTCTTCCAGGCAGCTCAGCTTATTCTGAGCCTCTTCAGGGCATCAGGACTTGTCTGAAAGTGTCTTACAGCAGTCCTTACTGGTTATATATACATGAGGAAAGAGAGGCTTAGGTCCATCTATCTGGCCAATTTCAGGGACTTCATGAAGCCATTGAATTGTTTACTTCCTGAGCCTTAATGAGCGGCCCTGCTGGATGGAATATCATTATGAAGTATAGTATCATTGTGAAGGAAACTACAGATTTAAATGGATCCACTGAAGGTATCAGACTATCAATAACCTGATGACCAACAGGAGGGTCCTGTGAGCCAGGAGACCCTCAGTGCTTCCTTGTGAAAAGGCTCAACAAGTTTACCTCATCATGTATCTATCAGCCAATGGCCTACTGAGAGTCTGTTGCTTTCTTGGGTCCTGGGGTTAAAAAGCTACCCACCTGTTCCCTGGCCCAAGGAACTGAGAAAAACAACAAAGCCAGCAATTAGGATGATGTAGAGAGAGTGGATAAGCTCTGTGGTCCCCTGATGGCATTCATGAGCCTGGGATGTCACCCAAGAAGGGCTTCTTAGAACAAATGGCACATCTGCCCAGAGAGATGAGAAGGACATTATAGACCAAAGAATGATACCCAATTATAATTAAGGCACAGGATCCCTCTACAGGCTGCCCTGGGTCCCATCCCACCATGTTCTGATCTGAGCCAATAACCTTGAGAAGGTCCCTTCTCACCTCTGGCCACAGGGGAACCTGCAGGAAGGCTTAGCTGTCATTCCCCTTGATCCTCCTCACCATGGGCTTCGGGCTGTTCATGTTTCTAGGGCCTGCTTTCCTTCGTATGTCCCACTGGGAGGTATTAATTAGAAAATGCCTGGCTGTCTGTCACATTTTGTACAAAAGATGGCTTCTGACAGTTTCATATTATTTAATATTTTAGTAATCTTAAACTGTTTTTTAAGGTTCTGGTAAGGTAGATGTCATCTTCAAAATCATAAATCTAAAACCCCTAAAGAATATTTTTGTTTGTTTGTACAAAGTCTTAAAAACTATGTCATGATATATGCATAAAGGTAGTGTTTTATGATCGCTAATACTCTGAAGTTATAAATTTTCTGGTGTGTTTTCCAGTGTTTGCCTCAGCATCTACCTCTTAATGAATACATAAATAGCATTTCCAGAAATTACTTTTATTCATAAAAGATTTTAAATTAAGATGGCAGTAAATACTCAAATGACAATGCAGCTTCCAGGTATTCTGAGACACAAAACAAAGTATTGGGTGTTGGTTGCTGAGTCAGAGGTGGTTGTGACAGTGACCCTGAATACAACAGTGCCTCACTCACTTTCTGCCCTCTTTTAATTATATGGTTCTTGATCATTTTTCTTAATCTAGAAGAGATTTGAATGATTGCACATAAAATGAAGCAATTAGCAATTTGATATGCCAATACTTTGAAATTCACATAAATTCAAATCCACATAAATATTCTCTGTGCTCTATATTTGCCAACCTGTAAGTGACTTGGGGGGACCAGGGCAGATGACATATATGTAGAGATGTCTGTCTAGAGACACAGAGTGTTACCACTGAGAGACACAGGGGATCAGTCGGAGCAAGGAACAGTGAGCCAGGGAGGCAGAGCCAAGAGTCCATACAGTGAGTGGGTCCTTTTCTTGTTTTGTGGTTTGCAATCAGGCATGACAACTCAGTTTGAAGTGGAGGTCACCCAGCACAGAAATGCCCGTGTGGTACAGACTCGGAAAATTACAGAAGCAGCCCTGACTGAGGGATGTGTAGTTTCTCTGGACCTTGGCTTTAGAGCAGGCAGCTTCAGACTTCGTCCATCTGGGCTGCTGCAACTGGACAGCATAGTACTGGAAGCTTGAAAGCAGCAGGCACTTCGATCTCACAGCTCTGCGGAATTCAAGGTCAAGGAGCACAGCAGGTCTCATGTCTGTCTAGTCAAAGATGGCATCCTTCCTCTGTGTCCTCCCTCCCATGGTGGAAGGAACAAGCCATTTCTCTGGCGAGTCTGATGAGGTCATTATCCAGGTTCATAGCTGCAGAGGCCTCCCTTGCTAAAGCAACCACATAGGTGCTTAGCTCTGAACACAAGTGTGTTGGGTGGGGCACACACATTAAACCCTTAGCTGCTTCTCAGACTTCAGGGGAGGCTGCAGGCTTTCCTAGAAATGTGAAACTCGGCAGGGAAGAGGAAAGGAAGGCCACTCAGCTGGTCTCTGGCTGAGCTTGGCCTCCGGCCATACCTTTCCTCGGAGGACTCAAAGAGCAGCTATGGTTCCTGGATGGAACAGATCAAGTGTCTAGAGTCATAAATCAGGAATGCCTGCTCTGAAAAACAAGGCCAGGAAAGAAAGGGAAGCATTTGGGATGGTTACATCATCCAGATTAATCTACAATCGCTACATACCTAATGAAGTGCGCACTAGGAACCCACTAGGAACTCTCAGTGGATTAGTGTGCATATAGACTGACCCTTTGTACATCATTTACATGACCTTTGGCAAGTTGTTCAGCCGCTCCATTTCATCATCTAGACTGAGAAATTACTCTGCTCACAAACAGTAATGGATTTGACAACATGTCTCCAGTTTCATACTAGTCCTTTTATTATAGTTTTAGGGAAATATAATCTTGCTATAGTTTTTTATTGGTTTTTCCCATTTCCTACTTTTGTGGTGGAAACAGCTAGTAGCTATGTGTGATGGAATATGCTAGCAAACCTGGCCTCTGGGAGACTAGGGAAGGAAAGGGTTTTACCTGGGCTACATATTGAGATGCTGTGATAAAACCAAACCGGGAGAGAGAAGAGTGAAGAAATTACTGACATAGGAAACACGGGCTTAAGAAAGGAAATAACCATTTAATTTTTGTTCGTTTATTTTGTAATATTTTATTTAATATTCATACATTTGCACAAATGTGTTTGGATCCAATCCGCCCTCATTCCTTCTCCTCCCATTCATTGCCCAGCAGTTTAATTTTTGATGGCATGGATTTCAAAGAAATTGTGCCTTCTCTAGCCTTCAGAGGCTTACCCAAACCATTTTTTAAAAAAGAGATTATAATTTAAAAACTAATTTAGAAGTAACTTTTCTATGGGTTTAAAACTGTATTTGCCTTCCAAGCTCCTTTTCTTCCTGCTTCTTTCTTCTCTTCCATTTCTTCCTCCACCTGGCCTTTGTTGCTGACCAGCCTTCCCAGGATGGCAGCTCTGCTCTCAGGACCTCCCCATCCCACAAGGGGCAGGGGAACCCTTTACCCTCTGCTGCCTAAGGGGTGATTATCAGTGTAAGTCAACGCATGTATTCTTATTTGCTATTGTCATTCCTTCTTTGGTACCAAGGCCTTTTCCTGCCCTCTGGGTACCATTTGCCTGCTCTGGATTACAATGTATAGACAAACATAAGCTGAGTAGACTCCAAAACGGGCTTTCCTAGTTCATCCTGTTCTTTTTGTGTCTCATCTTAAGGGTTCCAGGAGAGCTTGGGGAGGGGGGAGTGGGTAAACCTCAGTCATGCCTCTCCAGCTGCTGTGTGAACCCTACTGCAAAGACACCCACTTCTTTTTCTCCCCCTTCAAACCACGGGCACATAAAAGTTGGCCAAATCAGACTGACAAGAGTCTAAAACTCATTTAAAAGTATGGACTCGCTGGTTGCTGTTTACTTACCTCTTGTTATTTGGTATAATAGACTGAGAGGTTTTTCTGCGAGAGGTGGGCCATATTCCATGGCTGGTGGGATCCAGCGTTAGGTCCCCCAAGTACAGGTGGTAATGAGGAGGCCTACGAGATGCTGAGATGGTGTGAAGATGCTTAGGAAAATTTTCTTGCGGCGTTCACTTTATGAACTTCAGGAGGCCTGAAAATATCCCTCCCTCCAGGCCTACTGCCATTAGGTGGTCATGAGGGAGCCAGCCCAAACTCCCTGTTCATCATCCCACAGAGCCCTTTACATGGTTCAGACTGCTTCTTGTCCACCCCTACACACTTCTCTCTCACACAAACTTTTCAGAACTTGGCTTTTTTTTTGCCTGCCCTTCTAGTAAATGCCAATCACTTTCGGCCTGATGCTTCTCAGCTCTGAAAGCAAACTTCTTTCCAACTCTGTGGCCTCGGAAACAAAGTTCAGCCCCTACAAATTTTACTTTAAACTGTGGGGAAATCCAGCTGACTGATGTGAACAAGGGATAACAGTAACTATGGGATGTTGTTGAAAGTCCACAAGAGCACAAGACCGACTCCCTAGGAGGAAGTCTTAGAGTATCTGGTGTGTTCCCAAGGCTTTGCTAGGACCTTCCTGATGGCCAAACTCATCGATTCTCAAGCCTGCACTAAGGTGGAGTGAGCATGAGCTGCGTTCTATTTTGGCCCATGTTGAGATAAGACTCATAGAAGCCAAACAAGTTCTTGAAGGTAATAATTCGTTGAGCACCAGAGTTAGGGTAAGAAGCCCATGACTCTCATTCCAGTGCCCAAGGCCATCCTGTAATACCATGGGAATTCCCAGCTGGTTCTCTGGGCCCACCCTCTGACTTCTGGTATGACAGTGACTCCGGTTTGTAAATATCAGTCTTCTTGGTTCTTCAGACTTTAGGTAAGGCAGAGGACGGGACTCTTCCTCAAGAATCTTCTCCCATCCTCTCATTGCACCTTCTCTGTGGCATAGGAATCATTTTAGGATTTAGGATTTAGCTCACAAATGCTGAGGGAGCTTCACTGTCTGCCCCCATGTTTACACTAGTCTCAGGATGGTCCTATCCTCTTTCCAGCCTCGGGGACTGTAAAGCCAGAAGGCAGAGTTGATGGACAGTGTTAACTGCTGCAGCAGGGACACCCTGGCCCCCTGCAGCTGGGCAGACCTTAACCTTCACTTGCTGGACCATTGTCTCGGTTGCTTTTCTGTTACTGTGATCACGTACCTGGCAAAAGGAACTGCAGGAACTGCAGGAAGGGCTTATTCTGCCTCACCATTCATGATGAGAGTTAAGGCAGCAGGAGCTTGGAGCGGCCACCCCATTGCATCTTTCGGGAAGAAGAGAACAATGAATGCCCATGCTCAGCTCCCGCTCTCTCTCTACACAGCCCAGCATGTCAGCACAGGGAATGCCCTTCACAGCAAGTGGGGCTTCCTCCTCAAGGAACCCAACTAAGATAATCCTCCACCACAGGAATGTTCAAAGCTCTTTATCTCATCAAGTTGACAACTGAGATTAGCCATCATGGCCATGCAGTGGCCCCAAGGGCTCCTAATGATGACTAGAAGCACTGAGGAGTTTAGAGGAAGCATAGTTAGCCATAGTTTCAGAAGTGGAGTTTTGCAGATACATGATTACAGACCTCTTTTCTAGAGAATAGTAATTCATAATGCATTGAAAGTGAGAATCTATGGATTTCCTTACAATAAAATATGAAACTCACAGCCTTTAGCTCTAAACATTGGTCTAAAGTAAAGCTCAGTCTCTCTTCTCATTGCTGTAAGCCTCAACTGAAACCTACCACCAGAAACTCAGACCCCAGAATGAGGTGACCGTCAGCCAAGAACTGACGGTCTCAGCCGCCTGCTTCCTCCCACACTTGGAGGTCCTTCTGTTTCTAAAGCTCCCTGGCATTTGTCTCCGATAATGTAAAAGACCATCCCTAGAACCAAGTAGTTCTGTTGGGCATCACTCCTTCTACAGACCGAAGCAACCTCACGGTGGCTTGGCGCATGCCCAAGATGGACAGGGACTTAGCAGTAGGAAAGGCTTTTCTCCTGCACCGTCTCATTCTATAGCTCGGTTAGTTCTCCAGCATTTCCTTCTGTTTGGACAGATGTGAGGAATGCAGCAGACACTTGATTCACTATGCCTTTCAGGGTGGAATCTTCTTCCAAACGGTCCACCAGGATGGCCAGGCCAATCCCCAGTGCCTGATCCTACACCATGATTCTAGCTAACGATGCTCTGGAGCCATCTTCTCCACCATGTATCCCATGAACTCCCCTGGAATTCATGCTTGTTATTTTGCCCTTTGCCCCACTCTCCCTCTTGAAAATTAACCACCACTCATAATTTCAACTCAGCAGGCCTCGGGATTTCCTGTATTCTATTGGCAGTCGATAGCTGCTGAGGGAGATAGAATAACTCCTCTCTGGGCTGAGACCCTGGCCGGCTGCATGTGCTCCAGTGGGTGGCCCCACACATACAAACGTATGGTAGCACTAATTAGATCTGGTGAATTATTTTGGAAAGAAGAAAAGAGGATGTAAAGTAGGGAGGGAGATGTTGGGGGGGGGGCAATGAAGGGAATTGGAGTGGGAGATGTGAGTGGATATGATCTTTCATTTCATCGTATAGATATATGAAATTTTCAGCGACTTTTACAAAACAAACTTGAAAGACCTCAGAAGTGTGGACTTAAGAGAAAATTCACAGAAGGAAATGGTTTGCAAATCTAGCAGAAGCCATGGCCCTGGGGGACTTAGTTAACTGAAAACTAAGTGGTAGTGGATGAACGTATTAATGTGTCTTCTGTGTTATTTTGAGAGCACCCCTCCTCCTGAGTTCAGAGACTCCGAGAAAGGATAGGGCATTGCGTTTGTTAGTGTTGAGTTAAAACACTCAAACTCCCAGGATTCCCCAGTGCCTACGTCATCTGGGATGCTTAAAGCCCTATCTGATGGGAGTAAACATCAGAGCAGAATATAAGACTCTATACTGGCTCCTTCCATGTGGAGCCTTTCTACACCCCTACCTGTAACCGAACTTTTAAATTATTATTTAACACTTATTTATTTATTACTAAATTCACTTATAACAAACACCAACAATTTCTTAACTATTAATCCTATAAATTCCTACAACCCCTTTTAACCTATCCACTAAACCTATTGATAATTATTTTTCTAACCTTTTAGAATGATACAGTCTCTGGGGCAGGTCCTCAGTCGTCAGGAACACAGTCTTTGTTGTAGATTCTTTAATGCACTTAGCAGTCCTTTTTCTGGATCTCTCAGATGCAGGTTCGTCAGGGTAAGTTGGTTATTGCAGTCTCACCTTAAATAAGGCTTCATGCTTTCTTCTCTGTGGGAGACCCGAGCCATCTGCAGGCCAACTTACTTCTTTTGAATCAGGAACTCAGCTGCTCTGCCTCAGTCCTTAAAGCCAGGCACAATTTCCTTTAGGCCACTGTTCAGACAGATCAAACCCCTCTAGGCAAAAGCTGAGCCACAGGGTTTAGTCCTTGGCCTTTTGGTGTCTTGCTCAGGCTTTCTTTGCTCACCAGCTTCTTTCTGCGTCAGGGAAATCTGGCCATCAAATGATGGCCAGCACTTTTTTCAGCAGGACTCTTGGAGCTCTCTAGCATCAGGGGCCTCTTCCCCTTCTGGGCTCCATGCACTGTCCTTAAATAGGAGGAACTCTGTTTCAGCTTAATTTGGGCTCCGCCCACTTAGCAGCTGAAAACAATGTCAGGCCAGATACTTTGTTTCTTCAAGTCTATTGAGTCTTTCCTGTTTTTCCTGACTTCAACCTTGTTTTTCAGTCTATTGAGTCTTTCCTGTTTTTCCTGACTTCATGCTGATAATGCTGTTCATGCCCCCAATTAAGAGACAGTATCAGAAACTCCTATATATTTTCTAAATCTTATTTATCTAACTCCTACACCTACCCTCTTCTCACATGGATCAAATTACTTTTTGGGTATCATCTGGGGGGACGTAGGAAACTTCTTTTTCACTAGTCAGCTTTCCCCCTAATGTTGTACTGGTCAGCATCCCCACTCCTAATATTTAAGTAAAGCTTACTAATACTCTCTTTGTCTGGAATGATTTTTTTTTTTTAATGTGGGCATGGCCTTTTCTTAAATTTATTTATGTGGATGAATGTTTTAACTGTGTGTATAGATGAGTACCATGTGCATGCCTGGTGCCCACAGGGGATCTCTGGAATTGAAGCCCTGAGAGTGGAGTTACACACAGTTGTGAGCTGCCATGTAGGGGCTGAGAACTGAGCCTGGGTCCTCTAGTACTCTCAGTGGCTGAGCTGTCTTTTCAGCCCCATATATGTTTTGGGATAATAAGATCCGTGTCTCTACCCCCTCAGTGTTTAGCTTGTTGGTGGTATTCTGGAAACCTTGTTGCTGTTACATAGAAACAGGGAGCTTGTTATTCATCAAAAGAGAGCAGGGAGCTGAGCCAAGGAAAGTGCCCTTGATCTTTGCTAAGAATGTGTTGTTACTCCCTCATTAGTCCAAACCACAGCAGCCCAGGTATTCTGAGTGGTTCCACACCCAGGATGTCCCTGGAAGTGCAGAAATCAGAATATAGTAAGGGCCTTTCTTTTGTACCCCACATCCATTCTCTTAGGGACAAAGCCCCTCCCCCCCCCAAATCCTCGTTGTCCACTCTGTGTATTTGTGTTCTGTGTAACTCTGGTAGATGTCAGGGCCCAGAATGCTTGGCTACCTTTTTGCCCACATTAGGTTTTTTCTTTTGCCTATTGCTGGCCATCCATTGATGGGGTGATGTTATACACTCTACATATTAATTAACCTGCTCCCAGAAGCTTGCTTGCTTTACTTCAAGTAATGCTGTGTTACTTTGCTTGTCTCTGATTGGTTAAATAGATGCTGAGGCCTGAGATTGGGCAAAGACAGAGGTAGGCGGGACTAAGGTGCTCAGGCTTCTGAGACAAAGAGCATCTTGGGGAGAAGAAACCTCCAGTAGAAGGAGAAGAAAAAGCCAGGGGCAGGAAGGAGGACACACAATGAGGTAGATGAAAGAAGATCATTCCACATGGCCTGGAACATTGGCATAGCGTGGAGAAAAAAACAGTCCAAGGGGACGTATGTATATGTTGGGTCATATTTGAGAAATAGAATTAAGAGCTAGCTTAGATGGGCTATGATTATACAACCCAGGCCAAGACTTGTTAAAATCCACCAGGTCTCTGTGTATGCTCATTTATAATGTCAGGTTAAGGATTAACACCACTGCTGAACCAATTAACGATAATATGAATACTAAGTAAATAATTTAATTTAACTATTTCTACAAATGACACCCAACCTGTATGTAAATACAGGTAAATAATTTAATTAGCCATTTTCTACAATCCATCATTGACAAGCATGTTTCCCATGACTTCTGAGTTTCTTTCTCCCCGGCCTGTCCAGACTTACATACATACACCTACACCTGCATGAACACATACACACACACACACACACACACACACACACACACACACACACACACA
>CAJQZJ010034140.1:3632570-3676000 GCA_907164525.1 Lophiomys imhausi
CACACACACACACACACACACACACACACACACACACACACACACACTGCACCATAATGTCTTTTTAAAATATATATTATATACTGATTTTTTTGAATCTCTATTATTGCATACAACAATGATTTATGAACTGGCTACCTTCCAAACTCCCATGTACCTGCAATGAATGCATGGAATGATGCATATGTTAAAAAACAAATTTTTCAGTTCCTCATCAGTATCAGGGAACTGGTCTAAAGGGAAGGATGTGGATACTTGGTCCTTCTTCCTTTAGTCAGAAGGCAGAAAGGTTCCCATTTCTCCCAGCCATAGGGTTAAATGTGACATTTGAGCCACAGAGCCCGGGGAGAGGACAGAGCCACCAGCAGCAGCTAGTGTGAGCCTCTCTTGTTGCTTTGGCTGCATGATAACCTTAGTGTTGTGATGCCATTCACCACCCACAGGAGGCCCGTGGGTTCCAGATGGACTCCGCACATTGCACTAAGCTCCATTTAGCCAAAGCAGAGGAATGCCTGCCTAGCAGCAGGGCTGTGAGATCCTGAGTGCATGCTGACTCACAGTTGTCATGAGCCTGGATCTGGGAAAGCTGTGGTTTTTCCTTACTGGAATAAATACCTGGTCTGGTTATGGACTGTCCTTTTGTGCATCTGATGCTTCTGCCAACATTATTATCCGTACAGAATGCCTTATCCACCATCATGGTATTCTACACAGCATTGCCTCTGAACAAGGAACTTGCTTCACAGCCAGAGAAGTGTGACAGTATGCCCACACTCGTGGAACGCACTGTCTTACCATGTCTCCTACCACCCGGAAGCAGCTGGCTCGAGGGAATGGTAGAATGGACCTTTGAAGACACAGTTGCAGAGTCAATTAGAGAATATTTGAGCTCTGTTCCTTCAGAGAGCCCTGACTCACACTGACCTAGCATCATTCTGTCCCCCTGGGGTAGGAGCTGCCTGAGAATGAGGAACACTTGTGGATCTCGCTCTCCCTAACATTCGGTCTAGAATGTTGGTATGAAGTTCGAGTATGGTGAACATGCACGAAGAGATTAATGAATGGATGAATGATGCTTTGTACTGTACAGACGTTGCTCAGAATGGTGATCCCAGAGAGTGTGGCAGGACACGGGTAGAGGGCAGGGGTGATGTGTTCCTCAGCAGAAGCCTCACACATGTGTGCAAAGCTTATATCTGACACTTTGACCCACCGAGGCAAAGGCGTGGGAGTCCTAGGGTGAGGCTTCCTTGAGCCGAAGGCGGAGAAGTCAGCGTCTCTGTGGGAGGAGGAATCAGGCCACATGAACAACAACTCCAGCACAGATGGTATCAGCAGCAGCACACTGGGCCCTGAGCCACAACCCAACACAGTGGAGAGCCGCTGTCCCCAGTGTCCCTTGGGACAGGAGGGGCTCAGTGATTAGCTTTGTGCAGTCTGACACCAGCTGGGGCCATTGTCCTTCTCGAAGGGTTTTCCAGAACATATAGTAACTAAATTAATTTGTGTTGAATTGAAAATGTCCTGTTGTTGAACAGTTTGCTTCCCAACGATGCTCATCGGTGCAATAGTCAGCAGTCCTTCAGATGCAACCCCGTCATTACTGTTAGTGTTAGGAGACTTGACCGACTTGACTGGTGCCAACTTCTTATCCCTTCTGTCTCTAGAGGCCTCCCTTCCTACTCTGCCATCCCTGAACCCAGTCCCAGCTCCACCCCCCAAATAAGAAGAGAATCTACCACCAGGAATCTGAGACTCTGGGTCTCCAGAGGGATTGTGTGAATGAGTAGAGTCTGGGTCTAGTGTGTTTGGGTCTGTGCCTCGTGCTCTCAACTTCCTTCCCTTTGTCTCTCTCTCCACTCATCCCTTCCTCCTTCCTCCTTCTCTTATGCCCCTACTTCCTCCCAGGAAATCTGGATGCCAGGCGTAATTGTCCATGTCTCTAATAGTAAAGTATAGCAGCACCTGTCCAGTTTAATGTAGAAACCCAGAAGGCCAGCAAAAGAAAGTCTTCTAGTTACATTCTATAGGGAATAACATATAAGGTTGTGATGGAAGATGGCTTTTGTTTTGCATGCTCAAAAAGATAATCATCCCCACTCTGAAATACAGGAAAGTCTACGGAAGCTAGTGCAGCCTTCTCACACAAGTCCTCAGCCCTTGGAGGTTCTGACCCAACTGAGACTACACATTTTTATTTTTAATGTAATAGTTTTATTTATTATTTGTATATTTCATACCTGCATATGATATATTCACCTCCACAAGTAGTTTCCTTATTGATGGTTGAGTTCTTAAAAGCCTGGGAAGATTTTAATATTTTGACAATGTTTTTAATCCAGCAAAACATGTACACAGCTTATTTTTAAATTATTTATTTATTTGTTTATTTTACATTCCAATCACCACCCCCTCCGTCCTTTCCTCCCATTCCCACCCTCCCACCCACCTTCCCCATACATCTATCCCCACCTGGTACCAACCCACTCTTGCACATCAAATAGCATTGGGACTAAGGGCCTCCTTTTCCACTGAGGCAAGAAAAGGCAGCTCTGCTAGGAAAATGGGATCCTGAGGGAGGCAACAGCATCCAAGTCAGAGATACCCCCCCCTCAAATTGTTAGGAGTCTTGAGGACCAAGCAGCCCATCAGTTTCATATGTGTAGTGGGCCTAGGACCAATCCGTGTATGTTCTTTGATTGGTGGTTCGTCTCTATGAGCCTGTGTTAATTGGCTATGTAGATCTTCCTGTGGTGTCCTTGACTCCTCCAGCTCCCTCAAACCTTCCTCAAGACTCCCTGATTTTTGCCTAATGTTTGGCTGTGGGTCTCTGTGCAGCTTATTTTTAATAATATTTTCCCACTTCAGAAATAAGTTGTGCTTCAGTTACACTATGAGAGAGCACATAGGCACAAAAGTCATACTCATATCTTTAACCAATGAGAATGAAGAATTATTTTCGGGCATGTTCTCCCAGTTCGAAATATAAATATGTGTGTGAAACAAAATTGAGACATCTTGACCCTGTATTTCTTTTAAGTATTTTTCATATCCTTCACAAATACTTAACTGAAGAGTTACTACATGCTACCTAGCAGTAGATTACATGCACCTATGTAACATGCATGTATGAACCAAGAAGACGAAACTTGTTATTGCCCCGAGCTGCTTTCTGGGAGGAGTCTGATAATAAGCAAGTCAGGAGAGATGGTGTGCCATGAAGGGACTAGCACTATGGGGGGATGAAAGTCTGAAAGGGGCTGGGGTGCAAGGATGTGCTGATCAGAGCAGGGATAGGATTTTAGGTTTTACAGTTTTATGTAGCAGCATAGTCAGAGAAGATTCTATTGAAGGTGATGTTCAAGCCAAGGCTTGGAGACAATTCATGGCTATCTGGGGAAAGGGACAACCTGGTAGAAATGGATACCCTCAGAAAAGACAGGTCTACTGCGGCTCAGAAATCCGAAAGAATAATAAAGAACACAGCAAGTTGGCCAGGGGGTGGAGTCAAGGACCCTGTCAATGGGATGACAGGACTCAGATGACTTTGTGGCCTCCAAGAGCCCCTGATTCTGAGTTATGAGCAATGCCATCTCATGGCAGCCCTCCTGGGCAGGTCATATAGGCACATTTCAGGCCCTGATACTACTGGGGAAGGCAGATTCAGGAGGGTCAGGCTCCAAGTGTAAGAATACCTGATTTCACTTGGTTTTTAATGTACGCACAGCAGCGATAAGTGATTTTTAAACTGTTGTCTCAATTAATGTAAAAAACTGTCAGTCAGTACAAAACAAAATCCCCAAGTGTTGACTGTATTGTCACATTTTCCCTTGATGATGTATCTTAGAGCTTGGGGGTCTCAGGTTTGATAAGATACAGAATCAGAGCTGAGCTAAAGCCCCTACAGAGTTGCCAAAATTGAAGCGGAACAAGGTACTTTTAAATTAGAAACAACCAAACCTTAGAGTTTAGAGCAAGAAAAAAATTCCGAAAGTCTCCATTGGCTGTGCTGGGCCCTGCATAGGAAGGTCTCCCTGGCACACAGCACCAGCCTGTTGCCATGCTGCTGATTCCTTATACTGCCAGGGTGCACTGAGATTGAGGTGGTTGAGGTACAGTCCCCAATTAGTTCATCACCCCTGTGTGATCTAGAAAGGGCAGGCAATCCTTTGGTTCAGAACGGCAGTGGAAGATCTACAGTGTGTGGATGCCACGCCTAAGAAGGCCTGTCATGTCATTAAAGGGTCAGTTCGGGTGTTTCTCTACCCCCCCCCCACCCCACACACAAATGCACACAATGGCTTTTGGGCTGGACAGATTGCTCAGTGGTTAAACCACTAACCATGCGAGCAAAAAGACCAGAGTTCAGAACCCAGCACCTACATAAATGTTGGATGGACATGGTAGCTTGCCTGTAAGTCATAAGGCAGAAACTAGTGATCCCCCCTACAAGCTGCCTAGTGAGGCTAGGCATGAGTCTAGCCATATCAGAAAGTCCTGGGTTTTAGAGACCCCTGACTCAATGAAGGAGTGAGCCAGGATAATTCCCAACATCAACCTTGGGTCTCCATCTGCATAAGTATACACATTCACCCACGTGTGACAGTGATCAGGAAAGGACGCCGGAAGCGGCCTCGGATAAAGGCTGTGGTAAAGACCAGCACACTCTAATAAAGCTGGGGAGTGTGTGCATAGCCCACACAGGATTGCACCGGGCTCACTGCCACCCTTCTCTCTGGCTTTGAGTTCTCCCAGCTATCTACTCTCCTTTGTTCCCTGGGTCCACTTATTTAAATGCCCTCCCTTGGCAGCCATCCTTCTGCACATCTAGAATAGTCAACCTAACTCATGAGAATGGAATGGTCCCAGTAGTGGCATCTCAGAGAAACGTTGGGAACTTCATAAAACTATCTAACTGGGGACTGGGGCAGGTGGCTCAAGTGGTAAGATATTTGCCCTTCAATCATAAGGACCTGAGTTAAGATTTCCAATATCCACATGAAAGTCAGCTACCCTTTGTATGTTTGTTACATTAGGGGTGTGGCAGAGATAAGAGGATCTCTGGGGCTCACTGGCCAACCAATCTAGCCAATCATTGAGCTTCAAATTCAATGAAAAACGCTGCTTCAAAAAATAAGGTGGTGAACCATTGGGGAACACACAATGTCAATCTCTGGTCTCCACATGTACACACACATACATATACACACATACATACACAAACATACAGATACACAGACACACATACACACACACAGAAGCATGCATGTACATACAAAACTACATACACACACAGAAATACAATACACCACACACACAAACACACCATAGAAATGTCTATTTGCTTCTTCTGTTCTAACGCAGAGTGGTTATTAGTTCTGAATCTACTTTTTTCTGTCTCACAGTAATGTGCCTATCTCTGGCCAGTGGTGGTAGATGCATTTCTAAGTACTGTGATTAAACAGCAAATTACAAAACAAGCTGTGCTGATGTCTCTCCCTGTGAGGGGGAAAAAATACATTTGCTTCACAGTGAGTCATATGGAAAGGAGAAAAGACCATTTTTATTACATCCCTTCCAACCTCCAACCTCATCTTGATATGCTGCTCTGCTATTATTTCAGACATGTGAGTCATTGGTTCAGATTATTGTATTTCATGATTGTTTGCCTTAACTACTTATTATTGAAATATATGATGGTTGAAGAGCTGAGATTTCAAATAATAAGTTACTCTGTGATTTCTAAAACATGGAAGCCCACTTGAGTTCAGAACCAGTGAAGCAAAGCCTCTCCTCCTCCTGCATATTAACAAACACACACCTCCCTTTCTATACCCAGAAGCCAGTTATTCTTTTTTTTTTAACATTTTTTTATTTATTTATTTTGTATACAGTATTTGCTCTACATATATGCCTGGGCAGATCTCAATGTAGATGGCTGTGAGCCACCATGTGGTTGCTGGGAATTGAACTCAGGACCTTGGGAAGAACAGCCAGTGCTCTTAACCTCTGAGCCACCTCTCCAGCCCAAAGCCAGTTATTCTTATACTGATCTTTTTTTTTCTGCACAGAACAACAGAAATATCAAATGAAGGCCATTTCTTGTTAGTTAGTTAGGAGTTATAATCTCTTATTAATAGGAACTTTTTGTACATGTATCTGTAGACAAAAACATCTAAAAGTGAATTGTTTTGATATGGAAAAGATTCTCTGTCACATGGTTGGAATATTTCTGCTGCATCTTGTTAATATTGCCTTGCTTTGTTTCTCTTAAGCAAAGTTAACCTTCTCTCAAAGAGTGGCTTGTGGAAGAACAGGGTTGCTCAATGATAAAATCCAGCTTTCCTATTTGAAATGTTGAAGGAACTAGTCTCAAGGTTTTAATCCAAGGAATTGTCTTTATGTCAAATTCTATCCCGTTGAGCCAATCTATAAATAGAAATGTAAGAATCAACGATTCTAGAATGTCAGTAGCCAATGGAAAAACATCTGGCTATGAAGAGAATCATGTTATTTCTATGGGTGTGATGTATATATATATGTGTGTGAATACAGGCACTTTCTATAGAATCATTTTACCTGTGTGTGTGTGTGTGTGTGTGTGTGTGTATGTAAGCTGTGTATGTGAATGAATGCACCCATGTGCATGCCATCCATGGAATGCAATGTGGAGGTCAGAGGACATCCTCAAACCCTGGTCCTTGCCTTCCACCTTGTTTGAGACAGGGTCACTTATATGCCGGCATTGCTGGCCTGTGAGCTTCAGGGGTGGGGGTCCTCTGTTCACCTTAGGATCACTGGAATGACAGCTGTGTGCTACATGACTCAGCTATATTTAGTTTGGGGAGATCCAACCTCAGGTCCTCAAATAGAGGAGCCATTTCCACAGCCCCTTGCTATGTACTTTTAATGCCCCAAATCCTCTGATTTCATGGTCTTAGATAATATTACATGCAGTAGATGGTTCCATTTTTTCATGTATAAACATCAAAACACGCACAAATATTTCCCCCTGAATAGTTGTTAAAATTGCTACCAGAGGGCTGGAGCAATGGCTCAGCCATTAAAGGCTAGGCTCACAACCAAAAATATAAAAATTGCTATTAGAACTGAAAAATGTGCTGTATAATACTGTGGCAATGCTACACCTCTCTACCTGTTCCTGGTGGCCTTTCTTTCCCTACAGTGTACATGGTGGCCCTTTGTACACAGGTATTTAATCATCATATCAGGTGTCAGATAGCTCACTCTGTTATTTATGACTAGAGGGGCACGCTGTGAAGGCATCTCATCATTTTTAGCATTTGTTTTGTCTGGTGCCAAATTAGCTAATTTCTTTTATGTTCCAAAAAAATGCATGCTCTCAGAGTCTTATCCCCTCCTCCCCTTCTCCTGTCACTTTCCAATTGAGCTTTATGAAGATGAAGATGCCTGTCTCCCGTCTTCTGTGCTGCCCTGGGCTGTATGTAGGTCACAATTCCGGAGATAGAAATAGGGCTTCATTTGCTGCCTGTGTCTCTGGCAGCTGTATCATCATCTTGTATGAAATCCAGGCCCTCGGGGGCGGAGTCTTCCCATCACAGATGGTGCTCAGCGCGCTGGAGCCCAGGGCCCTGTTGCTCAGAATGTGAAGGAGCTGTTTGTTTCTGAGTGGTCTAAGCTTGGAGTGAGACCGTCTACGCTGCTCATAGTTCCTTAGCTGTTAAACCAATGCTGCCAGTTGCTGCGGGTTGGCCAGCCGCCCACCAAGCCTCATTCCTCCTGGAGTTCTGCATTCACAGTCATGGTCAAAGGAAGAGGTGGCTGAGTGTTTTTTGTTACCCAGGAGGACTATGGCTGATCTCTGCTTCTTCTGAGCTTCAGACTGAAGTTGTCTCTCTAGCACAGATGCCATTATTTAGAAGTGTGAATCCTGCAGCTTTGATGAAGGGGTTATGGGGACTTCCCAAGAGAACTTACCACTGTCCTTGGTCAGCTGCCACCAACTACCCACTATTTCTTAGGACTGGACTAACATAAAGATCTCATCTTGAAGAGCTTCAGAGTGGCGGATCCCAGTGGGCCTTGCAGATGCTCACAGAATGTGTACTTGACACAAAGTAGTTCAGTGAGCTATGGGATATTCTCTCCTTGTCTTCTCTGAGGAAGCCACACAGAAGGGCAGCTCTTCAGCTTCCACATGAAGGGAGTTACAGGCCTCACAAACTAGAGAGCACACAGTAGTTGCAATAATAAGAAATAATAACATACATTTATTTTTTTTTTTACTCAAACTCACCTATACATGTTTATTCTGTTTTATCTCCCTATGCCATTCTTTTTATAAACTATATGAAAGAAGACTGCGTACCTCGTGGTACTTCATTCCTAAATGTCAGGGTGCACATTTCCTAAGAACAGGGACCTCTCATATAACTGGCATGTGCTGTCAACATCAGCAGTTCAACACTGGTCTTCTGCTTTAGTCGAATTTACCGTGGGTGGCTTATTTCTGGTGGCCACCCACTGGCAGATTTTCAAGGCTTAACACAGCATAAGGTTGCTTTTTAAGTGACAATCGGGAAAACAAAGCTAACATCTGAAACATGCTTTAGTGAGCTTCAAGATCTGAGTCCCTTTCGTATTCCTCCCAAGGTCTAGACATGAAGGGATTGAACCCAGGTGTCTTGTGGACGTTCTAAACATGCATCCTGTGGTGGCTATTTCTGATCAATTGTTTGACGCAATGTAGAATCAGCTGGGAAGAGAACCTCAATGAGACATTGTCCAGATTAATTTGGCATGCCCGTTGCTAAAGAGGGATTTCTTAACTGGATTAACTGAGGTGAGATGACCCACTCTCAAATACAGGCATCCTTTCTATCGGCAGCTTGCATTAATTCACTTCCGTCTGCTCTTGATTATGAATGTAATATGACTAATTGCTTCGAGTTCCTGTCACCTTCGTGTCCCCATCATGGCTGGCTGTAACATTTAAGTGTGAGCCATATAAACAGTTTTTCCTTTAGGTTGCTTTTGTATGGGTATTTTTAATCACAACAACATGAAACAAAAGTAAAACACCCCCCAAGAGGTATCACATGCCACTCCCTCCCACACACATGAGTCCAGATCTTGGTGGTTGTTTCATATTAAATCTCTAATGGGAAAACAGTCACTCCTGATGAGACTTCTCAGTTTTCTTCATGTCTCAAATTGAAATATAAATTCTATGCTACACCCTGGCTCTCAGGCCCACACAATGGAAGGGAGCCATTTTAGCAGATGTGCATACCAGGAAAAAAATTCTCTCTGCAGTCTTGGGAGTATAAGAAAATGGATATTTGCTTGGTTATGGAGCCCCTCATTCTTTAGGTACTTAATGTGAAGTTTTTCAGTGCTTACTATCATAAAACCAGATGTTTTGGAAAGGGTAGAAGCCCACTAAAGAGTATGAGCTATGTCCGTTTTTACCTAAAGCCTCTGACAAGAAGCACAGTCTCCCTTCACACACACAGCAATACCAACTGAACTGATATGAGTGAATATTTCTCCAAAGAGGTGTGCTGGTCAAGTTCATGATCCTAGTACAGGATGCCCGAGACTGAGTAATATACGAAGAGCGTAGGTTCATTTCTGGCAGTTCTGGAGGTTAGAAATCCCAAGGTCAAGCGGCTGCCTCCTAGTAAGTGCCGCATCTCCCCATAGCAGAAGGTTAAGAGGTGAGACAAAGGGCAATCAAAAGAAGCCTGAGCTCAGTTTCATAGCAAATACATTCTTGAAGTATGGTACTTCTGGTGGCAACATCAAAGTACGGTTAAGAGCAGGATCCTTGGGGCTTAGATGTTTCTCACAGCCCCCAAGTCTCAGGACAGTCACCTTGGAGATTAAGTTTCTGACATGCTAACTTTGGAGCACAGTCACCCCATTCAGGAGGTTCTTGAGGTCAGTGTTTCTTAGATTTTTTTTTTTTTCCTGAGTGAAGCCCTTCGTATCCTCACATTCTCCCTACCAAGCTCACTTTCTATAAGACTCTCTTAGGATGTTCATAGCTGCCTGGAGTTGGTACAAGACTAACAGTCTTCTGTTTTGTTTTGTTTTTTTTTTTTAAATCCTGTGAAGAAACATCACAACTGTCACCCAGCTGGTGTGTGACATAGCACTGTGTTATTCTGTTTTTCTGCTTTGCTCTCCTTCTGCAGTAGAGTTGGTGGGAGTGGGGTCCTGGAATGCTCTGGGTGTTGTGCCTACTCAGGTGGCTTTCCCAGAGACAAGTCCACATGGTCATCAGGGACTCCATCCCCACTACTCACATCTGGGACCACCCTACCACCTTTTTAACCGCATGGGGAGTCTCTGGACTTCTTCAGGGCAGAAAGGCCTTCACTCCTTTGGCAAAGGGGTTCCTGTCATGTGGCCTCGGAGAGCCAACTCTTAGCAGTGTCTCCTGGGAATCCCACCAGAGGCCTGCACACAGTGGGGTGCTGGGACCCGGATGGGAGCCACACCCCCATCGCCTCTAGTTCCCAGCAAGCGCTAGCTACCTTCTTCTCTGGCTTGTACTCTTTATTCAGCCGGGACTTCTGTTTCTGAGGACACACCAGGAGTGCCTCCTCCAGGCACTGTAATCCCATGGTGCCATCTGTGTCCTTCCACACCCATGACAACATTTAATGTGGCCACAAAAGACTAATGAGAACTATGGCAGACCTCATCCTATACTAAATTCCACGCATTGAGCTAACTAACTCTTCCTCCTCCACCCATCACCTCTGTAGTGCCAAGGCACCATGACAGTAGGCCAAGGGCCCAATGCTTTGACCTACCCAGCCCCGCCATACTACAGTTTGAGGCCAAGGGTCAGGTGCCACGTCTCAGGCACAGACTTTTAGTCTGCCAGAGTCACTCCTCTACTCCCATGGTCCCTGCAGCATATGCTTTTCTGGTCACATACAGTGAGAAGGGTTTCATAGAATTAAGGGTTGAGTAGTAACAAGCATCTGATGTTCTATCTGCTTAGAAAGCTGAAATAGGAGGATGACTTGAGTTTCCAGGTGTGAACTCTAGATTGGGGACCCAAGAAAGACCCCCATCTCTTAAAAAACAAACAAACTATCATGAATGGACAATTCAGCTGCTTTCTGGGAAAGCCTTGGGATTGGTGTAGCTCAGCCAATGAGTGTCCTCTTCTGCTCTTCAGAGACTCCCCTTGCAAGTTCATTTCCATGGCGTAACACCCTCTTTCAGACAAACTACCCTCACAATACTGACAAGTGATTCCTTGGTTTTGCAAGAGAATGTTACACCGGCAGAAAGTTCCTGAGTTGTCTGACCCTGGTGGGTCAGACAGAGGTGTCTCTAAACTGGCATCATCTTCTGTGGTTCCAGAGATGGGGAGGGGGGCGCTGTGGACCAGTGAGTGTTCACCATGCAACAGGCTCTTGTATATTTATTCAAACTCCAGGCATCTTAGATCAGTTGCACAAGCAGGATTGTTTCTGTTCTGCTAGCATCTCTCTTGTGGGGCTTAGACTGTCATGGTTGGCTGGGGTGGGGGGGGCACTTGTCACAGTACTGTAGACCACCCCAAATCCACATTTTCTTCTCTAAATTTCCAGTCCATCTCTTCTGTGGGTATATGGGGGGGGTAGGTGTACACATGCCACAGCTCACAACTGTGGGGTTACAGGACAGCCTGGGGTTTTGTTTTTCACTGTCTACATTATTTAAGACAGGGTTTCTTTATTAGTTCAAAACTAAATACACCAGGATAGCTGGCAAGTGAGCTTCTGAGAGGTCTCCCGTCTCAGTCTCCCTTCTCTCCATAGGAGTTCTGGGATTGTAGACACATGTCACTACATGGATTCTGTGGATGACAGCTCGGGTTCTCACAATTGCCAGACAAGTGCCTTACAGTGAGCCATATTCCCCTATGCCTTCACATAGAAACCCATCTCACCCATCTGACTGTGGATCCTAACACTACAATTCATTTCCCCTTTCTCTCTGCAACCTGCTGGCAGCTGTCCATACCTCGCAGTGAACATCACCCCTGCCATCCCCGTGGTCGGTGGCATCCTGTTCTTCTTCGTGATGGGGACCCTCCTCCGGACCAGCTTCAGCGACCCGGGAGTCCTCCCTCGAGCCACCCCTGATGAAGCTGCTGACCTGGAAAGGCAAATAGGTAACCCTGAAGAACTCCTCTTAGCCTGTGGTCACTCCCCACCAGTGCCAGCTCCAAAGTGGGGGACAGGCTTGGGTGACTGTGCAGAGAGCAGGGCACTAGCTGGCATGAAGAGTGACCGGGAAGGAAGGAGCCATAAGAGACGACCTGTGTAGAAGGTTGGGAAATGAAGTGGTTGAGGTAAGACTGGGGGCACTGAAGTGCTGAGGCAGGGACTGTGCCACCATGCAAGAAGGCCCCCAGTGATCAAGGTTTCCAGATGTTTCTTTGAAACTCAAGCATTGGATTCTGCTGTGGTCCAGAACCTCAATGGTAGAGGTTGTTTCTTCTTGTGCTCTCTGCCAATCACAGCAACTTCCCTAGTTTCCATAATAAAAGCAAAGTGCATTGGTTACATTTCTCATTGCTGCAACAAAATATCTGGCCAAGGAATTTAAGGAAGTGGGGGTTTGCTTTGGCTAGGTGTTTGAGGGTTGTCTTGGGTAGGGTATCCATTGCTGCAGCTGAGCATCATGACCAAAAAGCAAGTTGGAGAGGAAAAGGTTTATCAGCTTAGGCTTCCACATCACTGTTCATCATCAAAGGAAGTCAGGACAGGAACTCAAACAGGGCAGGAACCTGGAGGCAGGCGCTGATGGAGAGGCCATGGTGGGGTGCTGCTTCCTGGCTTGTTCCCCATGGCTTGCTCAGCCTGGTTTCCCATAGAACCCAGGACCATCAGCCCAGGGATAGAACCATCCACAATGGGCTGGGTCCTCCTCCATTAATAACTAATTAAGAAGATACATTACAGCTGGATACCTCTAGTTTGTGTGTCTAGATGACATAAGACTAGCCAGCACAAGGGTACATCCATCATAGTGACAAGAACTCGAGCCAACTGGCCATAGGTCATACTGTATCTGCTAGGAAACAGGGAGATGAAAGCTGGTGTTCAGCTCATTTTCCCTATTCATTCAGTCCTCAGCCCCAGACCACAGAACATCACTGTACAATGTTAATTAAGGTGTGTCTTTCCACCACAATTAATCCACCCCAGAAGCTTCCTTATAGACAGTCCCAAACATTCATCTCCTAGGTGGCTCTAGACCCTGTCTAGTTGGTGATCAATATTAAGCCACCACACAAGGCAAAGTTATATCTTAGATTATCTTTTTTGTCCAGGCTAGGATCCAGGATCTCTTTCATTTACGCACCTCACTAGTGTGTACCAGAGACGTGTGCAGAAATGACTAGTCTTATTTTCCTTAGAAATTAAAGCCTGAAGGTAGAGTTTACAGCAATCTATTTTGAAATTTAAAAACAGATCCTAACGTCTCACACAACAAACTTTGAGCATTTTCTCGATTGTAAATGCTCTCAATGTTGTGTCTCATGGACCATAGCTTTGCTGTGGTGCACCAGTAAGTTTGATAATAATGGCAGTCGGCCTGTGATGACTCAGAGTGAACCTATAGAATAGGCCTGGAAAGACCACCCAGTAGGGATTTCTCTCCTGCTCAAGCTGCAGAGCTGCCCCTTTGCTATATGGCACCAGAAGGTGCAGTGTGGCCAGGGCGAGAACTGTGCTTCCATTTCCCAAGGTCAAAGCAGAGCTATGATATCGCCAGACTGACCTCCATAGTGGTTGCACAAGCCTGCACTCCCACCAGCAATGGAGTAGGGTTCCCCTTTCTCCACACCCTCGCCAGCATGTGCTGTCATTTGAGCTTTTGATCTTAGCCATTCTGACAGGTGTGAGATGGAATCTCAGAGTCATCTTGAGTTGCATTTCTCTGATGGTTAAGGATGTTGAGCCTTTCTTCAAGTGTCTCTCAGCCTTTAGGAATTCCCCCTTTGTGAATTCTGTTTAGCTCTGTTCTCCATTTTTTGATTGGATTATTTGGTTTCTTGGCACTTAATTTCTTGAGTTCTTTGTAAATTTTGGATATTAGCCCTCTGTCAGATGTGGGGTTGGTAAAGATCTTTTCCCAATCTGTAGGTTGCCGTTTTGTTCGAATGACAGTGTCCTTTACCTTACAGAAGCTTTTCAGTTTCATGAGGTCCCATTTATTGATTGTTGGTCTTAGATCCTGAGCTGTTGGTGTTAAATCAGTATGGTCATATGTTAGAAAACTTGGAATAGCTCTACCTCAAGATCCAGCCATACCACTTCTGGGTATACATCCAAAAGATTTCTCACCAAACCACAAGGACGTTTCCTCATCTATGTTCATAGGAGCCTTATTTGTAATAGCTAGAAACTGGAAACAACCAAGATGTCCCTCAGTTGAGGAATGGATAAAAAAAAAAAAACTGTGGTACATATACACAATGGAATACTACTCAGCCATCAGAAACAACAAAATCATGCAATTTGCAGCCAAATGGATGGAACTAGAGAAGCTCATCCTGAGTGAGCTAACCCAGGCTCAGAAGGATACACATGACATCTATTCCCTTATAATTGGATTTTAGCCATATAGCACAGGATAACTATACTACAGCCAATGCACCAAAGGGAACATGAACATAGACTTTTTTTTTAACCTGTCCATGAGACACTTTGTCCTAGTGGTGCTGCCTTGTAGGCCCCCAGTTTATGAGGAGGCTCTTGGCCCTCATATGACTGCTGAACTGGGGTGGAGGACTGATATGTAGGGACACCCCACTCCAGAGGAGTAGGATAGGAGGGAGAGGGGGGATAGGGTGGGAGGGTGGGACCAGGAGGGGTGGAAAGAGGACACTGTGATGGAGATGTAACCTGAAGTAATAAATAAACATAAAAGAAAAGCAGAACTGTGTCCTTCTCTCAGCCTTCCATCAGCCGCCATCCCTCTGATCCCTTCATAGCCCTCACAGGTGGCAGTCTTCAACCCTGAAAGGGCATGATACCACCTGCTGTTCTGCAGGCATCTTGTTTCCTGAGCAGAGAAGAAGGGAGAAGGAAGAATTGGCAAGCAATAGAGCATCCCTTCCCTAGCCACTGTGTCTCCAGGACAGAGCGTACTAGTTTACTCCTGACAGCCTCCTATTTTATAGCGCTTCCGCTATTTTTAAGCATGGAACTTTGGAACTATCATGGAACTGTTCTCACATCTAAGTAACTCTGTGAAGATAAAGTTGTTATTGCTCTCTTTGGCACATGAGGAGAGTATACTCCCCACCCTCCCCACCCCCATCCCCCAAAGAGGGACTTCAGTAAGAGGAAGTACAGACCTGGAGCCAGGTCTCCAGGTTCCTGCCTTTGTTCCCTCTTAGTCCTTGTATCCCTGAAGAGAGGAGAAGCTGGGGCCAGTTTTCTTCAGGGGAAAACTGGATTTATAGTCTGGGCCATTTCATATGCGCTTGCATCTGGAAAATCCTGTGCTTGGGTCAGAGCTACAGAAGGTGACACACTGTGTATTATGGTCCCCAGAAGCCACTGCAGGAGCCTCTGTCAGAGCTGTGATGTGAAGGCCAGTTGTCCTGCCTTCCTTGCATGCTCGGGCTGCAACGGGACCACCATTGGATTTCTTTGCTATAAATATAGATTCCCAGAGGCGAAGTGTGCTGAGGCTTAAGTATCTTTTTAAATAAACAATGCCCCATGACCCCAAAGGCAAAGACTCTATGAGAGGTAGATTGAGGAATAGATGACCCCAAACAAGGTGATTTCCCCTGGAGGGAAGAAAACCAACTGGAAAACTGAACAAAATTGTCAGAAATGGTCATTGGAATTCATCAGGTTGAGAACCACTATTCCCAAAACACTAGGGAATGTTGGATAAAGTTTGGGTACCCGTGGCATACTTGCCACATGCTTCTGTCCAGCCCCAGTGCTGAGAGTAAAGGTGAGGAAATTTTGTCAGGACCTGCTGATTCAGGAACACCACCATATCCCTCAGAGAAATGGCCTCAATTCCAGCAGAGCACCAAAGATATCAATAACCAAATTTTTAATCTTGGAAACTAAAAGGCAGAGCAAACTAAAAATTAAAGCAAGCGAAGAAGAAGAAGAAGAAGAAGAAGAAGAAGAAGAAGAAGAAGAAGAAGAAGAAGAGGAAGAGGAAGAGGAAGAGGAAGAGGAAGAGGAAGAGGAAGAGGAGGAAGAAGAAGAAGAAGAAGAAGAAGAAGAAGAAGAAGAAGAAGACGACGACAAAGCAAAACAGGGATCGTTCATAAAGTTTAGAGAGGAAATCATACAGGAAAACACAGAAAAAAAATCAGTGAGGCTGGAAGTTAGTTCTTTGAAAAGATCGACAACATTGGCACATCTTTTCTTTTCCTGATGAGAGAGAAAGACAGACAGACTAAAAGGACTTGTTACAGTCAGGAGCAGGCCAATTTCCAAAGATAGTGTATAAAGAGCCAGGGTGTACATGAAAGGTGCCCAGCACCCTCTGTCTTTAGGGGGAATGCCAATCAAAACCACAGTGAAGTGCCCACAACTTCCCATCCCTAGAATGACTCTGATTTAAAAAAAAAATCATGACAAATGTTACCAAGGATGTAGAAAAACCTAAAATGCTTACTCATTGCTGATGGTGATATAAAACAAGATATGTTTTTGAAAAACAATGCCTCAAAACTCTTGAAAAAAGGTGAACACGTGATCCAGCAATTCCACTCCTAAGTATGTAGCCAAGAAAAGTACAAGTATCCATTTCCTCGTGAAGACTTGCTATACCTGGTAACCAAAAACTGAGAAGAGCCCACACACCCATCGAAGGGTGATCTGATGACTATTGTCTCGTATATCTACACAGCAGAATCCTATTACCAATAAAGAAAAAGCCATGTAGTACTGCATACATGCTACATGGATGAACCAAGGGCATGATGACAAGTGAAAGAAGCCAAACATGCAAGATCACGTATTATGTGACTCAGTTTATTGCAAATGGACTAAACGACAAATTAACAGAAAGCAAAGCACTGAAATACTGGGAGTATTTCAGAAAGCAAAGCACTGAAATACTGGGAGTGTGAGTTAATTATACCCAGCGTGAAGTGGAGGGCTGAGGTGACAAAAAGTAGCCTAAAATTAGGTTATGGTGTTGGCTGCACAGTGCAATGAATTCACTAAGAATTATTGGGTTACACATTCCAATGGGTCACTGTTGTAGTTTGTCAGTTATATTTCAATAGTGTGTGTGTGTGTGTGTGTGTGTGTGTGTGTGTGTGTGTGTGTGTGTGTGTGCTACCGGGATGTGGATTTGTGCTCTGGCTCACACATTCTCTAGCTGTGTTTCTTTAGACTAGCGCACCCTTTGCTCAGCTTGCCCCCCATGTTTTTGTCTATACAATAGCAGCAATGGTGTGTTCTTGTGAAATACTTGCCAGGACCCTGACACTCAGTAAACGATGTTATATTTACCTGTTCTGTTTTGTTTTTTGTTTTTTTGTTTTTAAGTTCTCCTCTTTTCCCACCCCAGTTGTATCTTTACCTTCTACAAACATGAGTTCTCATCAAAGGCTACCCTAAGTATGAAGGGCAGAGCTGGACCCTGAACCTCCCCAAGCTTGAAGGGAGTTCAGACACACAGTTTTCTTCCTCATGATTGTGATTCTTGCTGGGGACTCTTGCATGCTGCTTGGCTTTGGAAAATAAGATTTTGTTTTGGTGAAACCTTAACATTTATTTTGTGCTATCTGGCCGGAGAAAGTAAAAAGTTAGGTTCAGAAAACTTTTTATATTAAGGCTATTAACTCTAATTAACTGCTTATAGCGTGTGCATAGAAAATCCTGTTAACAGCCAGTGAGTGATTTGTTGAGGGTTTGCCAAGGATTCAAACAGTCATACTCCACCCCCAGCCCCAGACTTCTGTAGAGGCATGGGTGTCTAGGAGGAGGTATAAGGCTTCAGAGCCTGCTCTGTGGCTCCTAAAAATCCCACAAGGTTCCTTCTTCATAAAAATGTCCCCAATAATTTAGGTTGCAACACAAAAGACATTAAGGAGCAGCAGGGGTCCGAAGAAGGTCATGTAAAGGTCAACACAGACTTCCTTGGAAACCTCACAGCCTCAGTTCGCCCAAGCACAGTCAGTACCAAGTGACTGATTTGGGATTAGAAAACAAACAAACTTGCTTAGTGGTAGAATGCTTGGCTAGGACTTGCTTAGGATGTACAATGTCTGGGTGTGGGAGGAGGAGAAGGAAGTGGAGGAGGAGGAGGAGGAGGAGGAGGAGGAGGAGGAGGAGGAGGAGGAGGGCTGGGGGATGATGCACAGGTGCCTGATGTGATCCACTCCATACCTAGCCCACCACTGTATTTACATATCCAAGTCTATTGTCTCTCCCCAGTTCTCTCCCCCTGCCACTTTTCTTTCTCCTTCTCCTTCCAACTCCCCTCTTCCTCATTTGACCAAACCATCTTTCAAGTTTTATCTCTGTAGGTGAAAATGTTAGGAAGAACAGTACAACAGCATCTTGAAACAGGGATCCCCACCTGGTCTGTAGCCTAGTTCCACACCCTCCAGGGTGAGACACCCCAGGAGTTTCCTAGGACCACTGAAAGAGCTGGCCACCAATTTGGTGTTCTTTAAATTGGAGCTGTTCTCCAATGACATTGTTAAGAACATAAACATTTCCACTGGAGTTTAATGGCACTAATGGATTTTTCTAAAGAAAATAATTTCTGAAGGAGAGATGTAACGCAGTAACAAGATGCTCTCTGACAGTACAAGACTCTGGGTCCAATCCCCAGTACTGGAGCGGGATGTTTCTGAGAACACTATTTGCCAATTGAAGACCTTACTCAATTTTCTCTATTGTCATGGAGCTGATCCTAATGTTTTCCTTTTTATTTCACTAAAGTTATTTATTTTAGTAATTTCCTTTCTGCATAAAATTTGAAACTAGGTTTTTATCGAGGCTCTTTAATACTATGAAATACCCATTGTAAATTTTCTTTCAGAATTATTACTTTTCTTTTTAAACTGTGTGCATGCATGTGTGTGTGTGTCTGTGAGCCTGTGTGGTATGTCTATGTGTGTGTGTGTGTGTGTGTGTGTGTGTGTGTGTGCGTGTATGCATGTATGCCTGTGTGTATTGTGTGTGTCTATGTGGGTGTGTCTGTGTGCATGCATGTCTCTGTGTGTGTGTCTGTGAGTATGGTATGTGTGTCTCTGTGTATGTACCTGTGTGTATGTGGTGTGTGTGTCTCTGGTGTGTGTCTGTGTGTGTATGTGTGTGCCTGTGTGTGTGTGTGTATGTGCATTTATAGCCCAGAACATATTTCCTTCAATCATTCTTTACCTTATCTTTTGAATCAATCTCACTGAACCTGAAGCTTGCTAATTTGGCAGGGCTGACTAGCTAGAAAGCACCAGAAATCTGCCTTTCTCTGATTCCCCTGTACTAGAATTGCAGGCATGTACCACTATGTACCATCATGCGCCATCATGCACCACCACACACCACCACGCATTACAACACACCACCATGTGCCACCATAACACCACCATGCACCACCATGCCTGGCCTTTTTCTCCCCAGTGTTTGTTTGTTTGTTTTGAGGAAGTCAGTTTACTAACATAGTGCTGGCCAAATCCTTTTATAATGACCGACCCATGTGTCCCTCCTGAGATTAGCAGTCCTCACTCAGCCTATGCTGGTCAGCTTTATGACCACGCTTGGCTTTGAGGTGTTGGGAATCTGAACTCAGGGCCTCGTGCTTGCATGGCATTTTAACCACTGATCCATCTCCCCAGTCCCAGAACTGCTGTTTCTACAGAGACAAGCTTTATTGATGATTTAATTTTTTTATCATGTGAATTGGAGGGCTTTGGACTTCTTTTTAGCCACTTTTAGTTTCATATTGGACTGACTAGATCTATTGATAATATCTACCATGAAATTGGTCCAAATATGCTCGTCTCATTTATGTGTTTACTTATTTACTTAATGACTGCACTTGATCTGCATTGAAATCCAATACACAGGATGCTGGCGCTCTGTGTACGGTGTACCAGCTATTCATAGTGTTAGAGAGACACAAATTGACAAGCCAGAATGGCAGGTGCCATCGGTGAGTATTTTGACAATCTTTTACCAGTTCTTAGATGGCAACACTTTTTTTGGCTGTCCCCTCAGGTCTTGCTTTCCTAGTGACCTCCCAAGTCCCCACAGGACACCCTTCCTGTAGTTTCTATCTACAGTAATCATTTCCACATCTCAGGTCCCCAGAGCTCTGTCTAGAATCAAGTTGCACCTGTCTCTGAGGTTCCTTCTGCCTCCCTCATCCTTTCTAACCTGCTTCTCTTGTGTAGGCGTCATACTGGGCTTTCCCCGTGTAGCATCCCAGCACATGCAGCAGCCGCCCTGCCATTTCCCGATGACACTAACATCCCTACTTTATGTGTGAGGAAAAGAAAGTGATTTGCAGAAAGAGACCACTTGGCCAGAGCTGTGAGACCAGTCCACAGTCATCACTCCCTTAGCCGCCTCCAAATCCCGGCTCCATCTTGAAGCCATTGAGCCAGGGCTTGGGTGAGACATTTCTGAACTTACTCAAGTGCTTAGCATTTCCCTTTCCCCTGGAGTGCATTCTCTCCCCCCACAGACTGGCATTATCACGTGGTCCTCACTTTCCTGTCTCCTGAAGTGGCTTTCTTTATCCTGTCTGCAGCTCAGACATGGGTACTGGGTTGGCATCTCATAGACCCCAAAGCCTTGTGCTAAGTGGGAAGAGAATGGAGGGCAGCAGGCAGACTCCAGACAGTCCTCTTGACATCGGGAACTGCCTAAGTATCCTGGTTGTGTTCTGTGGTGGGAATGTCTGCTGTGTACATGTTTGGTGGTGCTTGTATGGCACTTGAGGCAGAGCCAGGGAACCCAGCATGTCTGAAATAATTTCTGGGAGAGATAAAAGCTTTTGAAAGAAACAGCATCCAAGGAAGAAAAGAGGGGGAAATTAGATTCCTTGTTTGGGGGGAAAGTTCTAGAATGATCTGGTGTGTACAGATGCCAGGGAAGGCTAGGCAGGCAGTCTTCCATGTGAATGCAGGGTGGAGGCTCAGAATGTCAAAATTCTTGATTGTCTTTCTCAGTAAATCTCAGAACTGGAAGCCAGATGTCACAGCTCAGTATTATGGTATTTGGGGTAAATACCACAAGATTTTAAGAGTCTAGTTCTAGAAAAGGAAGGAGTAAGAATTTTGTTTGATTATAGGATTTGGGAGGATGTATGGTTTCCATCCAGGGCATGTGTGGAAGCCCACGTCATTTCTTCTTCCCACAGACAGTTCAAATGCATGGGACATAAGCAAGTGCTGCAGTAGAGCTCTGTGTCCGACGCTCACGTGTTTGCTTATTTTGAAGGTTCTGTAGAATGAGTAATCAGGGTTGGGACTTACACTGGTTGCTACAGAAAGCCATCTAGCAGCTCATCTCTTTTAGTGGTCACTTGTTATACAGTCTTCTTCTCAGTCCTCCACATAACTTTGTGTGTCAGAAGGCAAGTAGCCTTTCCCTTCAGGGGAGCATGAGGCAAGAGGTTCTGTTTAAATAAATGAGATTGCACTTTTGTTCTCACACTGAGCTGAGCTAAGAAGTCCAAACCCCTCAATCTACATAGATATTCCAGTAGTCACGGTGTCCCTATCCTAAATCAATACCACTCCCTCCCTTCCCTCTTCTCTCCTCTTCTTCTCTCCTCTTCTTTCCTCCCCTCCCCTCTTCACTCCTCTCCTTCCTCCCCTTCCCTCTTCTCTCATCTCCTCTTCTCCCCTCCACCTTCCTCCCCTCCCCATCCCTCCCTTTCCCTCCCCTCCTCTATTCTCTCCTCTCCTCCCCCCTCCTTTCCTCTTTTTCCCTCTCCTCCCTCTCTGCTTGTAGAACTGGAGTTTGAATCAGGCCCTCACACATGCTAGCCAAATGTTCAAGCTACATCCCCAGATCTCTTTTTACTTTTCTGAGGCATGGTTTCAGCAAGGTTCCCCAGGCTGGCTTTTAACTCACTCTGTAGTCTAGGCTGGCCTTGTATTTTCCATCTTCCTGCCTGATACTCCTGAGTAGCTGGGATTACAAGCCTGGACCACCAATCCTAGATCTGAATCTCTCTCCCTCTCTTGATAGAGGTTGATATTTCTCTTGCACAGAGGCCCCTGTATATAGATGGCTTTCTCTAGGGCGAATTGATCAACTCCTCTGTAAAAAAAAATATTAGTTCATATTGGGTAAGGGGAGAGATCTCTCTGTCTTACTAAACCAAAGCCACTGTCTCGACAGGTAGTGTGAAGTCGGCCCAGTGTGGTCATACAGCAATACTGACATGCTTTGCTAGACAACACAACTGTGCTGCAAACCTAACCAGTTCTCATCCACAGGACCATGAAAAGGGGAAAGAAGAATGAAATAGTCAGGGCTGGGAAATGTCCTCATGGAACAGAAGGAAGTATGATGTGAGCACAGAAAGATGACTAAGTGGCATGAAAGGGACAGATGGGACCACATAGGCACAAGATCATGGTCAGCAAGCGGTCTGGAGTATGCCAGTGAAAATCCAAAGGGTAGCCTGCCATCCAAGGGCACCAAGAAGAATGAAGGTTCCAGACATCCCTGTGGTGACCTTACTCTCTGCACCTGTCTCCCTCCCAGCAGGGTGCTACTCAAGCCTGTGCTCTGAGTTGTTGAACATTCCAACTCCTTCTGTCATGGATGTCCTAGACAACTCTTTTAGCATGTGGATGAGTATAGTTAGGCTCAGAGACAGGGGTATGAATCTCCTCGTGCTCACAGAGAGCTAATCAAGAAGGAATCCAGGACCCTGACGATAAGGTCTGACGCCAAACCTAAGTATTGTATTCCTCCCCTTCGGCTCTTCTGCCTCAGAAACAAAATGAAGCACTGAGTACGATGCACGGTGTGGTCAGGGCAAGAGCATCATCAGTATCGGTCAGGAACGATGATAAACACAGAGTCTCAGGCCTGACCCACTCTAAGTGAGAATCTGCATAAACTTTACCAAAGGGGCAGGCGCATCATGGGAATGCTGAGAAACATAGCCCTCAAGTTGCCCCTAAACACCTACTGACCTTCCTTTCCACCTGTCGGTTTCTTCCCCTCCATCGAAATCCTCAGGACTGAGTGTTTTCAGGAGCCTGGCTGACTATATTGAGCACTTGGCCCTGATAAGCCTCCCTGCCTGCAGAGCTGTGAGCTGCAGGGCAAGAGCATCATCGGCATCAGTCGGGAGCGGCATGTTCCTTCCCTACTATTGAGATGGCTCAGTTGAAAAAGTGCCCGCCATGCAAGCAAGCGGACCTGAGTTCCAAACCCCAGAACTCGTGTGAAAAGGTTGGTACTGCAGCAATACAAGCCACAACACCAGCAGAGCAGGAGGCCGATCCCTGATCCTCATTGGCCAGCCTATATAGCCAATCAGTAAACCTTTGGTTTAGTGAGAGACACTAACCAAAAAAGAAGTAAGGTGGAGAACAACTGAGGAAGGTGCCCACCATGAACTCTGGCCTTCACCTGCACACACAGGTGCACACAGCTGCACGAACACTTACATACATCTTACATAACCACAGTTAGGTGTATATGAATGCCTTCTCTTTGCATAGTGCTTTGCAGATTCTATCATCTGTTTATTTTTATGAGCAAAATATCTGATCATGAGCAAAAAGTCTGTAGACAAATTGACTGCTCCTGAATCCCAGCCTTGCCGCTTTGTAACTTTGAGGGGTGTGTTGACTTCTTTGTAGACCTACTATATGCAAGGATTAGACTCACTAAGTGCAATCATTCTAAAGTAAATCTTTTTTTTTCATTTTACATTTTTTAAATTTATTTATTTATTGCTTCAGGTTACATCTACATCATAGTGTCTTCTTTCGACCCTTCCCAGTCCCGCCCTCCCACCCTCTACCCCCTATCCTTTCCATCCCACTTCTCCAGAGTAGAGTGTCCCTGCACATTAGTCTCCCACCCAGTTCAGCAGTCATATGTGGGCCAAGAGCCTCCTCATACACTGAGGGCCTACAAGGCAGCATCACTAGGGAAAAGTGTCTCATTGACAGGATGAAAAAGTCTATGTTCCTGTTCCCTCTAAAGTAAATCTTATCCCCTTGGCTTACTGTGAAAATCTGGAACCCTGACACTTCATATTATTTGGGCTCTTCAGCTGCTCACACAGAGAGAACTCTGTTCCGCTCCTTTTAAAATGCAAAGCTGCAGATAAGTCGACAGCCTAGCTCTGCCAAGACAAGGTAGGTAAGTCCTTCATAATTCCTGCTCTACAATCAATATCTGTCAGAGAAACGGGGCCAAATGGCTGAAGATCGATGCTGTAATGTATGGAGAGAAAATGGGAACTGTCCAGGCAGCCACTGGTATGTCATTTCTTAGTTTTGGAAGCTGCAGGCCCTGCACTTCCTATATAATCAGATATATTTATCCCTCTCAGGTCTCTGAGGTGGTTGAAGAATAGATAGCTAGAGTCTCATTGTTAAATTTTGAGTTGTTTAGGAATCAAGAGGGTGTTCTGGATCTAAGAAGATATTTTTAAAATTGTGAGGCAAGTTAGTATGAAAGCTGAGTTAGATATAGAACTTTAAACTCATGGAGATGGTTAGATAGTAGAATGTTAAAGTCAGGTGCCAAATACATATGGACTGGACATTGGGAATGTATGCTAAGCCATATAACTCTTATAATTGTGGCCTATTTATTTCTGTTGTTTTGTATTATATTTATAGTTATAAGAAAAAGAACCATTTTTTGGACTGAAAGGGAGAGCTGTTGGGGGGAAAATAAATACCTTAAACTAAAAAAAAAAAAAAAAGAAGGGAAGAGGATGGGGGGTTGAGGGGGAGGAGGGTGGAAGGGTGGGACTGGAGGGGGGAGTAGGGAGGGGATTGTGATTGAGATGTAACTTGAAGAAATAAAAAATAAATTATTAAAAAAATGCAAAGCTGCATACACACATACAAATTAATGCAAGTAATTAACTTATTTGTAAGTCCAACAAATAAACCACAGGTTCTGCAAAAAGAGTTGAGCTGTTTAACTCGCTAGATATTGCTATCACTCGTATTTTAACTGACATGTTTGAGAGGAAGAAGCAAGGTAAGAAAAACAATAGCCTTTTTGAGAGGAGGACTGAGTTGGTCAGGGAGGCTTTCTTGGGGAGCCAAAGATAAGATTCATTCAATAATCCAGCCGGGCAGCATGTTGTACAAAGATACCCTGGAACAATGATGTGATTGCTGGTGCACAGGAATGAGTAGCAGAGATGAGGATGGCTTCCAGGGCACAATGCCTTCCAGGAGGCTGGTTAGCAGAGCAGAGCGAGCAGGCTCCCTGTGCTGGGCAGCAAAGTTTTTCTGTCTTGGGTGCAGAGATGTCATGCCGGGCAGCTTGGAAATAAGAGGAAAACATGGCGTCTGTGAGGACAGAGGGAGTGGACCAAGTCAAGTACGTGTGAGGATGATGGGGCAGGGGTGGGGGGTAGAGGAGGTGGCTCCGGCGTGGTAGAGAGGAACACTAAAAACACTTGTCACAGAGGAACAGAGGCAGTGATCAGAAAAGCTTGGGGTCCTAAAGGTCAGGGAGCTGCCCCCATGCAGTGTCTCCTAGTGAACATCCATGGCTTTGTGAGTGGAGGAGAGGCTGACTCAGACCTAACCAAACAGAATGCTTATCTCTCCCTGATTTTCTCTGTTACTGTCCAAGCAAACTCTTCAGGGAGTTTGTTAAAACTCTTCATTCAAAGCAAGGGAAGGGAGACAGAGACTGTGCCGTTTAGAGTGGGGAGGAGCCACACACACTGAAGAAAAGAGGGGATTACTGTCTGAGGAGTAGAGTTGGAGTCATCGGGTAGAAAAAAAAAAGATTAGGAGTGAGGAGTCATCCTGGCTGAACCAGCCCAGGACTCTCCTGCAGGTCAGACCAGGGCAGTCAGTATTCCCTGGAGTGGGCATGGCTCAGAAACTCAACAGATATTGAGTATCCAGATGTTGGGAAGGGGTGTTCTGGGTAACCTGGCCTAGCAGGATTCCTGTGAAAGGGGGGACAATGCAGAAATGAACAAAGAAGCCCCACTATGTCGAAAAGACCTGGCTAGAATTTGTACAAGGGAAGAATCCTGTCACTACAGATGCCTTTATGCCATCCAAGTACTCAGATCCTCTGAAGAGTCATCCCATACCAGCGACTCTGAATCCGTGAGCTGTCATCTGTGGGGTCTATGTGAGCTTTGCTCTCACCGAAACTCTGCCCCGCTATTGGGTTCTGAAGCCTGGCATTAACATAACTGCGCTCCACTTACTTCCCCAGTGAACCCTGTCTTCCCTCCTCAGGGGTCATAAACTGGAGAGCCTTGGAGTCGTTGCCACTTAGATGGGGATCTGGACGACTCCCAGATGAGCAGTTTGTATTTCCGGTAGACGAGTCCTGAGGCTAAGCCTTACCACCTGGGCGCATGAGCGCTCGCGTCCAGTGCATGAGCCACAGCTGGATGTGAATGTCCTAGGAACCCCCTGTGTCCAGCACTCAGTGGCAAGAAGTTACCTAGAGAGAGGGGACAGTGGGGTTCAAGGTGGGAAGACCTGGGAAGAGTGCGTCATCCCACAAGGGCTGAGAGAAAAGATTCCTCAGTTTTCATTTATCCAGAGTCACTTTCCAAAGCACCGACGTAAGGCTTTGAGCTCACATAGACCAACAGAAGTGAGGATGGTTTATATGAAAGCTATAGGTAACCACTCTCTAGAAGAGAGTCCAGGCAGATGCATGTTAAGTTACATGCTGTCATAATTTGGAATGTGTACTTGCACTTGTTGGTGTATGCATACATTGTGTGTGTGTGTGTGTGTGTGTGTGTGTGTGTGTGTGTGTGTGTGTGTTGTGCATGTGTGTGTTCTGGTGCACATTTCAATGTGAGGGTGTGTGTGTGTGTGTGTGTGTGTGTGTGTGTGTGTGTGTGTGTGTTTAAGCCAGAGGTCAACTATTCCTCAGAATCTATTTTTTATATTTTGAGACAGGGTCTCTCACGTGGCCTGGAGCTTGCTTCCTCAGCTTGCAACCAAAGCCCAGGGATCTGCCTGTCTCTGTCTGCCCAGCACTGGGGTCACAAGTGAGCAATCTACACCAGTCTGTTTCCATGGGTTCTGTGGGTCAAACTCCAGCCCTAGTGTGTGTGCACTAATTAACTTATTGACTGAAATATCTCCAGCCCTGGAATATATACATTTACAAAAAAAATTGTTTCCATTTAAGGATAGAAACTTGAAGTTCAACAGTTCTTGAATAAGTTGTTCTTTTACACTCAGTAGAAATCAATAAACCAGAACAGACAAATCTGTACAGAGCAGCATGCCCTCAAGAGATACAATCAAGTCACATGACCAATTGCCTATTTTCTAGTACTGAGATTTAAAATTTTAAAGCAAAATTATTTTTTAATGTTGCATTTCCTGTCTCAAATATTATCACTCCAATGTGTGTTCAATGTTAAAAAACATTAATATAATACTTTATTCACTCTCTTTTTTAAAAGACTGAGTCTTTAAAATCTGGCCCATATTGCATACTTACGAGACATCTCATTTTGGACCAGCCACATTTTAAGTGTCTGGAAGAATAGACACATGTGACTAGTGGGGACTGCTTGTGGCTACAGGGAGCATGTGGCTACAGGTAGGGGAGGAGGTCCTGTCAGCCTCACCAGATGGTGCTTAAGTATGGTATCTAGGCATGGCCCTGGATTTGAGGAGCCCTCCCCTTAAAACCCTCTGAAGTTGGGTTTTGTATCAAGACTAAAATCTGCCTTGAAAGACAGAGTTATCAAGTATGGACACTCTGGTTCACAAGAGACATGAGAGCAGATGTTTCTACAAACCCCGGGTCACTTGCTGTGTTTGTGCCTCCAACTTAAAGGCAGCTGCAGCTTCCCTATTACAGCTAATGTGGTTCTTTAATTACAGGGATAATAGCCCAATGGCCATTTGTTTCATTAGCTTCAGGCTTAGCAGGGTGGGGTGGGGGGAGAATGGTTTTAGTTCCATCATTTGTTTTCTTCATTCATGCTGTGATTGGCTCACTTACCCAACCATTGTTATTGAGTGCTTATGGGTAGCAGAGACTATGATAATAGCCGGTTATACTCTTGACAACTTTCTTCTTTTTATTTGTGTATTTTTACTGATATAACTATAAAGTTACAAACAGTGGGACTGTTGGATGTACCTAAGGAAACTCAGCATTTCTGTTCACTAACATGGTTAAATTTCATGCCATTTGATTAGACCAGCGGTTCTTAGTCCTGTGTGTAAATCAGAATCACCTAGAGGCTTGTTACAGGCCTCAGGATGGGGCGGTGTCTCAGTAAAGTGCTTGACCTGCAGGCACGAGCACCTGAGCTTAATTCCCCAGAACCCACAAATAAAAGCTGGGAATCTGGACCTGGAAAAGATGGCTCAGCAGTTAAGAACACTAGCTGCTTTTGCAGGAGATCCAGGTTCAGTGCCCAGAAACGAGGTGGTGGCTCACAACAGCCTCCGTAACTCCAATTCTGAGGGATCTTATACCCCCCCTTCTGACCTCCACAGGAACTGCATGCATGTGGTACACACACATACACCACATATGCACGCAAGCACTTTTACATACTTTTTTTTCAAGGTAGGCATGATGGTGCATGCTTTTAATCCCAGAACTGAGAAGACCGAGACAGATGGCCCCTTAGGGCTCACTAGCCCACCTGCCCAGCCTGCTTGGTAAATGTAAGACGTATCCAAAAAAGAGAGACAACAGCTGAGGTTGTCCTCTGGGCTCCACATGGGGCAGGGCACTGGGTCATGGAGCGGACTGCCTTTCTAACAAGTCCCATGTCTGGAGGACAGTGCTTCTAGAACCTCTAGACCAACGTGGTCTCCTTTAGGGTCTTCTTCCTTTTAGGTACTCTACAGAACTGCAGACAGCCAAGCTTCCCGGTGGAATTCACATCTCAAAGGGACCCTCTGGGTAAGCAGGTCACCTTCCCATGGTCTGTTCTATAAAGATATAGATGTAGAACACCAACAGGAAATGCCTTGAGAAACTTACAGAGGGCCAGTGGGGAAGGAATGAGCCAGGTGGCCATGTCTCTGCCTTGAGGACCAGTCTTGCAGGTTATGACCTCACGGGCCCTTCTATGACCAGTGCCAGGCAAGGGTCCGTCCTCTGTGCTCTCTCCACACCTTCATCAGAGCCCCAGGCACTTTAACACACCCATCAGTGGTGTGTACAAGCACAGGAGCTTTCTCCCGTCTGTTGGGTCGTCATTGGGCTGACTCTCCATAGCCACTGTGTGTACCCCTCAAACAATTGAAAAGTAAATTCAGACAATTGATGCACTTTTCTCCTTCTAGAAAAAGAAAAAAAGACTCATTTTCTTTTGCTAGCACATGACAATATTTGGGTGCCATCTCTGGCAATGACCCCATGAATGCCACCAGAAAGGCCAAGTTCTTAGAAAAAGAAAAGAGACTGAATTGGTGGCAAATGACCTGCATATGTAATCACTGCTGGATGTGAACAGGAGGCCCTTTGGCCTCCAGTCCCTCTTGCAATAGTGCTATCTGCCCTGCGGCTGGACACTCTTAGGTCAAGAACCATATGGAGACTGCAGAGTGAATACAGAGCACGTCTCATTTATGTGGCATTAAAGAAAAATGTGTATAGGCATGTGTGTGCATGCATGTGTGTGTGCATATGTGTATGTGTGTGTTCATATATGCTTCTGTGTACACATGTGTGCGGAGACCAGAGACTGACACTGAGTAACTTCTTCAATTATTCCCATTTTGTGGGGACAGGGTCTCTTGCTGAACCTAAAACTCACTGATTGGCTAGGCTGGCTGGTCAGCAAGCCCCAGCATCCTCCCGACTCTGTCTTCCTAGGGCTGAGGTTATGAGAATGCACTACTGTGACTGGCTTTTTAGATGGGTGTTGGGGATCATACTCAAATCCTCATGCTGGTGCAGTCAGCATTTAGTCTGCTGAGCCACCCCTCCCCCAGCCCCAGCAGCACTTCCTATCCTTTTAAGGATATCTGCACTTCCTCAGATATATGCAACTCTCCCATTCTCCACTAGGCTACAGTTCTTTGGCTTCTTCTATTTAAAGTTTTTAATGACTATTTCTTACGTGTATGGGAGTTTTGCCTGCATGTATGTATGTCTGTGTACCACATATGTGGGACAGTGCCTGTAGAGCCCAGAAGAGGATCCCCTGGCACGGGAGCTACAGATAGTAGACAGTTGTGACCCACCTTGTCAGTGCTGGGAATCGAACCCGGGTCCTCTGGAAGAGCAACAAGTGTTCTTAATGGTTGAGGCATCTTTCCAGTCCCAATTCTTTTATTTGTCTAAGATAGGGTAAAGTTTAAACTGGTGAACAGCCAGCATATATTTAATCTCCATTAAATATCATGAGATATACACATACACACACACACACACACATGCAGATACGTGTATACATACACAAACATGGACACACAGGAATGCCAGCAAGGACTGCTTGCAGCTTCTGCACTGTTGCCAAGTAATCCTTCATGAGGAGGCCAGTCCTAGAAAATTGAAAATAAAATCATCCTACAATGTTGTGAAATGTCCCCTAAGAAGGGAAGCCACCCTGGAGGTTGAGGACCGTGGTGATCATGTCAGCCGTGGGGATAGGGCTGAGAAGCATGAGCCTAAGAGAGGATCGAGAAAGATTAAACAGGAAGATAGCTAGAAAAAACAAGGCTGAGCTAGATACTGGGTGACATGGAGGGCACATCTTGCCCTAGGAGATGGATGGGAATAGGGAGCTGTTATTACAGGATGTGAAAATGCAGAGGGAGATAGGTACTCAGACGGGAGTCCTGTGGCTGCTGATGGAGTCGTACAGAGAGAGAGACTGTAATGAGTTAATCTGAGGAGTGTGTGACAGGATGAAGCTGCTCAGGGCAGATATGAGCAGTCAAAAGGCAGTGCAAGGAAAGAAAGAAAATGGCTAATGTTTATGTAGCACTTGCTGTGTGTCAGACACTGCATGAATGGCTCATATGTTAATTCAACCGGTTCTTCCAACAACCTATGAGCAACCTATAAAATCATTCTCATCTTATACAGCTGGAGAGATGGAGGCTTGGAAGGGACAAGTAATGTCTCCTGGATGAGAAATGGAAGAGCTATGTCACCCCCATGCCTGACTGCTCAGTTTTCTTCTTGCCTGCTGTGCTGAGCCAGGATTTCAGGGTGATGGGGTTCTGTCACTAGAGAGAGGGAACAGATCTGGAATCCAGGTGGTCATGCAAGGTTGGAGAGGAATGAGCATCCTCCTGGGTGATAAGCTCGGGGTTTCAGACTTCACAGGAGAGCCACACAAAGGCCGAGAAATCATCATGGAAAAGCTAGAGATGAGGGGTCTGTACTGAGGGCTCAGTTTAGGTGTCCCCAAGGCTGGAACAGGGGTGGAAGCAGAAGACGTGAGAGGTGAGACATGCAAGGCAACTAGGACAGGTCTGGGCTAGGCACAGGGTAAGAAGTGCTGCCTCTCACTGAGGAACAAGCCAGGTGACTCCACTATTCATGGCCAGGGTCTTGGTAGGTAGCTTGGTCACCATGCTAGAGTCCTCTTCTTAGAAGTCACCATAATACCAGGATACTGAGAGAGTCAAATGAGACACCAGGGACCAGCCTGGCATTGCTTCTGGTCCACGTCTGTATCAGTAGAGGAAGATTTCTAAGTGGTGATGAATTCAGAAGGAAAAGGACAGGCTGGAGTGAAACCAAGCAGACAGGAGACTCCAGAAGAGTCCTGACAAGCCAGGAGGGGTCAGTCAGTGGCTCTACAGCTCCGTGTGCTGTCAAGACTGGCAGAGTTGTCTGTTCTGATGGGAGGCAACGGCCATTTGATTTGTGCAATGAAGATGCTCATTTCTAAAGGCTCAACCAACACAGACACCTGTAGATGGACAGACATTGCAGGGGGTGGCAGGGCTGCAGTGGACTTACACATTCGACAGGGCTGAGGAGCTCGAAGTCTCCAGAGTGGTTGGTGTTAGTGCTATGAGAGTAAAGCTAAATGCTATTTTAGTGGCTGGGCATCATTTGTTCTCGTGTGCAAATTTAGTTTGAGAAATACCTTGACGTGGTAGGTATTTGAAGGGTTTGTAGCATTCTTCCTGCCTACAGTCTTCCTGGTGTCATTCTTATGCCACAGAGCTAAGTGTGAAATATCTGGGCTCTGGACTTTGAAGTCAAACCTAGAAAAGAACCACGTACGAGTGTGGGGTTTCATGCTGATCGAGCCCATACAGTGCTGGCCCCACTTTCCCGTGACAGCCTAACCAATAGAGTGTAAATACTGATCTTTGTGAATTTCCAATTAATGCTTTTAAGTTCCTAATAGTGCTATCCATATAGTGTGAGCTCACATATGCCAGCCATATGAGTAATACTAAATTTTCTAGCAACAACTTGATTGTAGAAGAAAGAAAACAGGTGAAGTCAATTTTAATAAAACATTTTGTTTAACCCATTTATTCAGTGTGTTCTCTTGTAAATAACATAACCCTCTCATGGAAAATGTAATCAATATTTACATTGTTGAAATACATTACATTCCCTGTTGTTCCAAATCTTGGAGATGTTTACACTTGACAATACACTTACTGGCTACATTCAAGTGTTTAGGTGCTGTGTGTGACCAGTGGCCACCTCAGAGGGCAGTGAAGATCTACGCCTCTTGTCTGAGATTCCAGGGGAAAAGTTGGTTATTACTCTGAACTTTCGGTGAGGTAGTCACGTGTCCCAGTCTCAGACCAGCTGAACAAGATGCCTTTTGTGGTTCACTTCCCACTTCAGCCAGTCTTCTTTACAAGAGAAAAACTATTTAACAGGCATTTATCACTTAGGGAAGCCACAGATGGGCCATTTATTGACAAGAGCAACCATTCCAAAAGGCTGACATCCAGCCATTCCTGTGTCTAGATGAAAACAAAACATAAATGGAATCCAAGTTCATGGGAAGGAGGAATTTACAGCATTAGGAAGGCAGCAGACCCCCAATAAGCAATTATTGGGTTCAGTTACAGCAATGAAAAACTCAGAATTGAAGTTTGGGTTTTATTTCTTATGTCTGGGATTCTCATCTCAGACCCTGAAATCCTATCTTTCTGCTCAGCAGCATGCAGGCTGGCTATAGGGAGTCATTGCTTAAAAAAAATAAAAAATAAAAATAATTAATTTAGAGGGTAAAAAAAGAATGTAACAAAATTCAGGATCTTGGAAGTAGCCTAAACAGTAAAATGCTTGACTTGCAAACATGAGAACCTGAGTTTAATGCACAAAAAGTGAGACATGCTGTCACATGCCTGTAAAACTGGGGAGATCAAAACTGGCAGATCCCTGGGGTTGCTGACTGCCAGCCACAGGTCCCAGTGAGAGACCCTGTCTCTCAAAACAAGATGGGTGGCTCCTCAAGAGAAGATACTCGAAGTTGACTTCTGGCCTCTACACAGTGCTTACGTACATAGACCTGCATACATGCACATACAGAAGGAGGGAGGAGGAAGAGAAAGAGAGACAGATACAGAGAAACTGTTCAGTGCAGAAACCTGACCCAGCCTAAATGGAGAAATGAGACCTAGAAAGCAGAGAACATCTGGAAACATGGCCTGCAGGCCTGGCTGTGTGTCGCTGGTCTCTGGATTTCCCTCCACCAACCACTCCTCTCCCTCTCCCCATACAGGTAGCAGTAAACCCTTGTAAACTGAATCCTACTTTAGAACCATTCCAGCTCAAACAGCACCTTAACTGTTTGTTGATGATGACAGAGGGCTTCTCCACGCTTTTCCAGACACCCCCACCCCGATAAAAGCAGTTACAACTGCTCTCTGGTGAGGAATGGTTGTCCGTTTTTCTCTCATCAGTATTTTACTGACTGTTTGCACATTTGGGCCATAACAGATGCACGGTCCGATAGTAACTGCAGAGGAAATAGAAGAGGTGACTCATGAGGATGTCAGTGGCAACATGCTCTCTCTGTGACAGTGGGTATCAGCCCTAGCCCTGGCTGCCCGGAAGTCTCCTGAAGCCGATATTCTGAGAATGTCTGGGCAGGGCAGCAGGCCGCCTACCCTGCCCTCCCATGTTATCTGTCTTCTCTGAGATACCTTTATTCTGCAGCAAACACAGGGCAAGCCTCAGCCCACTGCCTGGCCCCTTACTTCAGTATGGCAGCCACTGAACTCAGAGCTGGGTTGCCCACTGTTTAATGTCTGTATTCATGCAAAGAACCTGCCCCATGTCCACAGGAGAAAGCTAAGCCACTGTGGCATCTTGGAGGGGCACCTTCTCAGAAGAAAATTGTTAAGCGTGTTTCATGGACACTTCCGCGATTCTCAGGTAGAGTTCTGTGTTCAAGTCATTGGTTTCATTGTTCAGTTCTCTCCCTTGTGAAAGCCATGATGCCATGATGTTTTATGGGGTTATAACAGTTTTAAATGTGCTGTCCATGGAAGAGTCAAGAAGGAAAGTCCTCGAGAACCTGGGATTCACCGGGGAAGAGTCGAGACATGTCTTTCTGGGTCAGTCAGGTGTTGGAATGAAATTGAGGGATGGAAAGGACAAAACGGGGGGCAAGTCACACAGGAAAGAAAGAGGCTTGAAGCTGATGATTATTTCTAGGGCTTCACAGAAGCCAGACACAAAACTTCCCCCACATAAATAGAGATTAGAGGAAACTTAAATGCGTGACAATGGGAAAATGGATCATTGGAATGTGGCATAACTCTGTGACAACTGTTATTGAAGATTTCGCTACACTAAGTACACTATTTGGCTATCCTAACAGAATAGCCCAGTGGCAGAGCACTTGCCCAGCATTCTGGAGGCTCTGGGTTCAATCTCCAGTACTGAAAAGAAAGAAAAGATCAATGACTTTTAAATGCTATCTGGGTATAGTTTTAATAGCACATGCAAGTACGAAATACAAAATCATGTCTGCATTGTAGTCTTAAGACATCCAGAAGCCTAGAAAAGTGACTGAAACTACAAGGTCTTTTTTTATTTTAAGTTGGTAGACTAGTGAGTGATTTCAATTGTTTTTGTGTTTCCTTTCGGTTTCTAGTATTCTAAAATCTCTGTGAGGAGTATAGACTACTGCTATAATCAGAAGGAAAAAGAAAAACAACATAAAATTGAGGGATGGCTATTTTACAGTCACCGCTCACTACTTGCCTGGCTGTGGCAAAATGCAATTTTGCGCAAAAGGCTTTCTTTCCTCCCGTATAGTGAGATCCAGCAGTCCTATTTGACTCTCACGGGCATTCTGTAAGTGAGTCACTAATGTGAAGAAGCTGTGAAAATGGCAAAGGCCTAATGCAGGCAGGACATATGGGCATCATGAGGCATCGTGATGGCCACTGTGTCTGTTTGCAAACCTGCCAGAGCATAAGGAACTGAACACGGATACATGTGTTGCTAAGAGCCACAGCCCACAGGAAACGGAAAGGGAGAGGTGGCCAGCGCTCAGCTACACACGCCAGGAAGGGATCAGGGGAGCCCAGGTTTGGACCATGGTTATGTTCGCTGCAGCCAGTCACAGGTTTTCCTTTATGGGAGATACCCACAGCATGTTACTGCATGGGTCCTGCAGCTTCCCTTGGAACTGATGTTCACTCTGGTTCGTTCATAACAGAGTAGGTGAGGGAGGTGCCACATCCGGATACAGCAAGAATTGCCTGGGGCTGGGCTGAGTCTCATCTGTCACTTGTAGTACCAGGGACTAGACTTGGGTGAGGATCCCCATCCTTAATCCATATTAGAGTCCCCAAAGAAGCCAGGTATTTTTAATACTATTTTCTTTTTTCTTCTTCACTGTGTTTAATGATTAGTTTTGATTGTCATATTGAGTAGCTAAAGAAATGTCCTGACAGCACCCCCCTATTCTACTCCAAGTAGACGATGGGCATGGAAGAATCTCCATTTGGAGATAGATGGCTGCATCAGTGGCAAGCTTGTCACTTGGCAAGAAAACTCCCTTGCTTCAACTGTAGACAGCATGATGTCCAAAAAGGACAAAACTTGGAAGTAGGTAAGTCAACAACCTAGCTCTGCCAAGACAGGGTAGGCAAGTCCTTCATAATTCCTGATTTACAATTAATATCTGTCAGATAAATGGGGCCAAAAGGCTGGAGATTTGTGCTCTAATGTATGGAGAGAAATTGGGAACTGTCCAGGCAGCCACTGGTATGTCATTTCTTAGTTTTGGAAGCTGCTGGCCCTGCACTTCCTGTATAATCAGATATATTTATCCTTCTCAGGTCTCTGATGTGGTTGAAGACTAGATATAGTCTCACAGTTAAATTTTGAGTTGTTTAGGAATTAAGAGGGTGTTCTGGATCTAAGAAGAGGTTTTTAAAATTGTGATGCAAGTTAGGATGAAAGCTGAATTGGGTGTAGAACTTTAAGCTCATGGAGATGGTTAGATAGTAGAATGTTAAAGTCAGGTGCCAAATACATATGGACTGGACATTGGGAATGTATGCTAAGCCTTATAATCCTCATAATTGTGGCCTAATTATTTTTGTTGTTTTATATTGTTTTTGTTGTTATAAGATAAAGAGCCATTTGTTGGACTGAAGGGGGGAGCTGTTGGGGGGGAAAAGATATACCTTAAATTAAAAAAAAAAGAAGTGGATGAGGGGATGTGAGGGAGAAGAGGGTGTGACTAGAGGGGGAAGTAGGGAGGGGAGTGTGATTGAGATGTAACTTGAAGAATTTTTTTAAAAAGACTAAAAAATAAATCAATAAAAAGAGATTTAAAAAAAAGAAATGTATATGAAATTGCCGAGGTATACCTCTGGATGTGTCTGTGGTTGTGTTTCTGGAGAAAATTAGATCCTGAGGCCTCTGATAGAATCAGTGGACTAGCCCTTTGTAAGCTCTTTAATAGGACAGCATTATTGGGAGGTAGATCCTGAGGCCTCTGATAGAACCAGTGGACTAGCCCTTTGTAAGCTCTTTAATAGTACAGCATTATTGGAAGGTAGAACCTGAGGCCTCTGATAGAACCAGCGGACTAGCCCTTTGTAAGCTCTTTAATAGGACAGCATTATTGGGAGGTCAAATAAGTAGGGGATGGAGCCAACTTAGAGGACATAGCCCTGAGGAAATGTCCTGGGGGCTGTCTGTATGTACCCTGTCCTCTTCCTGTATTCCCCTTCTCTCTGCCTATCTTGTTGGGGAAAAAAAAAAAAACACCACTGATTCCCACTAACTCTCAAACCCTCAAATACTATAAGAAAGTCCCTGAGGGCACACTTAACTCAGGCTTCTAAAGTCTCCTCCTGTCCATCAAGAAGTGACTCAATCACATGTGATGTTCTTCCCAAGCACATGAGGCCAGGCAACCATGTATGAACCCTCCAAGACCATGAACTCAAATAACAATTATTTCCCTTAAGTTGTTTGTGTCAGGTATTCTGGTCACAGTGACAAAAAAAGGAAAACATCATGCATACTTCATCTCTTATAAACTACATATCCACAAGTAATTGGTTTTCCCCTAGAGAGCCCAAATCAACAGGTGGGTATGCCACCAAGTCCAGGGATCTATCATCCTAACACTTGGATAAACCTGGGCCACCTACCTGGCAGTACAGCTGCCTGAGGGTTGTCAAGGCAGATACAAACACAGCTGACTCAGCCAGAGAGCCTGTGTCTGGCTGTGAGTTACTGAGTTGGACTGGAAAGCTAAACACCTATATATTACCTTCCCAGTGTCCCAGGAACTGGCTTTTCCTAGTATCTGAAGGTTTTTAGAGACAGTGAGAAACACAGGTGTTTGCGAAATAGCTAACAAAATAATTTCAGTCCCTCAACTCAGGGCTGTCTGCAGGGAACAGCCAAGAGGGACAATTACCATGGGTCTAATTCAAGAAGTGGGACTCAGTCGGACCTGGCAGTTGAGGACTGGGAAGGTGGGACCCTGAGACCTTGGAGCTCTGCAGCCTATCTATGACATAAGACCTAGGGCCTTTGTCACCAAGAAGCAGGACAAACATTGAGGATTCAGAGATAAAACACACATAGAAACTTCACCTTGACTCCTTGTTGTTGAGTTCAACCTGCACACTGGCCCTTTGTTCTGTCCCTGGAGCAGAATTAGAGGCCAGGATAGCCACAACTCCTGGGATCACCAAGCAGCCCCTTTGGGGCAAATGCACATTAGGGCTTCTCACAAGAGGGGTCACTCCTACAGGGCACCACATTCCACTTTCTGGTCGCCATAGGCTTGTAGCCATACAGTAATGCAAAAATGCATTCAGTCTAATTTCAGACATCACAGTCTCCAGCTGAGCTGTTGTTGTGTGCACTTTTTGATATGTAGGAACTGGTAGCCATTTCAAACTAATTTCTAGAACTATAAACCCATTTCTTTGCGTTTTCTATCCAACCCAACAGATATTTACTGAGTGAGTGACCGTCCCTGAAAGTCGTTGCTAAAACATTGAAGTAATGCATACACACACACACACACACACACACACACACACACACATCTAAAACAAAACTGGTTTAGGTTCTGAGTATGTATCAAAGTCTACACTGTACTCCTATCAGCCACAGGAACTTGATAATAAACCGTTCATCCTAGCTCTCTCAGCCCTTACAATATGATTAACAATATGGGTAGGGTCCTTAATTAGAGAGCCCATGGACAGCAATATGGAAAGAAAAAATCAATGCTGCCAGTCATACAATCACATTTAGATGCATCTGATTTTTGTCTGATTTCCATTTGAGGACTCAGTGGTCCCTTTGGAAACGGCCATGGTCCTGCAAAGTGTCCATGAGGTCTGGGGTGAAATGCCACTGATCTATGGATGAGTTTTTCCAGAGTGTCTTTGTAAATTAAGAACGCTGTCAAGGTAGGACTGTTGGCTACTTTATAGTTATCACTTTAGTAGAGAGGGGTTAAATTGGGATTATTGGACAACTGTGGGATTGGATTTAGGCTAAGAAGACAAGTGCTAGGTGTCTATCTACTTGGTCCCTTCCACGCGTTCACATCTGTTTGAGAGAATGAAGCAAAAACATAAGATATGAGAATGTATTGGTTAGTCTTCCATCACTATAATTAAATACATGAGATAATCAACTTATTAAATGAAAAGTTTAATTTTGATTTGCCACTCTGGAAGTTCCAGTGTTAGACAATGGGTAGAACCATTGCTTTGGGCCTCTGGTAGGGCCCTAGGGCAGCCATGGGTGCATGTGTCAGAACAAACCATTCACATCATAAGTCAGAGTGCAGAGAGAACTACAACAGCCGAGGTCCCACAGTCCCTTTTATGACATATTAATTACTCCCTTGTTGTTATGACCAAAGGCCTGACATGAAGCAATTCAAGGAAGAATGTTTTCTGGCTCACAGTTTAAGTTAGAATTTGAGGGGACACATTCCACCATGGTGAGGAAGACATAACAGTAGGAGCAAGAAGCAAGCTAGTGACATTGCCTGTGTGTCAGGAAGCAGAGAGTGGACAGGAAGTAGACCTGAGCTGTAAAACCTCAAGGTCCCACCACCATGACTCACTTCTCCCTTGCAGTGCCACCAGCTCGGGCCCAAAGTGTTCGAACCCACGAGCCTAAGGGGGACATTCCACAGTTAAACCACAACAAGGGGTGTGCCCTCAGTGACCTAAAGACTGGCCATAGCTTCCTTCTCCTAAGGATCCACAGCGTCTCCCAAGAGGGCACCCTGGGAACCCAGCCTTTAACACATAGACTCATCCAACTCACAACAGAGAACATAGGCAGGTTACTCAGTGTTGTCCAGAGTGAGCCCACACGTGTTAACGCTTCCAAAGCAAAGCCGTGGTAGGTGGAATCAGAAGACTGGGTACCAGGAAAGTCTGGTTTAGAATGCTACACCCAAAGACGAGAACCTTTTCTCTGTCTTCCCCTTGGTGGCCAAAGGGGTACATCAGTCAGTGGGCACAGAACTTGGACAATGTGACTCTGTGTCCTGACTCTCAGCAAAGTTCTTCTCCTCTCACCCCTTGGTTTCTCCTGGTTTAAAATCTACATAATGTCTCTGCAGACCAGAGAATTAATTCCAGTGGCATAAGGTGGTTTTCTTAGAGGTAAATGTTCTGTGGGGTTGATGTGTGTTTGAGGACGTGGATTTCTGACTTAGTCCCATACACTATACATCATTGGGTGCTGAGGAGACAGCTTGAGAGCCCAAGATCGTAGAATGGTCCAATAATGAGTGAATGCCCTGCTCCTCTGGGCTTCAGGAATGATGTGAGTCTGAAAGATATCTTGCACTCAGTCTTCTAGGAAGGCACAGAGGACATCTTCCAGAAATGATCAATGAACTCTCTGAACTTGTAATTAATTTTCTGGGAGCAGCAGAGACACTTCCACACCATCTACATCTGTGACTGTCAGGTCATCAAAACAACCTCGGTCTCCTGTGTATGTTTTATGCTCCGACTAAACTCAGTTTCAAAAATAAATTTTTTTCTCATTATGGACCAATACATTTTGCTTAGGGAAACTTTGAAAAGCGTAGAGAAAATTAAAATGGATTTTAACCTAGTAGTGCTTTAAATCCAAAGTCAGAGATATCTGTAGTTAACATTTTGATGCATCCTGGGTTTTCCCTAACATATTTTACACAAACATTTGGTCACATTGTATATCACTTTTTTGAAAATGGATTTCCCCCTGATATGTTATTCACCATCCTATCTCATCTTTACTGGGTGTATAATGATCAAGTCCTAGTTTATTTGCCTTCATGTTAATACTGCAGGTGTTCCAGGTTTTAATAATAAGTACTTGTTGTTGTTATCAATGTTCATGACATTTTTCTTAATGTCAAGTACATAAACTCCTATTGTGCTATTTCTGGACCAAGTGATTCATGTAGTTAAAGATTTTATTATTTTATTTTATGTGTGTGAGTGTTTTGCCTGTATGTATGGATATGCCAGCTTGTGTGTGTGATGCCTGCAGAGGCCAGAAGAGAGCAGGGGATCCCTTGTAACTGGAGTTACAGATGTTTGTGAGCCACTGTGTGGGTGCTGAAACCCCTGCAGGAGCAGTAAGTACTATTAATCGCTGAGCCATCTCTCCAGCCCCAGATTTTAAAGTTTTGATAGACACAGATTCCTTGTTCCTGCAAAGGTTGTGTTGGTTTATATTCTTACCAAAAGCATGATAACCTGTATTTCTTCTCTTGGCATTAGTAAACCTTATCATTGAGAAATTAACCTTTGAATACACTTGTTTGAATGAGTTGATCAAAACTCACAAACCTTTTGTGAATATATAACCAGTGGAAATATACTCACTGGTTATTCTCACCTTCTTGTTGTATGTTGCCTGTTTGCATTTTTTTCCCAATCTTTCTCTTAGAATATTTGACTTCCTTACTCATTTGCAAGTATTCTTTAAGGGTATTGGGTTTTGTGATGCAAGTAAAAAGTAGTTTTCTACTTTGTCATTTGCATTGCATGGAAGTTTTGACATATAATTTTTAAATTGCTTATGAGAAACCATCTATGTTTTCTTTATTACGGTTGTCTTCCTATATCTGCTTGACGCTGGGGCCAGCAAGATGGCTTACTGGCTTCCAGGGCTGGTGGTCGGAGTTCAGTCTCTGGGACCGACATACATGGTAGAGGGAGAAGACTAAAGACTAACCCCAGCAGGCTGTCCACTGTGCTCATGCAAGGGTACATGTGTGCCTATCACACATACACATATGGATAAATAAATGTAATAAAACATTTTTAGTGACCTCTTCAAATATGTACTTTTTTTAGTTACTTTTTTTTATATTTGAATCTTTGCTATCTATCAAGAAGCAAGGCTCTGATTTTAGATTTTTTTTCCTTCTTAAAGATTAGCTGTTTAACCAACAGATTGGGAGAAGATATTTACCAACCCCACTTCTGACAGAGGGCTAATATCCATAATTTATAAAGAACTGAAGAAAGTAAACACCAAGAAACCAAATAATCCAATCAAAAAATGAAAAAGAGCTAAACTAAGAATTCACAAAGGAGGAATCTCTAATGGCAGTGAGACATTTGAAGAAGTGCTCAGCATCCTTAATCATCAGAGAAATGCAACTCAAGATGACTCTGAGATTCCATCTCACACCTGTCAGAATGGCTAAGATCAAAAACTCAAATGACAGCACATGCTGCTGAGGCTGTGGAGAAAGGGGAACCCTACTCCATTGCTGGTAGGAGTGCAAACTTGTACAACCATTATGGAGGTCAGTCTGGCGATATCTTAGAAAATTTGGAATAGCTCTACCTCAAGACCCAGCCATACCACTTCTGGGTATCCACCCAAATGATTCCTTACCAAACCACAAACACATATCCTCATCTTTGATCATAGCAGATTTATTTGTAATAGCTAGAAACTGGAAACAACCCAGATGTCCCTCAACCAACAAATGGATAAAAATAATTGTGGTACATTTACACAATGGAATACTACTCAGCTATCAGAAACAAGTAAATCATGTAATTCACATCCAGATGCAGATGGATGGAACTAGAAAAGCTCATCCTGAGTGAGCTAACCCAGACTCAGAAGGATGCACATGGCATCTATTCACTTATAATTGGATTTTAGCCATATAGGACAGGATAACTATACTATAACCAATGCACCAAAAGGATCAGGAACATAGACTTTGTTACCTGTTAGTGGGACACTTTGCCCTAGTGGAGCTACCATGTAGGCCCCCAGTGCAAGAGGAAGCTCTTAGCCCTCATATGACTGTTGAACTGAGAGGGGCTGACATGTGGGGACACTCCACATTGGAGGAGTGGGATAGGTGGGAGAGGGAAGAAAAGGTGGGAGGGTGGAACCGGGAGGGGTGGAAGGAGGGCACTGTGATAGAGCTATAACTTGAAGTAATAAAAAAACAACAACAAAAAAAGATTACCCGTTTATCAGAAATCTATTTACTGATGATCTGTATTTTCATTGCTAATTTGAGTCACATTTATCAGGTGATAAATCTGGAGAGAATGTGTCTATTTAGTTATTACTGGTTTTGGTTCACTGTTCTATTTATTACTAGGCCTCTTATTATCTCTCATTATTTCTCTTTGCAAATATACTCAGACCTTTATTCAGGCAAAGTGTGGCATTATTTTATTAAGTTTGTCAACTTATCTCAAATCACGGAGTGCTAATCAGCATTGAAATGGATGTACAAGGTAATTCGTGTAAAGGAGATTCACTTTGAGTGCTGCATCTCTCCCTTCGTGTAAAGGAGATTCA
>CAJQZJ010034140.1:3676010-3740699 GCA_907164525.1 Lophiomys imhausi
TCTCTCCCTTCGTGTAAAGGAGATTCACTTTGAGTACTGCATCTCTCTGTGCTGTTGGATGCCTTCCCAAGTTTTTCAAAATCTCCTCAAAGACACCATATAGTTTTGTTGTTTGTTTCGTATGGGTCCTTCCTGTCATTATTTGGAATGCATTTATTCCTAGAGGTGTAAAGGGACTCCACTGTACATGGAGCAGTATTCTCCTTATAGTTTCCAACCAGTCATATTGGATATAAGAACACTTTTGAAGTATTAAGTATGTGTGTGTAGAGAGAGTATGTAAATGTGTACATAGAGTATATGTATGTATATGTGTGTGCATATATACATATATATATATATATATATATAGAGAGAGAGAGAGAGAGACTTAAATTGGTCACCCCATTGAAGATTTTTATTCATTTTAATGAGAGGCAAAAAAAAAAGAGTGGGACTTCCCAAGTGGACATTTTTATTCTTTAACATACTGTGCATTTATAAATAGCAATGCTTGCTTCTGTGCTGGTGACCCCCTTAGATCCCTTTCTCTCGAGGCTACAGATAGAATCTTGCCATAGTGCGTGTCAAGTGAGATTGCAGCCAGCACTCACATCCAGGACCTCACTGATGCCCTCCCTCACATCAACACCCCTTGAGCTTCAACAGAAGCGTGTCAGATTTCCTGGTGGTGACACCGAACATGACCCGCCACAGTGTGGTGTCCAGTGCCCACCGTGTCCCTTTGTTCTCTTCTGCTTGTCTTACAATAATGCAAACGCTGGCAAGCCAGGCTGATCTCTATCAGTGTGCAGTGGCCCATCCTCTCTGCCAGTGTGGAACCTATGCCCCACAGAGTAAAAACACATGCAAATACTTGGAGCTTTGGTCTTCAGAAGAACTGATTTTCATTTACCCAGCACAGCAGTTTTGTGTGTATATGTGTTTGTGTGTATGTATCTGACAACATTTGAGGAGAATTAAACTCTGCAAGGACAAAGGCTTTTCTTTCTTTTATACTCAAAGACAAGGCTTTGCATCCAACTGGAAAAGAGCACCCCCAAAATAATCTGGTCATTAATTTTCATTTGTTATGAGCATATATTGGATTAGCTTGGTTAGTTACACTAAAAGGGTTGTGATGACTAAGCACTTTCTCTTTCTTTCATCTTTAGTTGTAATAATTAGTGGTCCTATACATATATACAATATATATTGTCCTCTGGGATCTAAGCAGCCTCAGAGAAAGGAACCTTTGATGGCTGTGAACATCATAGCATCAGGAAGTTTAAGGTCTTTTCATGAATAGTCACATCTCTGAACAATGGAAATCCACTTTCTTGAGTGTCTTAGTTACTTTTCTGCTGCTGTGATAAACACCACGACCATGGCAATTTACAAAAGAAAAAATTTATTGGGCTCACAGTTTTGGAGGATGAGTCCATGACTATCATGGTAGGGAGCATGGCAGGCAGGCAGGCAGGCAGGCAGGCAGGCAGGCAGGCAGGCACTAGAGCAGTAGCTGAGAACTTACATCATGAGAAACAACCAAGAAATAGAAACAGCGAACTGGGAATGGCATGGGCTTTTGAAACGTCAAAGCCTGCTCCCAGTGACACACCTCCCTCAAAAGGGCCACACCTCCTAATCCTTTTCAAACAATCCCACCAACTAGGGACCAAGTATTTATCATATGAGCCTATGGGGACCATTCTCGTTTAAAACACCACACTGAGGCTTAGTCTTTCCACTAGATTTTTTTTAAATCACACTGATAACATTCTGTGTTTCAGTTTTCTGAAACTTGTGCTTCCAATTTTAATTTTAGAAATATTTGGGTTTACAATCACTGAATTAATTGTGGACACTGATATTTCCCACTCGAACATATACAACCATCTCATTAGCTTCACAAGAGCACGTGTACATGTACAAGATCTCTCTTTGAATAGTTCAATAAGTTCATTCTCACCTAAAATTGGTATCTACTCAAGACCACACCTGTTGTCTTTCATGACATTTTTCAAGTTATGTCCCCGGAAGACAGTACAAAGGATTAACATAGGGGCCCATCTAAGTCAATCAAGTGCTGCACTCTTGACTGTATTGGATATATTGAGGTTATTTGTAAAATTTTTCTCTGAAAATATCCCAAATTAAAAAAAAAAGTTTGAAAACCAGGCTTGGCTCTTTTGATGGAGCAGACTTTTCATAACTATGTTGTATCATCCCTTTGAGTACCATTGACATCTTTGCAAATGGCATGGCTTCCTCTTTAGCCAACCACTTTCCTTCTCCAGCTACCAGGATTAAGAATTAGAGCTTAGGTGCTAGGATCCCACCTAGCTGCATCAGCTGTAAGTATGAGCTGAGAACATTGATAAAAATTCCATTCTTAGCTTCTGCGCAAGATGAGTATGTTTAGAGTAGTCTCTCTCTCTCTCTCTCTCTCTCTCTCTCTCTCTTCCTCCCTCCCTCTCTCCTTCTCCCCTTCTCTCCTTCTATCTCTCCCTTTCTTTGTATAATTTCCAAGCTTTCATGCATGGTAATTGTCTGAGTGCCTAAAAGGAAGAGAGCAGGGACTTGAGCAAGCATAGTTAGCATGCTATCTGACCTGCCAGCAACTTTATTCTGCTTGCTGGGGAGTGTTGCACCAACAGCAATGATTTCTGGACTTCATATGTGCCCAAATCACCTGGGGCATCTTTCAAAATACAAATTCTGGATAAGGTGACTCAGAATGGGGTAGGCTTGATTCATCTCCACCAAGCTTCATGATGGTGCCAAGACAGCTGGTTCACGAGCCACACTTTGAGTAGCTTCTCCACCTCCATACTATTGATGTATGGGCTGTGAAATTCCTGTTTGTGAATGGTTGGCCTGTGCATCGTGGGATGTTTAACAGTATGCCTGGCCTCCATGCCAGGTTCCAGGAGTACTCCCTCCTACTTGTGACAAATAAAAACCTCTCCAGATATTTTTACATTTCTCCTGTGGACAGAATTATTCCGAATGAGAAACACTGCCCTAAAGTGATCCTGACCATTGGCCAAGTCTGCAGAATGATTTGTTTGCATATTTGAATTATCAGAATCCGTTCTCTGAATTGATCTGCTCTGCCTTCCCAAGAGCATATACCACAAAGGGCAGAAGACTTTTCCTGTGCACTCCTGCAACCCCGAAGACTTTGGGGTGTTTAGTGGAAATCTCTTGGATACTTAGATTCATTAAATCCATGACTGTGTTAGTGGCAGTGAACAAGTATACTCCAAAAATGCAGTAGAGTCTTGCTGACTGAAGTATGAAAGTATGTTCGCCCCGTGCCTCATCTTCACGCTGACTAAACTCCTGTTGGCAGAGGCTCCCACCACTCTGGCAAATGCTCTGTCAGCTGGTTAATGATCTGTGAAACTTCAGCATACCAGGGGATGACTCCTCCAGATGAAACCTGCAGCTGGAGAGAGAACTTTAGTCAACATCTTCAAAAGAGACATTTCTCTTGTGTTTTAAGAAAGCAGATTCTTAGTTAGCTATAGCAGTTTGGGGTAAAAATGGGCACTATGGCCTTCTTCCTGACACCAGCACCCTGTTCCCTCAGGAGAAAACAATGGCTTCCCTTTCAAAAGACAGGCCTTAAACAAGCAGGTACATACTAAGGAACCTCTGCCTAGCCCAAAATGTCTCTTTCACTGAGATACTCGCTTCAGTGCTGGTTCTCCATTCCTGGGTACACATGGTCAACCTCCCCTTCCTGTGCCCTAGGGCCCTTAGTTCTCTGATTGCAAGGTTGGTGCCAGACTTAGACACACAAGTACACATTATCATTCCCACCTCTCTGCCAACAACTCCCAACAGTCAGGAGGAGAGATCTTTATGAATGTAAAAGCCATTTCAGGCTTTTGTGTTTTCATTCAGAATGCTTGTGTAAAATGCCCCTTGGGAGGGAGTCATTCCTGTAAGCTTGCAAGGCTGCTAACCCATTTTCTAACCCCCAAATTCTAGGGCTCTTCAACCTTTAGCTATTGTACACGTGATTGTTCTTTCTTAAGAGCTGTATTTAAACTACAAAGAGCAGCTCTCAGAAGCAGAGGCACAATTGTTGCACACACACAAAATAATTGGGGATTAGACCAGAACACTCAGCTTCACCCTTTATGCCACATACCTGGGGCTGCAGATGTTGATGAACTCAATGGGTGATGGGCTTTGTGACTAGCCACCGGCGGCTTCAGTTTGAACATTATAGAAAAACTTTTGTCTTTAGGTTAGTATTTGAAGCCCCAGGTGCCTAGGTCCCACTTAGTAGACGTCCAGCAGAGCTTACTTGACTAATTAAATAGGTGAATTTAAACACAATGAGAGTCCACGGGCACAAATAAGCACTTCTTCTTGCCAGCTGTTTTCCCAAGAGAAGCCAGAGCTGGACCTTAAGGATGAGATTATCCCCACCCCAGTACAGGGGCTATTGTGCATATCACCCAGCTGTGCCGCAGCTAGCTTCTCCAGAGAGCACAAGGGTGCTGCAAAGTTTGGGGTGCGGGCTTCATGTAGGACTGCTATAGGAATAGCAGCCTGGGGGTTCTGAGGACTCTGTGGGCATTTAGAAGACTGCCTGGGGGTTGAGGGGGTGGGAGGGGGGCAAATGAATCTGTTCCAAAGGCACAGGACGACTAAACAAGGCTGAGCAGGCAGCCACAGGAGACCTCCTAAGCTGCCTGGATCCTATGCAGCAGGATTAGCCTTTGTAAATATTGTCCCACCATTTCTTGTTGCTGCTGCTGTTGTTGTTTTTCTTTTTGTCAGCTTTCTAATTCTCCCATCAGTTAATGGCACATCTGGGTCCTAAACCGGGTCTTCTGAGCCTTCAATTTTTTTATTTTATTTTCATCATATCAGTCTCCAATTATCTAGTTCAAGAGTTTTAGGCTTTGGGCTAACTTCTTAAGCTGTAGTTAACTCTGTTGAATCTTAGTTTTCCGCTCCCTCTCTGTATCAGAAGGTCTAATCTCTCCTAAAGAAGAGCTTTGGAGGCATAAGATCAATGGGGTCCATTGTGAGGAGCACTCACAAGGGCTCAGATTGTCAGGCTGTTGCTAGGGGAGCTAAAGTTTTTTACATGGTGCTTATGTTTCGAGCTTTGGCGTTTCTGCATTTTACAGTATTTGTCTTGGGAGTTCAGCTCCAAAACTTTTCTGGTGAAATTAACACAGATATTTGAGTTTCCTTGTAACTAATCCTAACCCCCTGTTTGCAAGTGCTAAATATTCCCAATCCCATGTCACAGATTACATAAAACTACCAAATTCTTGTTATTTTAGGCCTCAGGGCCACCCAGTTGGCATTCACAAAGATCTTCTGTGATCTTGTCTTTGATCTGCTTTGAGTCTGTCCTTTCCAACCTGAGGCTTAGGGCAGCCACAGTGATAACTGTCTCAGCTGTCTCCATCACCCAGATCTGATTCCCCTTCCCAGCATGCACCTTAGACGCTGCAGGCCTTAGCATCACTTGATAGGGAGATCACCTGGGTGTCATGCTGGGAGAGTGTACCAAGAATACCCAGGTTGGCAAGGCAAACCCATGGCCCTAGAGTTGGCTCCACAGCTACTTAATGTTTCTAAGCAAGAAGTTTGGTCCCAGAAAGAGGTAAAGGGGAGAACTGTCTTGATTGCTGTCACCCTGTCCTCTGAATGCTCCCTCCTCTCTGTTTGCACCCTGCCGCTGAGACTTTCATTTTCCATGAGTGGTCAATGGCTGCTGACAGCCCTGAAGCACTCCTTACCACTGGGCTTGGTGGTTTCGCTGCCACCAAAGCCTAAGGCTTAAGGTCTAGACTAGAGTATCTGCATCCCATGTCCTCTAACAGAAAGCTGAGATCCCGTAGCACACTCCTGAGTGTGGATTCCATCAGTGAGGGACAGAAGAGTACAGCCCTCCAGGTACCATCAGAATAGCTAAACTTATATGAAGAGGCTGGGGTGGCTGGGAGTGTTTAGGGGGCATGTCCTCTCATCTGAGTGAGGTTGTGTCCACCATGAACCCAAGTGTTAAGTCTTTAAGTGCAGGAGTCGCTGGAGACTCTGGGCAAAATGCAGATTCCTATATAGTGTTTAGGATGAGCTAACAAAAGCCCACTGTTGTATAAAACGGATGCTGTGTGGACCTCATCCCACAGAAGGAGTTCTCAGCTTTGGCTACCGATTGGGGTATCTGGGAGGAACCTTTTCGATCATCATGCCTGGCTCTGCCCACCCCAATCAAATCAGAGTTCTGAAGCCAAGACCAGGATACCCTTAGTTTCAGAACCTCTGCAGACAACTGCTACCTGGGTTGCTTGTGTGGAAGGCCTGAGTTGGTATGACACTAATGCCTACCATGCTGGGCATCTGCAGAAGTATGTTGTGTGTGATAGCGGGTGTGAATTAAAATGAGCATCTACCTTCAATTCACTAGCTCCAAAGATTCCTGGAACCACTCCAGAGTCTTAGCAAAAGCCCTCCCAGGATGCCCCAAATTCTCTTTGGCAAGCCTAGAAGAAAGACTGTGGGGAGTCAACATGTGAATAAAGCTGGAAGTCATACCTTCCTCTAAGGCAGGGATCTCAAGTCTGCTGTATATCAAGAGTCAGTGTGTGTCGTGGGGGGCGGGGGGGTCCGGGTGTAAGAAACTGAGTCTCCCAGTTTCTCATGTAAGACCAGGGAGAAGAACCAGCCCATAGATAAGCAAACTTTAAAAGGTAGACTAGGGGCCAGTTCTGTGGATAAAGGCGCTTGCCACCAAGCCTAACAACCTGAGTTCTAACCCTGGAATCCACATGGTAGAAAGAACTGACTCCCTTTACTTGTGAACACACACACACACACACACACACACACACACACACAATGCTCCCCTTCCCCTACACACAAATAAGGATAAAATTTGGAGGAAAAAAAAAGAGAGGTGTATTTGTATTTTCTTTAACATTTTAAAACTGGCTCTAAGAATAATAAAAATATTCCAAACAAAATATGGAAGTGATTTTTAAAAAAAATATCCATTAAATAATTGTTCAGGAAAATACCCATTTTTAAAATGGATATTCCTTCCTGCAATCCCATGCTGGTACTTTTTGAGGCCAATGGCCAAAACAGGGAGATGCCTCAGCTGGGTTTTAAGAACTCAGTTCAAGAGGAAAAATGAAGGAGATCGTTGAGTTAGTTGGGACAAGGCTAGCTGCTTTAACAAAACCAATATCATTCTAGGGTCTTGACCCTAGTTTAGTGATCTGGTAGCCCGATCAGGAGAAGCCCCCCACCCCACCCCATTTCAGTCACTTGGGTAGCTGGTACCAAATAGCCCTGAGGCTTGTCTCCTATAAATGTCCTGCAGAGGAGGGAGTGGATTTAACCTAACGGAGAGTATCTCTCTACTAAGCTGGACCGCATACCCTTTCAGGCCTTTGAACAGAGCCCCATCATATGGTCTCTGGCCTGCATGAACAGGTTCAGCCAGAGTCTCCATTAACCAAAAAAGTTGTACATGATAACACAGAGCAGTCAAGTGTGGCCGCTGCCCTAGGAATACTGACCACCAGCTAGACCTGGTCCCTGAATCAGGTGACAGGGACCCCAGAGCTGAAATGCGTTCTGAAGGTGTGTGCTGTTTGTCCTTCTTTCCACAGATATCGCCAATGGCAGCAGTTCAGGGGGGTACCGCCCGCCTCCCAGAACCAAAGAAGTCATCATCAATGGCCAGACTGTGAAACTAAAGTACTGTTTCACCTGCAAGATTTTCCGCCCCCCGCGAGCCTCCCACTGCAGCCTGTGTGATAACTGCGTAGGTGAGTAGGACCCAGAATGCTGCCAGAGTATCATCAGATACCTGTTGGCTGCTGAAATGGAGAGGCCCTGTCTCAGTGCTTCTTCTAACGCTTGACAGTGGCTGCTCTGTGGACGTGTTTGTCTCCACTGAGCACATTCACCGGGCCTGCTCCCACCACTCTGTCTCAGTGTGGATTTTTTTTTTTTAATCCTACCACACCCTGGACCTTCTTTCCCAGCAACTGGACTTTTGTCGTCTCCCCCCCCCCCCCCTTCATGCCACATAAGCAGATACTTGAATTAAAGCCATTGCAGCCCTGGGTCCCTCCATTGCCCGACAGCTGTCTGCTCACATAAAGCATGTACTTTGTACAGCTCCTTTCCCTCCCCAGTGCTCGGAAGCCCCTTTTGGAGATGAGGGAGGCCTTGGATCTGAAGGAGGGAGAGAGGTAGAAACAGCCAATATCCACATGGAGCTACAGATCAGAGTGGTGGGGGGAAGACAGGCAGAGGGAAGGCGCCAGCTCAGAGGTCCCTGGGCTTATATAGCCTGCTACTGACCTGGGTCCCAGACCCTAGGGTTCATGGCAGGGCTTCCGGTTCCTTTAGAATGAGAACTGGCCATCATAGCCATCCTCCCTCCTAGACATAGCTCCTAAGAGAACAAAGTGATAATAAAGATGGAGCAAGGCTTGGCCATACTGCGGGAGACTGTAGTTCCTGTAGCTGGCCTCCACGGAGGTGTGAGTGGAAATATTGCCCCCTCCCTCGTGCTTGAGAGGGGCACCCTCAGAACTATCTCCCTCAGTAGTAATAAATTATTGATTTCCAACATTCTCCTTCGGTCTCAGAATTTCTAGTCTCAATTCTTCCTGAGAAAAATTAAATTTTACAGTGTAACTCCTGCTGCACCAAGAAATCATATAAATCTCAAATTCATTTTATCCTAACTTTAATAATCTACAGTTTGATACAGGGCCATGTTTTCTCTGTCTGTGTTTGTCTTGGCTTATATTAACTTAAATTTCTGTTAGCTTGTGAGTCCCTGTGGAGAATCTTGAGATTTTTCTTCTACCCTTCCCATGTAGTAAGGAGTCTATAATAAGGAGCCAGGGGTGCGGCATAGGGTGGCCAGGCTCCAAAAGCGTCCTGTGTGACTTAGACAAGCTACTTAAATTGTGCCTGGGTTTCCTCTTCTCCATAGTGGGATGGTTGAAAGATGACACAAACAGAAACACACATATCAGTCAGAATAATGCCAGGCTTGGAGCAAGTGTTAGCTTCTGTTATTGTTACTGCTACTGCTACTACCTAGATGTTTTTGAGTGGCTCTCTCTAAGCAAGTCCTTGATACAATGTCACGCTCTGCAACTATGAAAACAGAACTGTACCCTGTCCTCCATGCAGGGCACAAGGGGTCTCTATAAGGCCATGTGACAGGCTTGGTGTGATTTAGTACACTTTGCGGCAACACCTACCCCAGTGGCCATTCCATACCTGCCTTGAGGACATTTGGGGCAAGACAGGATGGTGGCTTCAGCATCGTCCAGGAAGCAGGCTGGGAGGACGAGCAGCCTCAGCCCCTTTTCTTGGGTTGTCACAGGTCTGTTACAGGATGAAACGGTCTGTCACTTCAGCACTTCTGCTATTTTTCATGTTCTCTCTGAGAGTTGGGGGGGGGGGGGGGTTCTTATCCTACCTAGGCTATATTTGGATTAAATAAGAAAGTGTCTTCAAACCTAAAGTGTTTACTTCCTTATCAGTTGGGAAAATTTTTACCCATTTCAAAACACCTTTTGTTCCCACTTAACTCATTTTCAGCAATTTGCCTCAATCCTGTTTCCTGTCTCTGGGCTAGCCTCATAATCACGCTTAAAAGGAGAGCCTTTTCCATCCCACAGGTTTGAAAATTCCTGTGGAAGTCTTATCACTTCATATATTCATAAAGTTACTCCCAACATGGTCCTACATAGTCCATAGGTATGTGAATCTCTTAAGGAAGCCTGACAACTCGGATGTAAATCTCCCTGCCAAAACTATGTACAAAGGCATGTTTTTGCCGTAGTAGAACTATTTGAGATACTGTCTCCTCTGGTGGACTCTACCAGTTGTGAAAGCTAGAGCCATCAACCCACAGTGTATAGAAGGCAAGTGTGGCCCGCTCTGAGGACTTGGTCACAGCAGCAGCCCAGCAGCCCACATGCAAGCGTGGCAGTGTTCCACGGACCAGAGACACCAAAGGGAAAGGGAAAAGAGAGGAGGTGACAAGGTCTGGGGTGGGGTCAGGAAGAGGAAGCCCAGCACAAGGGTGCAGAATGGATAGGGCCTGTGAGGTTTGGTCCACAGTGCTGGGGCTGATATTAATCGGTTTAAAATAAAACTGTTACTTGCAACACACATGCACACACACACACACATACACGCACGCGCACAGTGTTATCCAAGCCTACACAGCTTTGGTTTTCAGTTAATTGTGCAGCTCCAGCCTTTAGCATGACCGAAGATCAGGCCACAGGTCAGACCTCTGCATTCAGGGGGAAATAGAATGGAAGGCAGAAGTCTCCCACAGAGGGGTGTAATTGCAAGGTTGCTGTTATTGTATTTTTAGATAGAAGGTTTTTTTACCAAGACAATTATACTTTTACAGTAAGTAAAAAAGACATCAGTGTGCCAGAAGCCCAGGGTAGAATATAGGCTTCCCTTCCCTTGTCAGGAGTGGTGTGCTGGGTCATTATTTCCCAGGCATGGTGGCTAATTGCCGTCTTGCATTAGGAGAGGAAACAGGAAAAGGCAGATTTCTAAGTTAGCTTGGAAAATTCTTTTTCTTTGTTAAATAAATTAAATGAAAGCCAAACCATAACAGCTTTGCATTCTTAGTTGAGGACTGAGGGAAGAGCTTTCTTGGGGGCCGAATGCTGGTGCCACCACAGAAACAGCAGGCAGAACCTAAGGGCTGGGACCTGGCCTTAACACACAGACCCAGGGCTGAGCAACCCTGGAAGCTGAAAAAGTTTTCTCAATACCCACCCTCCACACACACACACACGGTTTCCAGTCCTATAAAACAAGGTGAACCTTGTAAATCTCATCTAAGGACTAGGTGATGTTATGCCCTCTAAAACACTCGAACATGGCACACACAAAAGGGTCCGTAAGTATTGCCACCAGCATCCCCACCCCCAAGTTAGTGGTGCCAGTTCCAGCTCTCTGGTTTAAACAAGATTCTGCCCCTGGGAAGATGGCTGAGTCAGTGATGTGTTTGACCTACAGTTGTGAGGACCAGAGTCCAGATCCCCAGTAATCCATGTACAAAGCCTGGTACAACAAGCCCAGTGCTGGGGATGCAGAGACAGGCGGATCCTAAAGCTCACTGGCCAGCTCATCTAGCCGAGCTGATGAGCCTCAGGTTCAGTGAGCAAATTTGCTCAAAAAATAAGATGGTGAGTAGTCAAGGAAGACTAATGATATTGACCTGTGGCCTCTACACCTATGTATACACCAATGCACATACCATACAATGTATGGGCACACACACCCGTGCACACACGTATACATCACACACAAACAAGGTTCATCCTGGCAGGCATAGGCAGTGCCTTGCTTTACTGGTAGGACCTTGACAACCTTCAGTAATAGAAGAGAACACATTACTATTTCTCTGTCTCTCTCACATGATCATTGTTTAGCTGCCTGTCTGTCTGTCCATTTCTTTCTCTGAATCGTCCTCCTTCTCTTACTAGTCCCCTGGTGTTGCCATAAATCACTTCTGTACATCTGGGAATGACTATTTGAGGCTATCTGTTCATCCCAGGCAATCTTGGCTCCTACAAATATTTCACATTTATTTGTGTTGGACAGAACGTCGGGTGTGTGCACATTACGGCCTGTGTGTGGAAGCCACAGGACACCCTGCAGGAATCTGTTCTCTCTCCCCACCATTTGTGTCCCAGGGGTTGAACTCAGTTTACCCAGCTTTGCATCAAACATCTTTACCCACTGAGTTGTCTACTGGCCCCACTAAATATTAAGCAGCTCATACCCAGGGCCTATATCCACCCCTGCTCTCTGAGGATCCCACGTCTCTCAGATTGCTAGTCTAGGATGATGGAGGGAGCTAAGAAACAAAAACAAAGGTGCTGTCATGGGGTGCTCTCAAACTGAGTGGTGGACAGTCTACACCCCCAAGAACCTGCTCTGTCTTTCCCTGACTGGCAGCCCACATCTGTTCTTTCCTGGGCCCCATCAGCGTTGGGAGAACCAGTAGCTTTCATGGCGGTCATTCCTATGTTCTTCTCAGAATTGGATTTTTAATTTTGATTTTATTTTATACGTATGTATGTTTTGCCTACTTGTATCCTACTTGTGTTCCTAGTAACAGCAGAGGCCAAAGGAGAGCATTAAATCCCCCACGACTGAGGTTACAGATGGTTTTGAGCCGCCATGTGGGTGCTGAGAATCAATCCCTGTCCTCTGGAAGACCAGTGCTCTTAGCTGCTCAGCTGTCTCCCCAGCCCCAGAATTGGGTGTTTTTAACACAATCTCAATTTGTAGTGAGAAGGCGTTCCCTTGAAATTAATAACACACTGTGGACCAGTGAGTAAGGATGCTTTCTAACCATGAAAATGAAGGTTTATAAGCATCTGTAAACTGACTATCCAGGATTCTAACTTAGCTACAAACTCAGAATGACCCTCTGGAGCCACAGATACATGGATCCTTGGTCCACTGTGTTCTCTGTGCTAAAGGATCTTCAGTATACCTACTGTGTCACAACTGTAGGGGCTGAGAGGACAAAAGAGATAGTACGCAAAGCCCTCAGGCTGTGCCAGGCCAACAGCACCAGGCAGTGCCAGCCTCTTTCATTCAAGGCAAACCTTGGTCCACTGTTTTTTGTTCCCTTTGTCATTTTGTTCCCTTTGTCCCAGGCTGGTCTGCCTGGCAACATCACCCACCAGTCCCTGAAAAGACTCACTCTCCTATTGGTGCTATTTTGGGTAGGACTTTCCCACCCTCATTAAAGTCCCTATGAATCTTGTTCCCTCTCCGTTCTTCTCAAGCTCCTGTCCTGGGCCCTTCGCCACACTTTCCCATGTGCTCCCTCCTGTTCCACTTTGTCCCCTCTCGCTGCTCTAGTAGCTTCCTCTGTGGTGTCAGCTCAGACAGTGGGTCTCCTTGTGTGTGGTGTACACTCTTGCTGTGTGCTAACCACCATTAGACCCCAGGTGTTGATTCACGACGTACCCACGGGTTGGGATGGCATGGGCTTGGCTTGGCAGCTGCCTTTAAATGTAAGCTAGTGTCTAAGAGAGCTAATAATTTTGACAGAAATTGTATGGTGCAAGGGGAACAGCATTTGTTTTGCTTGGAACCCAAGCAAACAGGGCTTTACCGTGTACCTCCATGTCTCCAGAAATCTCTTAGCATTTCACCGACATTTCCTGAGCATGTGCATGTCAGGCACTGTGGTACCCTAGACACATCAAAGTAAAAGTCAGTCCCTAGGGATGGTATTTAAGACCATAACTCAGGGCAGGATGCATTGTGTCTGCTATGTTCCACAGATCAAAGAGTAATTACATGTTGACAAAGAGCATGGCTGATCAATATGCATGTACCCAATAACACTGCATGAAACATATAAAGCAAACATTATTAGAAAATCTAGGGATAGTTTGGTGTAAACATGAGCCTAGAGAAAGATAACATCCCTCTTTCACTTTCATCATGTGGGACAATGGAATACAAAAAAATCAAATATATCAATAAAAGGTGAGAAGTATGTTGAAACTTATTTCTATGAGATGTACTTGCCATTATCAACTGTTCATGAAACATGAACAGAAATTAATTATATTAGGCTTCAAAAAAATCTCTGAATTTTTAAAAGCAGATAATGTACCAACTGCATCATCTGATGACCTAGCCCAAAAAAAAAAAAACCTAGAAATCCAGTACAAAGATGGATTACCTGCAGAAAAACATAAAGTTTTGAAGGAAGTTTTTCATTAACTCTTGTGTGACAGGCTTCAGTGCTCCAGCTGTGACATATGTAGAAAATAACAATAGGAAGAACACAAAAGAAAGCTATAGCATTCAGAATTATACATTTTAAATGTGATATTTATTCCTCAAAAATTTCAACCATGTATACATCATATTTTTATTTTTATTCACTCCTCTCTATCCCCAACTCCTCCCAACCTCACACCTTCTTCTTTTTCTATAACCCACTGATTCTAACTAGTGTTGTCCATACACACATGGGTGTGGGCTCATCCAGTATAGTATTTTCAGACTACAGGGGCCACACCCCTGAAGGAGACTCCTTTCTCCTGCAGACATCAACTGTCAACTGCTTCTCAGCCAGGGCTGGGGGCTCATGTGCCCCTTCCGTATCAGCCATGAATATTGACTGACTTGATCCTGTGTGGGCAACCGCAGCTATTGTGGATTCACAAGACCAACCAGCCTGTTATGTCCCAAAGACCCTTTTCACAGCAGTTTTCCCAGCCTCTGGCTCTTATGAGCTCTCCACTCCCTCTTCTGTGGTGTCCCCTGAACCTTGGGGATGGCATGCGTGACATAGAGGTCTCGTGTATAGCCGAGCACCCCACAACCCGCTCACTTATTCTCTTCACCTTGGCCATTTGTGAGTCTGCATTAACCCACTTCCACTGCACAAAGATGCTTCTGTGATGAGCCCAGGAGCTGCACTAGTCTACAGAGAGGTGAATTTAGAGGCAGTTTGATACCGTGTTCATTTAGCAAACCAGTCAAGTAGGTACATGTTCACATGAGTACACACGTGTGCCCACATAAACTATACACACACACACACACACACACTTTTTTTTAAGGCACCTAACTTGCCAGCCCTGAAACTTCTTCCGAGGTATTTGTGAGTCCAGCTGTGCTCTGTTGGGTCGTAGCCACCCAATATTTCACAGACTCTGACACACTGTTGGTAGACTCGGGCCATACTGAGCTATGAAATGGTGGGGCACTTCTATAATGAGCACTCGCTTGTGTGCTTTAATTTTGAAAGCTTAATTCATGCTTATATGTTCAAAAGAGAAAAGCTATGAAAACAGTTTGGCTTGTTGGAATAAGCTAAGTTTTATTTTTCTAAAAGGTTGAAAGTATTTGGAATAAAGAACTAAGTGAATCGGAAAGAGTCTATTTTTAAGGAGAGGAAGGATGTTTATTTTAAAATCCCAGTCCAGACTTGTGGGGAATGTAATTATTGTCTTTTCTGGATAAAGACATGAAGAGACTTCCTAGAAACAGTTTCTAGGAAGATGAAGCCTCTGCTTTTGGACCACCAGCCTGTGTTCATGTGTGGCCATGTACTTCATGGGGAGCTCTCTGTGTGCTCTCCCGTCTCTCACAGAAATGTACTGCAATTTATCAAATTTAAGACCCTTACTACTGTTGTGAACCTATTGTCAGTTTCATTACTATCCTGGAGAATGGGCTATTTATGACCTTGCACAGGGCTGGCTGGGCCACAGCAGACACTGGCTGAAGTCTTTCACACCTCTTAAAGGCCGGTGAGCATGGTGAGGTTCCTTTTCCTGCCGTCTCCACCTGCAGCCCCATGCCCACATGCCCACACTCACTCTCATTCACTAATTGCTGGAGGGACCCACTAGAGCCCCTGATGCTGGGATTGGATTAAAGCTCCTTCCCACATGGCTATAGCCTGCTGGTCCAGAAGGTGTGTATCCACATTCAGAGTCCTGCTCTGAGTCTGATCTCTCTTGAGGGGACCAGGGTCTGCCTTCCACCCATGCACTGTGGCATGAACACACCCACCGCCACAAATTAATTATTAATTAATAAAATAGATGTAAAAAAATCGTTTAAAAAATACCTTAGGTTCGTTCCTCTTCCCCCCCCTTCTTCCTTTCCCCTTTCAACCCAAGCACAGATGTATGGCCCACAGCTTCTTGAGGGTGGGAGGCTGGTCCAGGACCTCCTCCTCCACCTCCCTGAGGTGGACAGAGTGACTTGGACTAAGCCTTCATTACAAGAGACAGGACAGGATGTACAGCTACCCCCAAGGCCCTGTTTAGGACAAATGGGGCCATCCTAACCAAGTGCTGACGCCAACACTGTTAAAGCATCCTTTATTCTCAGTTGCTCTTCTCTTATCCCTCTGTGCCACTCAGAAATACTGGGGAGAGCCAGAAATGAGCTAAAAGCCAGTCTGGTCTACACAGTGAGTTCTAGAACAGTCAAGGCTAAATAGAGAGACCCTGTCTCAAAAAAAAGCTTTGGGGGTACAAAAAAGATATATTTGGGGTGTGGTGGGGGGACTCATAATGTTAGGAAACTAAAATACATTACATCCTCCCCACAGGTGAACATTCGGTGTTGTCACAATTGAAAGTGGCACTTGTCTCCAAGCCCCCCATACTCTTAGGATGGCTTGTATTACACGCCCTCCCACTACAAGTTGACAAAGTTGCTGCAGCATTGGAGTGTATTCTTGCCTCTTGGGAGTTAAACTAGCAACAGTATATAGCAGAGTGGTGTGCCATTTGTCATGTGATAAATGTATTTATGCTTGAAAAATCACTTTCTACCGTACCCGATTTATGGGTGTATTTTTCACCAAGGAATTGAAACATAATGCATTTTTCCCTCATCTGTGGTCATGCTGGCACTTTGCAGCAGGATAAAAAAACCACTAGTATACGTGCCCCTGGATCAGGGCACACGGTGCTGACCAGGGCAATAAGTACCAGGGCTAAGGACCCTTAGGGCTATGAGCACAGCCAGCAAGCCCTGTACTCACTAACCCAGTTATGAGCCATAGACTGACTGTTCTTGTGTGCCTGGCTCTATGCTAAGTGAGTACTGGGAGACAGTGGTGAATGGGAGTCTTGCCCAATGAACTTACAGGTAGACTAGCAGACACAGGAAGTAACTGACACATAGGAACACACAGATCATGTGGGAGAATTTGAGAAAGACATTTAAGAAAGACTCAAGACACAACAGGCTGAAACAGGGTGGGAAGGAAACAGCTTGAGGAAGTTCCATCTCACCATGAGGACAAATGATGGGTCACCTTTCATGGGTGCTTCAGGGTGTGCCCTCTGTATACAACCGCAAAGCGAACTGCAGGATGGAGCCAGGACATGGGCACTGGCCACAGAGCAAGGACAGGTGACTGTCCAAGACCAAAGTAGTGGCTGAGGAATGGGGAGGCCTGGATGGAGCCCAGAAATTTCTCAAGGGAGGGACTACCAGGGCACAAAGGAGATTGTCCCCGGTGGCTCCTGGATTTCACCATTTCCCAGATGTAAACTTAGTGCTTGAAATCACGTGTTGAACCTGCAGCGTCTGGGATGCGTGCACCCCAGGACAGATATAAATGCAGCCCGGCACATGCATAAAAGTCTCATCAGCATCAAAGGGCTGGATGCCATGGCTTTGAGGAAAGGTGAAGTTTGCATCTTTTTTAACTGTATCATAACCAGTGGCCTCTGTCCATCCAGAACCTGCTCTGCGGCAGCTCAAAACTGGTGTGAGGACTGAGAAACAGTGACATGAACTCTACAGAACCACAGTAGAGTATGACACATATTGGTGCCTGTAAAGTGGGGGAGACACAGGGGAAGAAAAGAATGAAAAATGGGGGATAGGAAGTAATGGGAAAGGAGACAAGCAGGCGTGGGGGGTGGTGAGAGGCGATGATGTATGTGAGGTCAGAAAGCTAGGGAGCAGAGGCCTTGGTCAAACCCAGAACAGTGTGCCAGGAAGAGGAACTTCTATGGGTAGTGGAATCTGGTGAGGATGCTGCTGTTCCCGAAGGTACACCCGGAGCTATTCTGCAGTTCCCTTTAGCCAGCCGTCTCTCCATCACCAACACGCTAGCTTTGTCTTTTGCTCAGCTGTGTATGGTTTACAAGGTGCCGTAGCACCATAAAGAGCATTAACAGGGGTTTGGTGAGTGGGGCAGGCTTACTTAATTGTCTTAATTAAAACGTGTTACAGAAGCTACATCAGACGACCCCACTGTGAGCCCTCTCCTCAGCAGCGTCTTCCTTTTTCTGGGGCCATAGAAGAGAACAGGGGCAGACACACAGGGAACTCAGAGACAACCTATGGGGAAGGCCAGTCCTTCAGACACCCAGGGGTAGCATCAGAGTACAGAGGTTGGGCTCTGAGTAGCACTTGTATGAATAGAAAGAAGGGCTGTAGATCTCATGGCACCATTGTGGGTCCCCAGAGGAGGATCTACAGAGGAGGAACTTTCTCCTCCATGGGGATAAAGAGCATTCTAACACGCTACTTGGAAGTGTTTTCCGTATCCATGAGGATGGATCATCATGGTGCTGTATACAGGTGGCTGCAGACACTCCCACAGATTCCTTATGTGGCATTGTTGTGGTTCCAGCAATGACCCTTGCCACCTTTGTCCCACAGAGAGACAGGCTTTAAGGTCCTAGGACCTTACCTAGGACCAAAGTCAGAAATCTGGACCCTGAATGGGTACAAACCACCCCATGAGGTTTTCATGAGCCTTGTCTCTGAAGGTCTTGTGTTTTAGGTGTCTGTCACCCTGAGTCTCTGGGTACCTCCTGGAGTCAGGGGTGTAGGAAGGAGCTGAACACCACATGAGAAGAGACAGGGCTGAGCTCTGAGCTGGCCCACACTAGAAAGGTAGGGACACTCACTGGAGGCTCTAATCTTGGACCCAGCAGCTCAGCTTCTGTTGGGGTGTCAAGAACAGAACTGTCCCTATGAGGACACCTATACCCAGAATGTCCAGATGTCATTCTGTTCATTTACAGCAAGAGACTGTCACAGAAAGGGACTAGAGTTCTCCCTCAGGCAAAGCCAGGCTTCTCTCTGCCTATAGTCTATTGATTTGCGCAGCCAACGCATAGTCAGAGCACCAATTATAAGTGTCCACTGGGAAATCCATCCATCCATGGAACCAGACTGCTGACTGCTCATCCCTGTAGGACTTTCTAGATGCACCAGTCGTATTTTCTCATATAAGACTTGGACCCTTGTGCACATGCACTTTTAAGACACGCTTTCTTTTTTTTTAACTTTTGTTTATGTGAATGTGTACGCCTCCTCGTCTGTATATGTACCACATGCATGCAGATGACCCTGGAAGCAAGACGAGGGCATGAGATTCCCTGAAGCTGGAGTAACAGGTAGTTGAGGGCTGCCCAATGTGGGTGCTGGGAACTGAATCAAGTCCTCGGCAAGAGCAGCGTGTTTGCAGATGCTAGGTCATCTCTCCAGCTCCAAAATCACTTCCTTAGAGGACTCTAATGATTTAACACAGTACATTTACATTAAATATTTTATTGTATGATGTGTTCTATAATCAGTGCATTTATTTGTTTGTTCATTGATTTTAGACAGAAGAACAAGACTGCCTATCTAATAGAAAAAGATTTAAAGCATATGTTGCACCCACAGGAATGTCTAAACCACAGAATTTCTGGAGCTTTGGTTCATCATATCTGGGGTTAATGTCCACACACAGTTCAGAGAGGCTGCTTGTCATGCAAGGCTTGCAACTGCAGCTGGGTCTAAGCCAATAGAGGGGTGACCTCTGGCCAAGTGCCCACCTGTCTTCTCTGGAATTGTCTAAATGCAGTCAGCTTTAAAAATACTTTTCTTCAACACCCAGAAAAAACCACAGCAATTAATCCACTGAGGTCTGTTTCTGTTGACCAGACTCCTCCACCTCTCTCCCTCCCTCCCTTCCTCCCTCCCTCCCTCCTCTCATCCTTCCCTCTCTCCTGTATCTCTCCTCTCCCCTCTCCTGCTGCTGCCCTCTTGAATTTGCTGTTTGCATATGGTCTGTGGCTGTATGTCTCTGGAATGTGTTCTCAACTCTATACATGCTCCTCTCGGCCTTCCAGAAGTCTCTCTCACAGTTTTTAACTCTAGCTCAAATCTCTCTTCCAAGCTCCAGACTTGGTAGGTGTAGCTGATACCAGATACTTCCACATGGGGGGACCTAGACGCCCCACATCAGTCTTCCCTGGGGACACCACTGAATGTCAGTGCTTCTCAGAATGTCCCTGGGGACACCTCCCTGCCATACTCTGCTCACCTGACCCCTCCCATATCCTGGGCCTTCACTCACCATGTAGACCCCAAAGGCCCCCCCCCTCTCTCTACCCAGTCACAGCAGCCACAGGCTACAACCCACACGGGGTCTCCTAGAAAAACTCCAGTCACAGTTCCTGCTCCCCACATAATCCCACCTCTGCCTGACATTAGAATAACCATCCTCAAGCAGAAGTTGACCACTAGTGAAAATGAACCAGACCTTTCCACTGGTTCTGTCTGAAGGCCCATGAGCACTATGACCATCCTACAAGTCCTATGCTCCAGCTAGGTACACACTGTGTTCCCCAATGCCTTCTGCCCAACCCCACCCCTCACCCTCTGGCTCCTCTCCGAACTCCACATTTTGGTATGCATTGCTCCAGGGAAGCCTCCCACCCCTGACTCCTCCAACCTCTTCCCTTTCCCTAGCAGCAGCACTTAGGGACAACACTGGCTGGGGTGGGGAACTAAATCAACATTCCTCTTAGGAATCTACTGCCTCTTCTCTTCTAGTCTTCTCCCTGGAGAATGAGGAAGCATTTCTAAACTCTATTACATTCTAACTCTACAGTGAGGTCAGTGCTCTCAAATGAAAGAGACAAGGTCTCCTTCACCCATGGCTCCACCCTCAAACCTCTGAGAAGGACAAGTTAGGTCTCAGAGCTAGGAAGACAATTCACTGGGCAAGGTACTTGCCACATAGGCTTGAGGACATGGGGCTCCAAGTTGAGTCACCTAGGAAGTGTATTTTTTTAAAAAAGGAGATGAGAGAACCCTGGGGCTCACTGGCCCTGCCAGCTTCATGTGGCAAATTGGCCAGAGAGAGACTCTGTCTCATAAAACAAGATAAGAGTAACTGAAGAAGACCCAAAGTTGACTTCTGAATATACACATGTATATGTAAATGCACACATACATGCACATGAATACACACACATATACACACACACATGCACACCCCTCTGCTGACCTTCAAAGTAAATATGTTTATAAATGTTAAATCTGATCAGTGGTCCAGCTATAGTCCTTGCAGGATGGAAAAGACATCATGAAAACTATTCACAGACTTAAGCCTGTTATAGAACAACTTAGCCTACATGCATTTACTCAACAAATAGTTTAGGGCCTTTCCTGTGATCTAAAGCAATAACTTTCATCCTTGTGACTCGAAGTAAGAAATGCATTTTTCAGTGGGATCCCGGAGAACTCCAATTCTGAGATGAAGTCTTGAGGTGTGATGCTTACCACGTGGAATGCCTGACGTGGCCTCTTGTGTTCTTTCCTGGTGCTGGTCATGACCCACTAACTTACTGACCTAGTCTATTTGTTGACTCTGACCTTTAGATAAAAGAACTTGGGGTTAAAGGGCAAAGCAAAACTGCTTCCCGTCTGAGTAAGCAGCTGAGTCATGCCAGGTGAGCCCCAGTACTTGCCCTCTCGCGGCTGGGCTTTTGCAGCCATGCCTGAGAGACACTAAGGATGGCATATTAGCGTGCCACATGGCAAGAAAGTACCCACTCTGTAAATGGCACCTGCTGGCCCGTCTTCTCACAATAAAGCAATTTTAAATTAGTTGTTCAAATAAGTCACTTCAATTTCTATGATCTACACTCGTAGGCCTGTAATTCTTTGCCCTGGTGTCCAAGAGCAAGGCTTCAAAAAAATGTAGATTTACTTTGTAGGGGGCAGGTCAGGACAAGCTGGTAGTTTTCATGAGCTTTTCAAAGCACTGAGAAATAATAAAAAATAAAAACAAACAAACAAAAAAATCCAGATAAGAACCGTGGCCATAGAGGTTAAAACAGTTTCCAGTACTATAAAAATGAGCAGAGGAGAGGCAGGGTGGTCGGGCTGTTTGCTGACTCTCTTCTGGTTTTCCTGCTCTCTCCTGACTTCCTATCCTTCTTCCTTCTTTCTGTAGTCCCTATCACACCCCCATCTGGTTGGCCTCACCCCAGCTGTAACTATGTCAACAGCCTAAAGTCTCCTTATCCCAGGTCTAGGGACGGACTCTGCCCCAGCAGCTTTCAGAGGACCGTGGTGAAGTCAGGCTGAGCAGGGAGGACATTGTCCTCCTCCCTGAGGCCGCCCCCATGGAGATGCTGCTGGCTGCTGTTACTCTAGCTCCTGCTGTCAGAGTGCTATCAGGGTCCTCACTGTGCCTTGGAACCCCTCTGAAAGGCCAGACGGACCTCTACAGGTTCATCTGCCACAGCTCAGAGAGTCTCATTCCAGGCCATTAAACCACGACTGGCTTCGAGATGTACAACTTGTCCACTTACACAGACCAAGGTAGCTAGCTACCCTTCTGGGAGCATCTCCAAGTTCTAAACAGCTTTCACATAAACTGTCCCATGATTCCACTCCACAGTGGGCCTCATAAACAAGACAGCTGCCCTTGAACATGAGAGCGAGCCTTTGCCTGTTCTTCTGGGAGCCTTAATTTAGAGAATTATTTGAGTTCTCCTGCCTAGACCACAGAATATGGTGGAGTGATTGCATGCTTTATATGACCAACAGGAAACAAAGGCAACAGCCTGTGTTTAGAGTCTAAGAATCCTGCACAGACCCAAATCTGCTGGCAGGACTACTTTCTGCACTTTGTACTTCCTGTCTGCTTTTAGAGTCTCCAATTAGCTCTGGGCTTAACCTAGGTCTCCCAGAGCTTGAGTTTTTATAAGCTCTTTATTTATAGTGCTGAGGCCCTGCCAGAACTTTCGCGAATTTTCTTAGAGCAGTCACAGTTGACTTCAATTCTTAACGTGGAATCATAGTATGAGAGCTGGAAAGAACTTGGGGTGACATTACTCAACGGGAAACAAGCCAAGACCGGAATTCAGAACATTGACTTAGAGACCCATGTCCTTTCAACAATATAATGCAGTTGGATAACAGCATGGACCACACACATTGGGACCTCAACTTGGAATGTCCAGGGTCATTATAAAAAACAAGTACTGCCTGCAAATCCACCAGATTTTTGTAATTGTACTTGTTGTTATAAGTTGACATTTTAAGCAGTGGTCCACTTTAGAAAACTGAGACTCAGTGAGGTAAGCCAATGTACAGCACAGATACAGGTGTAGCCACTGTGGTTCTGGAGGAAGAGAAAATGAGTGTTGGCGGATGCTTATCTGGAAACTTGGCCTTCAGAACTCTCAGCAACACAGACACACATAGGTACCACCAGAGAGAAGAGAACTAGGCACCTTCACCAAGAATCACCCAGGTCACACGGGCCAAAAAAGCAACTGAGATCTCATTTGCATTGAAAGGTCTCCCTGGGGACAGTGTGGAGGACTCACTGAAGGGGGCTTCTAGGAAGAGGTGCCAGTGATTCATAAAAGAAGACATAAAGATACATAGGCTGCAGTGAGCTTCCGAAACAGAAGGCTAGAAAAGACTAGAAATGCAATTAGCAGTCCCTGTTGACTGACTGGACATGAGAGATAATCAGGTGCTGAGAAAAAAAAAATGATTATGTTCCTTCCAGTGGGCACCTGGGTGGCTGGGGCACTGCAGGCTATGAGATTGGCTTATGAGGGAAAAAAGAACCAAGAAGGTGGGTGTAGGGAATTGAGCTTTGTCCCTGCTGGATGGTAGTGACCGGACAGTTAGGTAAGGATCAGCCTATAGGAAAGGTAGCAGAACGTCACACTAAGTCCATCCCTGGGGTATTGACCTGCATTTCAAAATAGGAAGGATTGGGGCCAGAGTTAAATGTCTGAGTAGTTAAAAGTCTTAGAAAGCTGGTCTGGTTGATCTTGTCTTTTCTGCCATGTGGCGGAAGTCTTTATCACTCAAGGGGACATTGGATGATTGTTCCAGTTTGAAACAGGGTGATCTATGAAGTTCTGATGTCCCTGGGATTTAAGGTGACTTAGGTTTAGGACAATGACTAGAGACTTTTGGGTGCCTTTGGCGGGTGTTGTGAAGAACAGGACACTTTGAATGCTCACCGTAAGATAGCTCAGTCAGTCTTTCTCCATTTCTCAGCCCGGAACAGGATGAAACAGGTGAGCTCTCACTGTATTTAGGCAGGTGGCCTTTGAGTGATCAACATGCTCATGTGTAGAGTCTGACCCCAGGGGCGACGGATGGAAGATGGAAGCAGAGATGCCAGGCTTTGTTGTTGTGTTAGTTATCATGTAAGCAGTCAGAGGTTTTAGAAAAAACAACTAAGCAGCTCTTACAATATGACTTGCTTCAAAATGCTGGCTTCTCCAGTACCTGCTTGTCCCATGTCCTTGAGACATACATGTACTAACACTGGAAAACTGGAGTTAGAACAGGTGACAAACCTAGATGGTTTGAGAAGACAAATATGTATAATTTGGCCTGGCAGGTGACTGGAGGGATGGTCACTGTCCATCAGTTAAATTCCTTTACAAGTCATGGGCAAAAGAGACCCAACAACCTGGTGGGTAAGAGGAAGCTGGCTGGACCCAATGAGACCACAGGGATGGGGAGGAGAGGGACACTTTAGAGTGGCCCACACAGCAGCCAGAGGTGATGTTAAGCTGTGTCATAAAGGCAACAATTCTGCATTTACTAATTCCTCTTATATTGAAAAGTTTTAGGGTTTTTCCTTTTAAGAAATTGATTTGAAAGCCAAAGGATAGTAATCTATAAGACATTGGAGAGATGCCAAGATGGTAAATCCCATACAAGCAGGGATAAGACACCACTGAATTTATCCTCCTTTTTAAGTGAAGATGCTGAGGCACCATCGGAAGCATTATAACAGTACAGTGAGACCACACATTAACACATATGATTTTATTTTCCCAGCAAATTAGATGGAATGCCTCTGAGGAAAGGGTGCTGAGGGAGAAGGTATGGAAGTAATGCTTCTAACTGGAACTATGCGGCTGGAGGCTTCCTTTAGTCATTCATAATTTCAGGCCGTAAGGTAGGAGCCTGTTTCCTTTTCTTGAATGATGGTGTCCCCCTGGGCAGCACTCCTTCCTTGCTTGGGAGCTGTGGCAGGTGACTTGGTACCCCTCCATCCTCTGGATCTCACTGGGGTCCCCATGGAGGAGCTTTTAAGCTCAATTTAAGCTGCCCTGCCACCCAAATTCATCCCTAGGAGTTGACTCAGGATAGCAGCTGGTTGCCTGCTTGTTCTGTGCATTACCCAGTGCCCCGACTGCTCTGAGCATTGCCACATCCAAGATCCCTTATATTTCCTTACGTTTGATACTCCCAGCATCTTCCCTTCCACCACCTTTGTTCCGAGGCCATCAGCTACCCACCCAGAATGTCCTCATTCCTAAACCTGCTACAGGCACTGAAAGTCATTTGTTCCTGTAAACAACGCACATATAGTACAAGTCTTCTGAGTGCCAGGGTTATAAAGATGATTAGAAAAGCTCCCACCCCACTCTCAGGAATCATGGGGATTAGGAGAGTAGAGTGAAAAACAAGTCTCCAGACCACTGCAGGGCAGCAGACTGCTATCAGAGATGTGGTCAGGATGGCCTGGCCAGCTATAGTGCATCATTTAAGAGTATGTTCTTGTGTTTCTAACCACAGCACCTGTAGAAGTCTTGGTGACATACAGGTATATTCAGTCGTATGGTAAATATCTGTTGGATTGGAGCCCGGTCAGTATGTTGGCATTTGGGAACAAATAAAAACTAGTGTGGGTTCAATAGAAGTGGGACTTGCTCGTGGATTAGACGTAGCTGGACAGGGAAGGATGAGGTCAGCAGTAGCGTATGGGTATCTGAGTTGGGCAGGTGCCTGGATACTACTCTAGAGAGACTCATATTTGGAAAAGAGTCATGGGAAACTGCACATCTGAGATTCCAGCCAGGTCTAGCAGGCATCTATTGTTGAAGGAAGTAGCCATTTGGACACTGTCAACATACAGTTGGTTCTTGAGCCTTCAGATGTAACATTTACCCTTGCACATAGTCCATAGTGGAGATAGAGGAGCATGCGGAGCCTTTCTGACTCATGGACGGTGCAGGGGAAAACAGGAGAGGTGCTGTGAGCACAATGTTGGGGTATGGAGTGGTTAGCAGGCTCCTTCACAGGCCCTTGATACTGTGCCTTCCAGGTTCACAGAAGGGCCTGGGAGCCTCAGACCCCATAGCCACTGTGGGCATGGCATCTGCGGAAGAGGGGAAAAACAGTCCATGGAGAATGGCTCAGTGCGCTCACAGCTTTAGTGGGACTTTGTCAGCCAAAAGAGTTTCAGCAAGACACATTTCTAGGAGAAATGATTTCCAAGCCAGGATTGAGAGGGCCAGGTACCAAGCCCCACCCTGAAAGTGCTGGCTTCCCAGAGGCCTCCAGGGGCCCATAGGACTCAGTGGGTCATCCTTGACTGTCTGTCCTTCTGCTGTCAAGAGAGCTCAGCTGCATGGCTTGGCTGGATTTAAAGATTTCTGAGCTAAAATTAAAAGGCCTGCCCTGTTTCGGAAATGAGCCACACAGAATACAACCTTGTCCCACGGAGGCTTCTAGATGCTAATGGCTCCTCTGTGCCTTTCGTGTGACCTCTGTTGAGAACCCCTGCAACCCAAAGGTTCTATGCCTACACAGGGTCTGCAGAGCCCGGGTGCTCCACTGAAGGCAGTTTCTGGCCCAACCAGGGCTCGTCTGCTCCTGGCTTCTGTTCTCACTTCCATAATCTCCTCTCAGCTGTCAAGCAGAAAAGCAGTTGCTTAAAATAACAGCCTTATAGTCTTGGGGAGATCTGGCTGGTGCAGGTATTTTCCCCTCCTATTGTATTCTTCATCATGCCATTGTATAGGTGGTAGGTAGACTGATGACTAGGGGAGAGGATGTTCGTTTGTTTAACTTCTGAAGACTTTGTTTGGAGGCTCCCAGAAAAATAGAAAGGAAGGCATGGGAATTCCCAAGTACTACCCACCACCGTCTGCATAGCCCCTCATCACCACATCCCTACCAGAGGAAGCACGTTCTCTAGGACTGATGGCCCTGTGTTGACACACTGTCAGAGTCTGTGGCTTGCATTAGAGATTAGAGATCCCTTGGTCTTGAACAAATATCCAACAGCATAATAGGTATCTATTATTACCCAGCAAGTTTTCATGGCCCTAAAGATTCCCCACACCCTGCCTGCGTAGCCCACCCTCCCCTAGCCACAGCGGGGCAGTTTTTATGAAGGTGTGTGATCATGTGGAAATCCCAGGGGCACACCAGTAGTAATCAATTTCCTTAAGTGTCTGTATCTTAGGGGACATCAGCTCTGTGGCCAGGCCACTGAGCTCTGAAATTTGTCCTGCTGTCCCCTCTTCAGATCGACTGCTTCTTGTTCATGCTACTTGCAGACCAGTGTCCCTTCTATTTCCTACACCACCACCCTGACCCAGGTGTCCTTGTGCCTTTTCAACAAATGGCATATAGGGGGGTTGGATCCACAACCAGTGGCTCATGAAACTGACCACCTCACCCACCTCTGTCATATTATAAGTTCCCACCCGGCAGCCCATTCCCTCTGTGCTTTGGGAAGCCCATACAGGGAGATAAAATATACAAATAAGGTAGGCAGTAAGCAGGGAGGAAAGAGCCCAAGTGCAAAGCTAAGTCGAATGCTGAACACCTCCCAACTTACAACAGTGATCTGATGTGAGTGGGTTGTGAGGGGGTTGTCAGTCTGCACAGATCAGCCGGATACTTTGCCATCACTCATCAGAGGAAGAACAGATTGCAAATGCATTGCAGACTTTGTGCGAATTTCCTAAAACCGAGAAGCCTTGGGTTTGCACTTTGGCACAGTGGAGTAATGGTGTGCGGTGCCCAAACCTAGCTTGCTGCCATTAGGAAGGACCACAGGCAGGATATATGCTAGAAGACAATCGTCTCCAAAGGACTGACTCCAGGGCTAATCACTCTGATGCTCAACTGGCTCCCTCTGCACACATCTCTGTGCCATCTCTAAGATAGCATAACAACATCGTTTCCTGATAGGAATGCTTTAATGTATGTGAGTGGTTTGTGTTAAGTGATTATAGCTGGCACGGGAGAAGAAAGAAGTGTCCCTCTGTCCTGCCCTAGACCCATTATGACTCTCACTGTGACCACTTACTGTATCAGGGGGCCGCCCAATGACATACCCCGTCCTAGCCCAGCCCAGTCCTTGTCATCACACAATGTTGGCACCATTTAAGAGAAAACTGTTCTTGAACACAAAGGTTTCCTCTGAGGGAGAATCAAGTCTTTACTTCTAAGTGTGAGATTGAGTACCCCTGTTTCTTTAAGTAATCATTTAAGAGGAATTCACATCTGGCATTTCAAAACACCTGTGTTTGTTGAAAGAATAATTATGTTCCTAAAATGTCTCAATGTTAATAAGCATCTTTCTGAGTAGTCCATTTGTAAATACATAATACAATATCATTTTGTTATATTATTGGCGTATTGTGGGAGGGAGGGACTCCCTCATGTAAACAGATATTTTATTAATTGAATTCCACTTCTCTTTTTTCTGCTTCTCATTTCAGAACGGTTTGATCACCACTGTCCCTGGGTAGGCAACTGTGTGGGGAAAAGAAACTACAGATTTTTTTATATGTTTATTTTATCCCTGTCTTTTCTGACAGTCTTTATATTTGCATTCGTTATCACCCACGTCATTCTTCGTAAGTATGCTGGCGAAACAGAGTACGTATGTAACCACTTGCCTGACTTTGGCTTTTCAGATTTGATTTTGATTTACTATTTTTGGTCATTTCTGGCTCTCTCTTCTTTCTCTTTCCCATTCTCCTCCTCACTTCCAGAGCCTGCCCACTCTGTTTTCCACTTTCTCCATCCCTTTTCATCCCTCTCTCTTTCCTAAACCCCATCCTTTCAATGGACATTTCCAGGTGACACCTGGACCAGGTTCCACATACACTAACAAGGCATCCCCTTTATATGCCTGCCCACTCCAGCCTCAGTGATGGCTGCTGGGGATCACCTGAAAGGTTCATCTCTCCATTTTGTACAAGGAACTACTGTCAGAATGATAACCATTGAATAGCTGAGTCTGTTCTTAAATGACCTATGTTTTAAAAATATTCATCCTTAGAGGAAGAATATGGTATTCTACCTACTGACCCATGGTTTAAAGATATACATCCCTAGAGAAAGAATATGGCATGGTACAGAAACTGGGTTTTCTCATACACACATTATATATGTTTAAGATATACATACAATGAGATAATTCAATTTTCTGCAAGAATATGAACAATCAACCTCTGACAAATAAAGAATGTGACTTTTTTTTAAACTTAGAGTTGAGAATAAATGATTTTAATGTATTTGCATAAGAAATCAGCATTTTTTTCATTCACCATTCTGAAGTTCATACTGAGTTTCTTTTGGCTCTTGGCCATTCACTTTCCCACAGTAGGGAATGGTGAGAAGGAAGTCAATTGGTTTTGAACTCCAAATATAAGCCTTTAAACTTTCATTAGAGTGTCACCACCCTCTTTAGCAGCTCTGCTTCTTGTCCATTCCTGAAGCATAAGAACCCATTAGTAAACACAGAGCCTACCTCTCGTGTGTTTCGGCAAGCATCTAAACAGAGAGGCTCTTTTTCTTCCCCTGCCAGCATATGTCTCATGAATGGAGCAGGCTAAGGCTCTGTAGCCCCATTTCCCACTCCTGTTTGGGAGGAGTCCATGTACAGACTGGGAAAGTTGGGGTCCAATGAGGTTCCCATTTGGTCTCTAAGCCTCAGTCAAGTGTGGCCACTATATTACCTACCCAAAGGGCACCCAGCTATTCTAAATGCCAGTCATTTCTGACTATGATTCTCTTGTCCAGATGGGACACAAATCTGGAATACATTCCTGAGAGGCTAAGCTAGTAGGTTTGTGAGAGAAGCTTAGTGTTTGTCAGCGTCCTTTTGCGTGCCAGCTGGAACTGGTGCCAAGGTGGTTTTTCAGAGGACCACCCCCTTCTCAGAGTTTTCTAAATCCCAAAATGGCAAAAGTGGAGCCAGTCTGTGGATTTATGCACAAAAGCAACAAAGAGAACGCCAAGGGTCTTAGATGTTGCTTTGAAGGCAGCAATCATTCACATGGGCAGAGAGTAAGTTTCAATACTACAGCACACACATGACATTCAGAAGTAGTGTTTTTGCCTTACATTCTTTTTTAAGTTTTAAAAACTTATAAAAAAACTTTGCAAATAAATAAAAATATCACACACCAGAATTAGCCAGATACAGACGTATAGCATAAGGAATTTCTACATGGGTCAAACAGGCATGATTAACAATCTTACATCCTTCAGGAAAGTTCAAATGCTTCCATTCCACACTGCCAAATGGCATTCCTAGTCTCAGCCCTACATGGCAGAGCTTCCGGGCTAGTTTTCACTTGCTCAATTGTCAATATAAATGCCAGGAAAATATATACACACACTGTACAGTTCCTCACACAGCCATCCACACTGTTGGACATCACAAGCTCCCACACTCATAGCTTCACATATCTTCATGCACACGCATGCACACGCATGCACACACACACACATGATTCAAAACAAAACTCTACAATTGGTTAGAGTATGACGTCAATATATAAAACACAATCCCCCTTCCCATCAGAGGCAGGTTAACTCAACACCCTCCCCTGCCCCTGACACCTAGTGTGGCTTTGCAGGACTAGATCACAGGACAAAGACAATACCATCACCCAAAAGGAGTCAGTATATATATATATATATATATATATATATATATATATATATATATGAATTTTATCTTTGTTTACTCTGAGTACAAGAAGGAAGACTTTCATTAGTAGCCAAGTTCCTTAAGACCTCTACTGCCAAAAGTTAACCAATGTGGGCAAAATAGAAGAAACTGTGTAGGATTCTGTTTTCCTCTTAAAATGAGGAAAACAAAAGAGTAATCAAAGCTATAATTTATGGGAAAATATACAGGCACACATCTGCTTTCATTGAAAAAAAATAATGTCCTGCAGATGTTGGTTCTAATTATGAATCTGCCATCTTCTTGAACGGCTTCACTAAAATCATAATCTCTGATCAGTAAACTGGGTGCCTTGAGGCTCACCAAATACAATTGCTTAATTGACGTTTAAACGCCTATTATTCTTAGGTAGATGAGAGCATTGAGCAGGGAGGTGAATGTCTGAATACTAAATGTTGGTTTCATTCCCACAGGTTCACAGCAAACAGGATTCCTCAATGCCCTTAAGGACAGCCCAGCGAGATATCCTTTCCGTCGGCTCTGTGGGGACTTGCATATTTAGTATTTCGCCAACCCCTGCACTCTAACCTGTTTAGCTCTCTGGCTTTGGTTTTTCTTCTCAGAAATCACACTCTTATTCATGCTGTAAGGTACTGGGAGCCTTACAGAACATTCAGTTGTGTCATGGATGGCATCGGAACAGTGAGTCTCCAGGTGACTCCCGCAGCCCTGTCTAAACTACAGGCTCTTCAGCTAGGATGGAGTCTTGTCTGCCCTCCCCAACAGAGTCTAGCCATCAGGTTAGGCTGTCAGCCTGCCTGAGTCCACTGTGATTGGCAGGTGCTTCTCGCCTTCACGGATACCCAGGTGGGAGTCTGTTTGGGGCCTGAGGCAGCAGGCGAGGCTCCTAGGCCACTTGGGAGATTGTGACTCCAGTACCTTACATCCTTCCTCTGCAAGTAGACCTCTACTGTCTCTAGACAGAACTCTTTCACAACAAACCTGAAAAGTCAATCTCAAGCCATTTTAGATAAACGGGGACCATTTCCCACCCTCCCAAACAGTGTGTATATCCATGTACCCTGGTATTTTGAATCTTAAAAGAAAAAAAAAATGTCCCTGTGTTAAGTGCCACATGGGCTTCTGCTCATCAAACAGAAGGTCCTGCTGACCCAACTCCTTGGGATCAGTGATCTTTCTCCATCACATAACGAGGTAGGACTTCATTTGAAGTTTTCATTATTCTCTCGCGTGATTTTCAGAGGTGGTGTGTAAACGTACGCTTTTTAAAGTAAAGCCAACTATGCTGCCTTGTCCTGGGATGTGAAGCGAACATGGTGGTGAAGGTATTTGCACACTAGACATTATGGACACCATAGGAGGCTGGTTACCCTTCCATCTTCGGTAGTCAGCTGATAATGTGTTAATTAGGTCTGTATGGCAAAAGGAGACTGGAGACATATGGATAATGAGTAAAAGGGGGGTTAAAGAATAAATTCCACATGTCTTCTCTCCTATTAATGATCCAGAAAGCTGGAGTTAGTTGCAGGTTAGCAGGAAGAAAGAAGAGCTCAAGGAATCGAATGCTGATCTGAGCTGCTAAGAACAGGTTCGATAAGGAATGGCATCCTTTGTTCTTCCCCCTCAACACTACCAGGATGACTGGCACCCCATCAGTCATTGCCAGTGTAACCTCCAGTTCCAGAGGATATTGCTTCAAAGGGTCCTAAAGTGAAGTTTTGCCTGTGTCTTTCACTGAATCAACCATGTCTTATGACAGTGGTTCCCAACCTTCCTAGTGCTGTGACCCTTTAATACAGTTCCTCATGTTATGGTGACCTCCAACCATAAAATTATTTCATTGCTACTTCATAACTGTAATTTTGCTACTGCTATGGATTGTAATATAAATATCTGATATTCAGGATATCTGATATGTGACCCCTGTGTGGGTCGTGACCCACAGGTTGAGAACCACTGTTTTATGAGCACCAGCCCCCAAGCTGGTCACCAGTGTGCGGTGGGTGAGTCATACCTATAATATTGCATGTTCACAGAGCCTTAGCTTACGGTAGTGCTCTCCATAGCTCACCTTCTCTAGCGCTGCAGGATTTAGAACAGGGCTCCGTAAAGCTTCCAGAGGAGGGTTTGCACTGGATTGCCTGAGTTTAGCCTGAGCCTAGTGGGTACTGGCAAGTGCTGTAGTGTGAGGAGATTACTTGCATTTTCAGACTTTCAGTGGCTTCACACCTGGGCTACCGACCATGGCCTAACCATGTTTTGGTGAGCAACAAGGGCCCAGGCAAAGGTTTCTCATAGCAGATTTATCCTGAAAAAAAAAAATATCCAACTAAAAACAGTCACTGAAGAAGTAAGAGAGATGGGACATAAAGGTGCCCAAGAGCCAGCCACAGTACCTTACTGGAAATGTCAACAACATAAATGATGACCATGTTGACAAATGACAGACAGGACTTTAGGAGAAAAGAACCTCCAGCCCCTACCAGCCTAAATGGTGTGTGGGACCAGTGTGGCCCACCAGAGTAGACAAGAAGGGAGAGAGAAGGTCCCAGAGAACCTTTAGAAGGGTCTCAGTAGGCCACATCCTGGTCAGCATCACAGCTGGGTGGGGTCCACCCTCAGCCTTAGAATAGTCCTCCTTTTCTTTCTCATCTCATCCTGCCTCCCATCTCCTACCCACTGCTTCACTGCCTCCCTTTGATCATCACAGAAGCAGAGGCTGTGAAGAAGGGCCAGTTAGGTAGCTGCCCCTACCGTAAGTTTTTGAGAGCCCCACTCTCCCACTCAGAAAAAGACAAAGGGAGAACCTACTCCAGACACACAGGACCAGGCCTTTAGCACACCCAGCCAGTTGGGTTCAAACAGAGGAGATCCACACAGCAATTTGTCCTGCAGAGTTCTTTTGCGGAACTCCTACCACAAACCAAACCTGTGGGTCACAAGGTTGAGGGCTACTGGCCCAGGCCTTTGAAGCCCATTCTGTTCAGAAGGGCCTGGGCTGGGATGACACGGCACATGCCTGCTTCTTTCTTCCTCTGTGAACATCCACAGGGCTGGGTGCCACAGAGTCTTAGACTGGGCTCAGGTAGGGCAAGGGACAGCTTGGTGGGAAGAAGCAATGTAAGGGGCTTTGTGGCCTAAGGATGGGTCAGTGCAGGGAGAGGGAAACAGTGATGATTCTGAGGACATAAGTGTGACTTTTCCCATCTCTGAGACAAAGTACCTGATGAAAGATCTTTGTCTGGATGGGTGGAGGCCCTTTCACTCATTGTAGTTCCTCATGATGGAGTTCATTGAGGGAGGAGTTTGTGGTCAAGGTTCCTCTCATCTTGGCAGAACAGGAAACAAAACCAGGACCAGAAGCAGAGCCTGGCAATATCCCTTAAGCCTGTCCCCAGAGGCCTCTTCCTGCCATTTAAGCCTCGGGCTACAAAAATTCTATAACCTCTCCCAAAAAGGGGCCACCAGCTGGAAAACGAGCTGTAGGGGACATTTTACGTTCAAAACATAATAGAGGTTGTACCAGGAGTTCTTAGGAGACAAAGGGTCACAGGAGACAAGGGAGATGTGAACATGAATAGATTGTTGAGAAATGGTGAGTTCTTTCTGAGATAGGTTTACAAAGAGAACTTCAAAGATTGATTTCATTGTCTCTCTCTCATGCACACACATACACACACATACATCTACATACATGTCTTTATCATCCCACAGTAACTTTAAGATCCTCTCTAGTTACCTACATGTGAAACAGAAGGAAGCAAACATGTAGAAACTACACCACACAGGAAATACCACTGGTCAGAAGTACCAGGGAGCCATGTGGCAACACCTCCTCCCAGACTCCTTATGTTCTCAAAGGTGGAAGCCCTCAGATGCCTGGGCAGAGACCAGGGTACTCTGGGCATCCTTGAGGAAGCCCCCAGAGAGGAGACCCTGCCATTCACAATCACATCAGCGTAGCATGGCATTAACATCCCATTAAAGGGATTATAGTCATTTTAATCATGACTTATTGTTCGGTACTCCCAAAATGAAAAGTGGTTGATAAATCAAATGGTAATTGATTCAGCATTTGTGAAAGGTTTCCCCCTAGAAAGTCTCTTTATCTCCAATTTGCATTCATTGCAATGCTTACCAGCCTGAGAGGCACCTACAGACTAATGGGCACTGGTCTACTTTAATAGAATTTACTAGAAGGTTGGCAGAAAGAAGGGCACCATGTGGCATAGTGGGAGAATAATGAAGGCAGCATATAGGCCTTCGCTAGCCTGTCCATGCTGATAGATGTTGATATCCAAAAGACGTCAAGAAAATAGGGGCAGACAGCCTTAGTGTTGCGTGTAGCTGTGCCTGTGAAACCAAATCCATTGGCATCCCTAGTAACACTTAGCATGAGCCACATTCTCCCGACACCAGTCCCTCTGAGAAAGAGACCAATGCCTTCGCACCATCCCCAGCCAATGAGAGGAAGGGAGGCCTGAAGCTTAAGCCTCCAACTATGTTGCATAAGATCACAATGTGAGTAGGGAGTTGACTAAGGTTGAAAGTTCAGAAATAATCCCAAAAGAAAAATAACAGGACTCCTTGTCAGTTTTTGTGTGTCCTCCCAGAAGGTCTTCACAAAGTTGGAATTCATGCTTGTGTGCTCTTGCATATACACCTGTATGTGGCTAAGGAAGTGCTGGTGTCTTATGAGGACCCTACTCTTTGCATTGTTCTACAACTTGATTTTGTGTTAAAATATTACATGGAGACAAATCTACCTCATTCTTTTCTTAAACTACTTTCTGAAAACTCTAAAGTATATATAATCAGTGTTCTTTGGGTGAACATCTAGATTTCTTCCTTTATTTTCTCTTCCAAAAGTGAGATCACAGAGCCCAGAGTAGTGGCTAACACTTGAGAAGCTCAGGTTGAGAAAGCACCTTTCGCTAGGTGGCCATAGCAATCAGCTCCCCCCACAGAAAAGGAAGATGGAGGTTGGAACTGGTGTCCAGTGGGGAAATCGACAGGATCATGATTTTTGCCTGGAGGGTTCCCAAACACATCTTGGGAGTGTTGTATGTCCATGGACACTTGCCTGGGAATCACACACCCAGCCCTGTACTACAAACTTTGAATTCTGCCCCATACTTGTGCTGAGCCATGTCTGGACTCACCCTGCCCTTTGCTCTGGTGACTAGAAACATCTCCCCCATGCCCTCAGCCTGTGGTGGTTCTTGCTCAGACTTCCCCACTGTTCTTGTACCCCTTGTCACCTAAATGGCCTTTAGAGCCCATCTGTCAGATTCTGTCTCTTAAAAGCTCCGGTAGGAAGTTTGACTGACTCCCACTGTGAATTTGGAGTCTCCACACACAGGCGAGGAAGGTTTGAGAGAAGGACTGTGGTCGGATGAACCTGCAAAAGAACGATTTCTCCTCTTCAAAGGGTCAGTCATTCACACAAATGGCCACAGCCATGGGCGGGGGGCAGGTGACAGCACAGCTGTGTTTTTCTGCCGCTGGGTAGAGTCGTCCATCTGATGGAGACCTGACCGTACCCAAATGATGAAAGAGCCATTCCTGTGAGGTCACCTGCTTCCGTATAGGCTGCCAGGCAAATACAGCCGCAAGCCGCTGACACGATTTCTTGTGTTCTAAACTGCAGACCAGTCTGTGCAGACCAGTATGTGTCTCCTAGAAGTCCAGGGACTGAGTTTGGTTCACTCTGGTTCAGTTTGGCTCTGTGGTGACTAGTTCCCCGGGCCTCAGTTCTTTTTAATGGGGACTATGGAGTTCACACCTGAAGCCATACCAAGAAGTGGCCAGAACCTTGGAAATGGCCAGAAAGGGGAGGGCCAGTGCAGGACCCCCTAAATGTGTCCCCTCCCTGGCCATTCAGAAATCCTAGCTAATAAAGAAACCCACCAACATGCATTTCACACTTGGCCAAAAAAGAACAGTTAGTCCCCATCTTGGTCTCACACTCACGAGCACCAAGCTTGCAAAGCTGTGGCTGCCATGTGGTACTAACACAAGGGTTTTGGGAAGGAGTATGTGTCTCCCAGAAGTCCGGGGACTGAGTTTGGCTCTGTAGTGACTAGTTCCACGGGCCTCAGCTTCCTGTCTGAAATAAAAGGGTTAGGAAAAGCCAGAGCTGCTTGACTCAAGGCCTCTATGTCTCTGTAGTGCGAAGGTACTTCAGAGACGTTTTTTCTTAATTTCTGAGATTATAAGAAAAATAGTTTTTCTGTGCATCTTTCTGAGAAAAGAGCAAGAACCCCAAGTTGCCGAAGACATAGTTCAGTGGCCTCCCACTGCTTGTGATTTTCTCCAGCCTGAAGCATCCTTAGCCATTTTGCCTGGCTCTCCCCCAAGTCTTTGTATTACTTCTCCTTTCTCCCCCACCTCCCCATGCAACCAGAGCCTGTTCCCTGCAGCATGGAGCTGGTGCTTGCCCAGCCTGCTTTCTGGGTTCACGGGGAGGGCTCTGGAACCTTCTGTAGCCCAACACTTTTCCAAGTCCTTGAACATTCAGCACTTGATCCAAACTCTTAAGAGTTTCAGAGAATTCACAGCTAGCCCTTAGCCAAAAAGAAGGTGCCTGTCTTATCAGAGGCCAAGAAAAATGGTTAGAATCCGGGCAGTGGAAATGATTGTCATCCGAAGCCATCCCTGATTCAGTCAGCAAACATCCAACTTCTTATTAAATTGACTCTCAATGGAATTTATTTGTTCTCATTTCTATTTTTAAAAATAAGCAAAAGGGTTTTGCAACTTTTAAGAGGATAGCACTTCCTGGTCTCATTACAGGACATACATTTTCAGCATCAAACCACTGGGGCCAGTGAAATACATTGTAGGAATGTACCTGAGTCTGAGAGCAAGTGTGAGGAGAAGGCTTCCTCTGGTTTCCACAGATGCCCAGTCTCTTATAAGAACTGAGATAAGGTCAGCCTAGGACCTCTTGAAAGAATTGGGAAAAGAGCCAGCTGAGGATCCCTCTTGTTCTGGCTGTGGAGACTTCTGGCATCCAACACCCAACTCTGCTCTCAGTGTTGTTGTTATAGCCTCATGTAGCCGAGGCTGGCCTTAAAGTCACCCTGCAGCCAAGGTTTACCTTGAACTTCTGATCCTCCTGCATCCACCTCTGGATGAACTGGAATATCATAGGCATATACAACTGTGCCTGGTTTTCTGCAATGCCAAAGATTGGATGCAGGGTATTACTCATGCTAGGCAAGCACTCTACTGCCTGAGCTACAATCCCAGCTCAGATCTAACTGTTTCTAAAGCAAAGTACTTCATTGCTTCCAGCCTTGCTGACCTCATTTATTGAATGGAAGTGGTATTTATAAATGGATTACTCTCAGGGTTGAATGAGTGAGTCAGTTCTTGTGATATCTTTTGTACAGTCCTGGCATGTCTCCAATGGTGGCAGCCATTGTTACAGAAGAGCCTGCCTGTCCCTCAAGATATATAGTCTTAGGCAGCATTATCATCTGGGTGGGACAGCAAAAGTACCTCACTTTGTCCCTCGCCACCGTGTCATTTTGCGACAGCTAAAAGCTCCCAGTAGCACTACATTCTACTAACCAGTATTGAAATGCTTGCGAGAGATAGAAGACCTTCATATAAAAGTTCCATTTGTCCAGGCTGGCGAGATAAGCTCAGTTGACAAAGTGCTTGTCTTGCAAGCATGAGAACCTGAATTCAGAATCCATGCATTAAAGGTGGGCATGGTAGTGTGTGATTATAATCCTGGTACCGTGGAAGTAAAGACAGGCAGATTCCTAGGGCTTTCTGGCCAGCCAGCCTAGCCTGCTTACAAAGCTTCAGGCCAGTGAGAGACCCTGTCTCAAAAACATTTTTAAAGATGAGTGGCACAGGATGAATCCTAAGGTTAGGCTCTGACTTCCAAGAGAACACAGATATACCCACAGAATCAATCTCTCTCTCTCTCTCCTCCCTCTCTCCCTCTTGCTCTTCCTCTCTCTCCCATTTTCTCTCTCTCCATTTTCTCTCTTTCTCCATTTTTGTTGTTTCTGTAAACCTTTACAATTCCTCACCCACCAATAACACTACCTCCTAATGGAAGTAGTTAGTAATTGCAAATGGAGTACCCAGAAGTCCAGAGCCCCATCTCCTGCTCCAACTCTGCCCTACTATTACTTTGCAGTTTTTATGGTTCATGTTTGAGCATTCCTTCTATTTTGATTTCCCTATCATCCTATCGGGTGGGTTGTAGTTGTCTGGTGATGCACAGATGTTTCTGACATTGATGTTCGACTCCCATCTTTATTCTCTTTTCTCCCCTGGACCATATCTTTTTCCCAGCTCCTGTGTCATTTCATCTCAATCTCTGTGATCTTTTCCCTTACCTGCACAGAGTTCTCACTAATGCCACCACCTCTGGATCAACCTCATTTCCCAGACTTAGCCTCCCCTCTGGTCACTTAATCTTGCCTGCCCCCCCACCTCACATCTGCTTTTTAGCCTGTGTGGGACATGACACCCTCCTGAGCCACCTCCCAGCCCTGATAGGGAGGAAAAGAAAGGACATGTGGGAGCCATGGCCATTGGTCCACATGAGGCACTGTCCCTTGTACACATGAAATCACCATAGCCATTTTCTTAGGATAGCCCTGGTGAAGGAAAGGACTTGTGCAGCCCTAGCTAGGGGTTGCTTTCTTGCATCTCTCTTGTCCTCTAGGGACCTTCCCAACCAACCTCCCAAATCAACTTCCAAAAGTCAATGTTGTGACTTACTGTGATAGTAACTGTCAGCCCACAGGTCGTGAACCTGTCCACTTTTCCCATTTGACATGAGACTCCATGACCCAAGCAACAGCATCTGTCATCATCCAAGGCACCAGGTAACATATTCAGTTCTGTCACCTAAGGAGAATTATTTTCATCCTGGAGGCATCAGTGGTGATGACATGCAGCCTGACCTATGTCCCTCCGTCCTTGGTCATATAAGGAAAGCATAAGGACTCTTTACTTCCCCTAGTCTGTAACTCGTTGCTAGGAGAATGCAAGATGTATATTTAAGCCCCAGATCTGCCCCAGGATGAATTGGTTTTTCCTGAGAAACATCTGTATCCTGTAAACAGACTCTTATAAACATTTGTGGGACAGAAAGATTCTCTCATCCTTTCAACTTACCACATTCTTGGTTGATCAATGCCATCTGGTGAAGAAGGCCAGGCTGTTCTTCCTGTGGTGGTGGCGTCACGTTGAATGCCTGGCTTGCTCTCACTGTCCTCTCCCAGTGCGTAAGCACAGCATGCTGGGCCCAGGTTTGGCTGTGGAGCTCAGCAGGGGTATGGCCGGTCGTTTGCTACTTTGTGGGTTCTTCTTTCTTCCACCCTTTTCCACACTTTTCTTCTACCCTTTCAACTGCATAACACTAGATAAGAGAGCAAAAAGGATAGAGAGGAAAGGAAAGAGATCCCTGAATGAAGTCAGGGATTGAAAGGGGGCCGCTGTCGGGGTTAGAATACTTCCTGCTGATTAAGGGTGTTAAGTTCCTTGGAGCAAGTTTGATCTTCACCATCAGGATAGCTAATTTATTCTTCTTGTTGTTTCTTCTTTGTGCATGACTATGTAACAAACCATAACCAACAGCACACCAGTATACCCTCTGAAAAGTCCTCAGAATTCCAAGTGTCACACAACAGAAAACATCTGCAGCTGGCCAAATTTACACCCCTGCTAGAGCACAAGGCAAAACATAGTCAGCTGCTGTGGAGAATATGAAGCAGCCCCATATCTCACACCTGGGGTTAAAATAAAAACATATTCCTATAATATTTCTGTGTTTTTAAAAAGAAACCAAAGCTCCAAAATTGTCACCACATAGGGGTCTCTAAGAAGGAGCACCCCAGCCTTATTCCACATTTAGAGTCACCCTCGAGCAGTTCTCACTGACTTCTTAAGCTGAGACCAGACAGTCCACAGAAGCAAAAGGTTCTGAATCTCAAAAGCTACTGTGGGAGGGACATGCTTGTTGGCAAGACAGTCCTCAGCATTCGGAAGGCAAACTGAGAGGGACATTTAATATTTAGTCCTTTCATCCAAGGTCTGAGCCACTTCCATCCATCCTTGGTTGCACTACATGGCAGAGAAGGTGAAGGTCAAGGACGAAACTGTCCACTCTGAAGAAGTAAGCGATACCCAGAGAGTCCAGCAGCTGTTGCAGAGCTGCGAATGCCCCTCTGCTTTGGGTGAGGAGGTGGCAGAAAGTATGAGTGTGGCCCTAGTCTGAAGGAGGAAGGCTTCTAGTAGGAGGACAGGAAAGGATAGGAGGCTACAATTCACCAGATCCCACCTGTGGAGTTTCAGCCCTTTACCTCCTGCCATCCAGCCTCTCTGGGAGCCATGATAGGTCCCTATTCTCCTTCTGTTGGTCTCCTTGACTCACCCACTGTGCTAGAGGCCGTGGTATGCTTCTTCTCCGTCTGGTCCATTGTTGGCCTCTCAGGTTTCCACACATATTTGATCAGCTCCAACCAGACAACAAATGAAGATGTAAGTTCCTGACCATAATGTGCGGGTATTTGCATGGTTGGCCTTGGAGGAGTTAGAGGAAGTGAGAGATCAGGACTCACTTCCTCCCATACATCCCGCCCCAGCTGTGCAAACCTTGGGGACAGACCATGCAGTGGAAGCCCTACCAGGGTCCTACATGTATGTATGGGGCATCCCTACACCCTCTTATATTTTGCCAAGTGGTACCCAGTTCTAACCTTGAGAAGCCTCTTCAAATCCTCTAAATTAACTTCGGAGGCAACTTGTTATACTTTCCCATCCAAAGACAGATCATGGAAGGCTGTTATCTTATAGTCTAACTTTCATCCTCAATATCTCTGGCTTCTGGAGGAAATTTCCCTGACCAGAAGTTGAACTTTGAGTCCAGGAGCATCTGCCTAGGCATAATGTAGGTAGAGAAGCGGGGGGGGGGGGGGGCAGGAAACATAATGTTGGAAACTATTTCCCAGCTAATGTGGTTCTCGCTTGCTCTTCATGCTGAGATTTTTGTCTGTGCATGTTAAATGTCTCAGAACAGACCCAGCTTCCTTAAACAAAAGCTGAGGAAAATAAATGATGATAAAATAGATGAGATAAGAGACTGCTAGAACAGCACATTCAATTTGGTAACTATGAATATTGGAATCTGCAAAACAGGCAATTTTAACAAGAGGCTGTATTCTCAGCCTAAATTGGCAGTTAAGGAACCCGTGGTAATGTCGTTTCAGTTAGCATCCACTTAATTACAACTTAGGGTTGAAGAGGCCAGGGAGAGGGCTCGATGGTAGGAGCACTTGTTCTGCAATCATGGGGACTTGAGTTTGATTCCCCAGTAACCATGTACAAATCTGGACATGGCCCCACATGCCTCTAACCCCAGCACTGGGTGGGAAGGGACAGGCAGAACAGTGAGCCGTGAGCCCACTGGCCAGCCATCCTAGCTGAAGCCACGAGTTTCAGGCTCAGTAAGAGACCCTGTATGATGCAACAACATCTCCAGAGAGCAGTAAAGGACACCAGGAGTCTTGTTCTGGCTTCTATATGTAAAGCACATACCCCTACATACTCGTGAGCAAGCATCACACACCTACCCCACAGAACACACAATAGACAGTAAATAAATAAGACTTAGGGTACAAGATATGGATGTACAGAACAGAGTCTCCACTAGCTTCCATTAGAGGAACACTTAGTGCCATGACATAATCTTACAAGAGGACTTTTGTCCACAAAGACTGTTACTCTCTACCTAATCTAAGCAACTGTTTGAGGATATTTCTAACTTTCCTACAAATGCTCGTTTTCCTCAAAAAAGTACTTAAGTTTCTCCCAGTAAAGAAGGTTTGTAGTGCTAGCAACAGGACCAGTGTCTGGCATGTTCAAGGCAGTTATTCTCCCCCTGAGCTGTATCCTAGCCCTTATTTGCATATTCCAAAGGCATCTCTGGGTCCAGTTTGCCAAAACTTTGGCATTGGTACTCCAGACATCGCATGTTATTGATGTTCCTTTTCTTTCAGATCAAAGGCTCTTGGTCCAATAAAAGAGGTAAAGAAAATTACAACCCTTACAGCTATGGAAACATCTTCACAAATTGCTGTGTCGCCCTGTGTGGGCCCATCTCTCCCAGGTAAGAGTCAGAGAGCAGTACACTCATACAGTTCTCAAGAAAGCAGATACTTCATTGTACAGGATTGATTTAGCTATTCTGGGTTTTTTGTTGTTCCATATGAAATTGAGAATACCTTTTTCAAGGTCTATAAAGAATTTTGTTGGTATTTTGATAGCCATACCACTTCTGGGTATACACCCCAGTGACTCCTCACGGAATCATAAGGAAGTTTCCTCATCTATGTTTATAGCAGCCTTATTTGTAATAGCTAGAAGCTGGAAACAACCCAGATGTCCCTCAACCGAAGAATGGGTTAAAAAACTGTGGTACATCTACACAATGGAATATTACTCAGCTATCAGAAACAATGAAATTATGCAATTTGCAGCCAAATGGATGGAACTAGAGAAGCTCATCCTGAGTGAGCTAACCCAGACTCAGAAGGATGCACATGGCATCTATTCACTTATAGTAGGATTTTAGCTATATAGTACAGGATATCTATACTACACCCAACACACCAAAGGGAACATGGACATAGACTTTTTTTGTTTGTTTGTTTGTTTGTTTTTTAGTTTTCTCTCCCTGTCAATGAGACATTTTTCACTGGTGGTACTGCCTTGTAGGCCCCCAGTGTATGAGGAGGCTCTTGGCCCTCATATAACTTCTGAACTGTGGCGAGGGACTGTTATGTAGGGACACTCCACTCCAGAGGAGTGGGATAGAGGGTTAGGTGGTAGAGAGTGGGAGGGTGGGGCTGGGAAGGGGAGAAAAAGAACAATATGATGGAGATGTAACCTGAAGCAACAAATAAATAAATTTATTTATTAAAAAAAAAGAAAGCAGATACTTCATCTGCATTACCACAGCTCAGAGACAGATGCCTGCCCTCTCCCTGCCCCACACCACCATGGAGCTGACCACGCCCACAGATGACCCCAGCTCCATTCTCTTCTGTGTGCCTCTTAGACACACTCAGTGGTATAGGAGCCTGGTTTCACTTGGTCATACTTCATTTCGTTTTGGTCTTGAACTGAACTTGTGTCCGATTGGAAAAAAATATCGTGTATTTCAGAATGCACTGAACTTCTGGGATGAACTGTGGGAACCTGTGAATAGCACAGTAAGGAAGCCAGAGACCCTGAAGATGGTATTACTCTTGGCAGTAGCTGGCTCTTTCTCTCTCTCTCTCTCTCTCTCTCTCTCTCTCTCTCTCTCTCTCTCTTTCTCTCTCTCTCTCTCTCCTGTGTGTGTGTGTTAGCCTTCTAAGTGCTTTATATGTATCAACTTTTAAGATTTTTGTTCCAGGCCTATGAAGTGGATACCATTATCTTCTGTTTTATGGATAAGTAAACCAAGGCACAGAATCTAAATAATATGCCCAAGATTACACAGCTATCAAATGGTAGTTACTCAGGCCATCTGACATTAAACTAGTACATGTCTTCCCACATCAGAACTGTACAAGTTCAAATCACAAGGCAACATTTGATTATTTGTAACACCAGAGTAGAATATATCTTGAAAACTGATTTTTCATCACAAATACTGACTGAGCAGGTATCCATGGCAAGTGTCTGAGGGCGTGTGTAATTGATTCATACTTCCTCCATCTGGCCTCAAATGTGTCATGCAAAGAGAAGCCACTGGAGTGGCTGGATAGTAAGGAAGGCAGAACCCTTGTGTGTGTAGATCTCACCAATGTTTGTTTGTGGAATCCACACTTCATGCTACTGTCAGCCTCAGCTAACCCCCATTAGAGAATTAGAGCAATGGGGGGTAGGATAGCCTTGATGTGTGTCCAAGGCCATTCAGCCACAGAGCCAAGCTGCTGTGTTCACATCATGGTGGCACTACTAGATAAATAGAAACAAGTTGCTCTCCCAACTTCAACAAGGAATGCTGGGAGTGCAGTATGTCTTTCTCCTCTTGAACCAGGGCCCTCTGGTGAACCTTATCTACTCTTTGGGGGCTCCTCTTAGGGTACAGACAGACAGAGGCAGAGATCCCAGAAAAGCTTTCACTTCAGTAGTTCTGGTATTTTGTTAATCACAGTGAATTCTTTAGCCCCAGCTAACCAGAACACAGGAGACCATCTAAAATGATGTCCCTTGTCTCCAAGGCAATCCCTTTCTCTGGGCTTTGCCTGCCCCTGGTTAGAGGATAGCCACAGCTTCTGAGATTGGCACACTGAGCTATGTTTCATTTTACTTTTGGGGACCCAGGATGCTGGCTGGAGTGACCTCTACTCCCTTACACTTCCCACCCCATTGAATCAACTTGACAGACTGATGAATCCACAAGGGAAGGACTGGGCTCCTCTCTTTTGTGTTAGTGGGTTCCCCAGCATTGGCTCCAGGCTGAGGAAGGGGAGCTGTTCATCTCTGCTCTTCCCTCCTGTCTTTCTTGCCTTCCCTTCCCTCTGTTCTGCCCTCATGTGGCAGGCCCTTCCTATCAGGCCGGCCTGCTGAGCAGCACCATCCACTTCACACTTGCAGTGAGTTGCCTCTCATGTGTTACAGAACGTGTCACAATGTGTTTGTGGGTGAGGAAGTGTGTCTCTGTGCCCTGAGGGAAAGTGCAGAAACCCACTTCCCGATCCCTGCACACTGTTATCGGCAGTGTAGAGGAGGATTCTGGGAGTGGCCAGGCGGGGGTTGGGGTTAGGGTGCCTTACAAGTCTGATAGGAATGCCCAGATCCATGGGTTTGAAAACCCAGAGTAAGGAATTCATTTGGATACCGCTGAGTACATGTGGTGGGTACCCCTCTTGGCATAGGGTACACAAGAGAGAGGTACCATCTTGTATGCTGCATGGCCGAGATGAGTAACATTTTTACCTCATCTAAAGAATGAGTAGGAGTTAGGAGGAAGGAATTCAGGGAAGAGAGTTTTTAACAGACAGAAGAGACATCATGCACAAGGGCCCAATAATGAAGAGGGTAGTCTAGCTGATCAAGAGAAATGGAAAGAGCTCACATGCTGGAGGGGGCTGGGGAAGAGCAGGAAACTGAGGAAATGGGTAGGAAATGAGGGTGTCTGTCTTAGTGAGGGCTTCTACCGTGTGACAGAGCACCATGACCAACAGCAACACGGAAAGGAAAGGGTTTACTTCATCCACCCTGTTCAGGCCTTGGGGTTCCCTCCATGGATTCTCTGAAGCTAGGTCCTCTGCTACAGATAATATAGTTCTCACAGACTGAGATTAGAAGTCTGAAATGAAAGCACAAATAATCAAGCCAAACTTCCTCTAAGTAGGAAGTTCCTCTTTGCTATCCGAAGCCTCTGATGGTGGCCAGCAAAACTTCGTCTGTAGCTTCTGTGTTCTAGTGTGCATGTCTGTGTTTCATGGCCTTCTCCCTGTGCCTGTCTCTCCACATGCCACTGCCATCTGTCTTCTCTTCTTTGAGGACACCAGTCACGGTGGGCTGAGACCCTCTTCAATTGCTTAGGAACTCACCTTCTCGTGTTGCCTTTGCAAAGTACCATAAGTTACAAATAGGGTCACATTCACAGGTGTGGGGATTGGCACAATTCAGCACACAGTGTTCCTCTTGAAGCCAATGTTGGCGGATGGGGGAGTGGGAGAGAATGGGCTTGGGTGGGAATGGTTTGGAAATAAACGCAGAGTCAGAGAACAAACCAGAGTGGAGTGCAAGCAAGTGTGGCCTGCTCTGGTCTCCCACAATACATTGGCATACTGCGGGCACCCTGAGTTTATTTCTGAATTAGTGTGGTAAGATGACATGGGCTTGAACTGAAGCTGGAGAGGAATGTTGGGAACAATTGTGGCAGTAGGAGGTGACCAAAAGGAAGAGGCTGGGGTCTGCAGCAGGTGACAAACATTTAGACTGAAAAGGGGAGTAGCCAGTGTGACAGCCCTCTTTAAAAGCAGAAGTGACAGGTGAGGATATAGCTCAGTATTAGAGCACTTGTCTAGCATACACAGGTTTGAATCTCAGTACCCTAAAGGAAGAAGTGACAGAATTTTGTAATTGGTTTCATGAGGAGGATACATATGGAATATTCCAAGATGCCAGGGTAGGTCCATCCCAAAAGAGCCTGTTTTAATCTCTTTTCCTTTTTCTGTGATAACATACCATAATAAAAAAAACAACTTAATGGAGGAAGAGTTTATTTTGGCTCACAGTTCAAGGGTACTTCATGATTGGGAGGAGCTAGATACAACTAGTCACATTGTATCCACAGGAAACAGAACGATGAAGGCTTATGCTCAGCTCACTCCCTCCTTTTCATAGAGCCCATGATCGTAGCCTAGGGAACGGTGCCACCCATGGTGGGAGGATTGTCCCACCTCAGTTAACCTAATCACACACACACAGAAATGCCCAGAGGCTCATCTCCCAGGTGGTTCTAGATCCCATTAAATTGACAGTTGACATTATCCATCAGAGAGGGACCCCAGGCCTAGATGTTCAAATCAAGTTGCTGTCATCTTTGAGCTTTTCCTCACTCTCTCCTTCCTGTGTTTGTTCTTCTGCAGCCTAATCGACCGAAGAGGCTACATCCAGCCCGACACACCACAGCCAGCAGCACCGACCAATGGGATCACTATGTATGGGGCCACGCAATCGCAGAGTGACATGGTAGGGACTGCGTACATCAGGGCCACTGTTCCCTGTGACACCTTCTTTTCTTCTGATATGCCCTCTAACCCAATAACATATGCCTGGCGGGGGGGGGGGTGCCTTAGGAGAAGGGACATCTGGAACATCCATGTAACTTACATGCTAGCATGGGGGAAGTGAAACAACCAAGCCATACAGTATTCAGAAAGGGACCATGCCATCTACTCTGTATGAGTTGTTCCTTAAGACACACACACACACACACACACACACACACACACACACACACACACAGTCTCTGCTCCAATAGTGTACGTAACACTAAAGGAAGCCCCTTCCACAAAATCAGGAAGCTGTTAAAGGACAGGGTCTACCTTCCCACCATGGCAGACCTGCTTGATAGTCTCCATTTCCCATGTTGCCCCTTGCCCAGTGTGTGTTGCTGCTATAATAATGTACCCTGCCACTATAAGTGGGCAGTAGACAGCATCACACTTCTCCATACTTCCGCCCTGACTCTCAGACCTGCCCACAGCCCCTCTATGCAATCCTCAGACCAAGGGCTCCTTTATTCATAATGTGGACCAAACAGCCTGTACTCCTCTTCAGAGCATGCATCAATATGCACACAGCACTGTGCAGTAGGGGGGTGGGGAGCCAGAAGTGTCTTCTCATGGACATCTGTAACCACAGCATGTTGACCCTGACCCTCAGAGCCTAAGCTTCCTGAGGTATTTGAAAGGCAGCGGCCTCCTTGTTTGCCTAAAGACATGAAATCCATGTCCCTGCCCACTCTGTTGTTTGCTCTTTATATGGCTGAGTCTCCTACACGGAGTTTCTGTGTCACTCAGAGGAACTGGCTTAGGGGGTAGACTTGGGGAAATCTCGCTGATGAGCATAGAGATCTGCAGGGTGAAGCTCTGTTGGTAGCAGGCTGTCTCTAATACCGGGAGCTTGAAACTCACCCCATTCCCTGGTGCCACCCATGGCTCCAGCCTCCACCTGCAGAAGGACGCTTGGGCTCATTGTTTGCTAACTGTGGTGTTTTGGTTGCATCGCTTCACCTGTCAATTTAATGAATCTAGAAGCACCTGGGAGACGAGCCTCTGGGCATTTCTGTGTGGGGGGGTTATTTCTATTAGGTCTCCTTTGAAAGCAATATGAACCTAACACAGTCCTTGCCACTCTTCCGCATGAGCATCCACGCGTGCCCACACAAGAAACCCTGAAGGACTCTTACCATATTTTCTCAGAGGGAAGCAAGAACAGAGAGAGTAGGATATACGTTCACAAAAGGGAGGATATTGAATTTATTAGGCAACAGATATGTAAGGCATTTAATGATCTCATTTAATCCTAAACCAACAGTGAAAACTTATCAATTTTTTTTTTTTAGCTATAAGGGGGGTATACCAGAACTCCCACCTATGTCTATCGGCTGCTTCTCTGACTGGTACACATGCAGATATACATGCATACTCCCACTCATTCATCCAGCACCTCCCACAAGGTTCTTGCTGTATGCTTAGGGCTAGACTCAAAGGATAGAAGGGTGATAGTGTTCAGTCCCCTACATTCAAGGTGTTGGCAATCAGCGCGACATGGAAGCAAGCCCATGAAGGCAGCATTAGGAGCCTTCATCAGATGGTAGTGTCTTGCCATAGTCTCCTTGAGACTCTCCTAGCACCCAACCCCAGAATGCTTTGCATAGCCTCTAGGCCATCTTGAAGGTACCATAAATCACTCTGGACTCTATAATGGGACATGGATTGGTAGCTTTTATATTGCATTGACCAGAATACCTGAGGGAACAACTTAAAGGAAGAGATACTTATTTGGGCTCATGATTCAGATGATTCCGCCGACAGTCATTTGGCCCCTTGTGCTTGGGCAGGTTGTGATGGTGGCAGAAATGTATGGTGGAAGGTAATGGTGGCAGGAGCGAGTGTAGAGCATATTCTTCACTTCCTAGAGAATGGAAAGCAGAGAGGACAGGGTAATGAATGAAAACAGGTAGGAGAGAGATATGTTCTTTGTGCAGAAGATTCCAGAACGTCCTCTACCTGCCATGGACCAAGTGCACAACCCATGAGCCCACGAGGGGCATTTCACAGTCAGACTTTAATAGCACAGAACTGTATGGTCAACCCCTGAACCAAAAGCACCTCAGTTTGTCACATCTATACAATAGGAGCTATGCAGAGGCATCCCGTCCACATGGGGGTGCTGAAGAGTCAGCCAGCAGCCGACTTAGGGAGTACAGGGTGCTGGCCATTACACGTTGGAACTGAAGACAGCCTTTAGGATTCTTGAAAAGGAACAAAGGGGAGGAAGGGGGACCAAACTGTCACCACTCACTAGACCAGTGAGCTTGACAAGTTCCGTAGCCTTTCCATGACCCACATTTTCATCCACAAAGCGGGAACAGTAATGTTCTCATCCGGTAGGGCTTCTGTGAAGATAAAGGGGGTTAATGGTCAGCATCTAAATCTTGCCTGATACAAGGCAAGTACTGTGTATGTAAGAGTTCGCTCACATTATTCCCTCCCTGAAGTTCATGGGTGGCAAGATGTGGTGCAACTGTAGCCTTTTGAGTAACTGGACAAGGGAGGATGTGGCTGATGAGTTAAAAGCTGGGTTCCTATCAGTTAGCCCCTTACCATTGGCACCCCATGCTGCCTCTCTGGCCCTCAGTGCTCCTCTTTTGCTTACGAAAGAGGAACTGAGGCTTCCTGTATCCAAAGTCCCTTCCAACCCCAAGTGGTGGTGAGACTAATATTTAAACATCAAAGTCCCGACACATGGGATAGCCCTACCTAGAAGAGAGTGAGCCACGACTCTCAGTTCTTTCTCCTCCAACCCATCGTATCCCACAATTCCCAAGCTGAGTATGTCCAGACTTTCTGGAGGATAGGGGTGTCCTGAAGTCTGGTGAACATGCCACACTCCCCTGAGAGTCACGCTGTGCGTTTCTCTCTTCATTTGTCTTGTGTTTCTTACATTTCTGGGGTAAATCTCACTTGGTCATGTTATGCAATTATCTTTTTACATTTCTGAATTTAACTTTGCTGGCATTCTGCCAAGGCAGTTCATGTCTCCATTCATAAGACATTTGGTCTGAGTATCATTTTTTCTGTAAAACTTTTGGTGTTGGTCTCAGGGTGATGCCGGCCTTCTAGAATGAGTTCAGAAATGTGTCCTGTAGTCTGTGGTTGGATAAGTTGTGAAGAATGGACATTATATTTTCTTCAGCAGCAAGCCCTCTAACCTTAAGCTTTCCTTCACCGACAGTTACTTGCTCTTTACTTTGAGTTTCTGTTTCTTGGTCAGTATCAGCTGTGGGTGTCTTTGTAGAGATGTGGGTGTCTCATCCATTGCTGCTGACCCATCTGTCTTAAATTGGTACTTGTCTATTCTGAAAGTAAATGAAAGATGAGATAACTAGAAGACTGAAAATGTTAAAACAAATAGAAAATCACAATAATTTGTAGACAAAGACTTCAGTGCAATTAAAAAGCACACAGTGGGGGGCTGACCAGATGGCTCAGCGGGTAGAGTTGCTTTCCAAAGCCTCATAGCCTGAATTTGATCCCCAAAACACATATAAAGCTACAAGGAGAAAACCAGCTCTGCCAAGTTTTCCTCTGACCACCACACACATGCTGTGGCATGCACGCACCCATACACAATAATGAATAGAATAAGAAACTTTACATCATTTTCAAGCACAGAGAATAATCCCTGAGAGGCAAGTCGAGTTCTTTGAATTTTTTGGATGGTGGTCTTTGTTTTAATCTCTGTGTGTGTAAGATAATTTGTATTTGTTTCTGTGTGTTCACATATGAGAGTCCAGGTGCCTACATGCCACAGCACACATGTAGGTGTCAGAAGACAGCCTCGGCTCTCAGTTGTTGACTCCTGCCTTGCTTGAGACGGAACAGTGGCCCTTACTGTTCACTGTTGTGTGTGACAGGCCGGCTGGCCCATGATCTTTCGTGATTATCCTGTCTCCCTCTCCCTTCTTGCTCCTGGGCTCAAATTGCACATATGCACCTCCATGTCCTGCTTTATGTGGGCTCTGAGGATCCAAACTTAGGTCCTCACACAAGTTCTCACACTTGGATGGGAAGTGTTTTATCCGCTGAGCTATTTTTCTAGCCCTGATTTTTGTATTTGTTTATCTTATTTTATTTTATTTTGTTTTATAAAATACATGTAACTCTCCTAGATGAGAGAGCTGGAACCTCCAGCCAAGGGACTCCACCAGGGGTCACAAATCTTCTACTGTTTGTTTTTCCTTCTTTCCCTTTGAATAGCAACAGAATCAAATGTACATACTCAGCAGTTTCCTGGAGTTGCCAAGATATGGTAAAATTAGCTATGGTATTTCAAGAGCGACAACAAAAATTAATTTTGGGAGGCTATTAGAACATTCCTTTCCTTTGACTTCCTTAGACTGCCTATAACAGACATCCCAACTACAACCATCACACACACACTCACACACAGCCAGCCCAACGGGACCAGCAGGACATGGCCACTAGACCCCAACAGCTCCCAATCTGTCTGGTGTCTAATGCAGCCTGAGATAGCAGGCATCTCCTCCCCTTTGCTCCTTGCGAACAGAGAGACCTATCACTTCCCTTTTCACATACTTATTTTGTATAGTTAGCACTCACAATCCATTTTGAAAAATCTTGTATCCTAATCCCCAATGTGAAACAAACATGCAAATCCTTTCATGTTGAGTTAGTCAGAGTCATAAAGTGAACTTCAAGCCACTTAGAAGCAAAGCCAAGTTTCTTTGGTACAGACTCATCCTGCGCTAATTGGTGCCAGCCTGGGGTTTCTCTCTTAACATCTTATAAGTGTTGTTATTTGTAAGGACCATCTCATTCCATTCTCATTACAACCTAGAAGCTATCCCCATTTGTGGTGATTTGAAGGAGGATGTTCCCCCACAGTATCATACATTTGAACACTTGGTCCCCAATTGGTGGAACTGTTTGAGGGGGGTGTCTAGGAGGTATGGCCTTACTAGAGTAAGTCACCTGGGATAGGCTTAGAGATTTCAAAAAGCCTCACACCATTCCCAGTGGGTATATTCTCTCCCTCTTCCTTCTCTCTCTCTGTCTCCCCTTTCTCCCCCTCCCCCTCCTGCTCCAGCCACCAAGCCCACCTACTGCCCCTGTCCTACCAATTATGAACCCTAAGCCAAAATAAAACCTTCTTTCTATAAATTGTCTTGGCCATGGGGTTTTATCGCAGCAATAAAAAAGTAACTAAGGCATCATTTTACAGAGGACAAAACTAAGGTTTAAAATCTTGGATAACTTGCTTGTATTTGTTACTCACTGACCCTGTGGCCAAAATGCTTTTGCTCCTGGTGTCAGAGGGTTCAACACATCGTGGTGGGAAAGGTGTGTGGAGCAGGAAGTTCATATGCTGGGGGAATGCCGCTATTCTGCTGGCTTTCCCTTTTTCACTTTTGTTCCATCCAGAATCCCCCAGACTCTATGTTTGGTGCTGCCCACATTCTGGGTAGGACTCTCTCTCAATGTTAATGTTCTGGAAACATTCACAGACATACAAGATGTGCGCCTCAGTCTCCTAGGTGCTTCTATGTGCAGCCAAGTTGTCGGTGACAGTTAACTGCTGTCCCACTGCCCAGAGTCCTATAAATAGTGAGACAAGGAGGCAGGGCTACCCAGCACACCTAGGGGAAGGTCCACATGTGAGGATTATTATGGTCCCAGGGGTACCTGCTTCTTACCTTTAATCTTTTTAATGTTTCATGTAATTTACTTTTATTTTTATCATATTCTTTCCCCTCCCTTAACTCCTTCCAGATCCTCCCCAATCTCCTTCATGTTTGTAAAAATAAAGTATTTTCTAAAGCTGCTCTAGCTCCCAAATAATGCCACAGAAACCTGTTAGATTTATTAATAAGCTTTAAGCATGATAGCCAGGCAGAGTTCATCTATTCTAACCCGACTATGCTAGCCTGGCCTACTTCCCAGCCACATGCACTGCTGACCTGCCATTGAGTCTTGTCCTGGCTGCTCCTGCTCTATCACGACCTCCTCATGACCACCTTCCCCTACCTGGGACCCTTCTCCTGGGATCACAACTCTTGCTTTAACTCTCCTCCCTGGCTATAGGCTGTTCAGCCCTTTATTAACCAATCAGAGGTAGTGGAAAACAATTTTTAACACAACACTGAGACAGGAAATTCTTCAATAATAATGACAATGCCCACATCCAGACTGCAAACCAGATGTACAGGTACAGAAATCAGCATCTGAATACACAGGGCACAAAACCATCCCCAACGTCGTTTTCTCAAAAAGAAAAAGGAAAAGAACAGGGAAACCCTAAAAAGCATACACACACACACACACACACACACACACACACACACACACACACACTATGGAATGGAATATGTTTTGCGTGCGTTAACTGCTCCTGAGCATGGGGTCTGCCCTGGAGTGTGGTTAATATGCCCAGTGTCATACCACTGAAGAAAACTGATTCGTTTTTTTTTTTTCCCAGCAGATAGATTTCTAGCTAGTGATTGAATTTTTTTTACCTCACTTCCTTTTCTCTGTACTGGGATTTTGTCTGGCAGTTGCTTGTGGGGGTTTATGCATGCTGTCATAGTCTCTCTGAGTTTATATGTGCATCAGCCCTCTTGTGCCTAGAAAACAGTTTCTTTGAAGTCACCCTTTGAAGTCACTCTTTCTGCCTCCTCTTCTGCATAGATGCCAGAGCCTTGGTGAAGTCTCTCACTCTGCATATTATCCAGTTGTAGGTCTCTGTGTTAATTGCCACCTAAGAAGCTTCTCCAATGAGAGTTGAGTGATAGTCTATGGGCATAGTAATATGCCATCAGCACTGGTTTTATTTCTATGTTCATTTAACAGAACAATAACAGTAGGTTTTCTGCTGGGCCCGTGACTTATCTAGTTTCAGTAGTTGGACTCACTAAGTGTCAGATATGGGTTTCATCTCATGAAGTTGGCCTTAAATACAATAAAAACGGGGTTGCTTACCACATAGCATTTGTGCCACTGTTGCATCAGTGGCACAAATCTTGTTGTGCATCATATCTTGCAGGTAAGTCATTATTGTTGCTCACAGAGTTCATAGCTAGGGGAGATCGGTGATACTTTCCCCCTCCATAACACGAGTATCTTCTCTAGTAGTGATTTTAAAAAGCAGCCAAGATTGAAAGCCATCACTGTAGCCTGCAATTCCTCTTAACACACTCCAAAAGTCTGGATTACATAGAACAATTTAAGCTTGTTTTGTCTTCTTTTATTCTGGAACAAAGAAAGAATCTTTTACCTTGAAAAACTTCCAATATATGGAGGATTTCAACAGAATGTGCTAAAATAAATCAGGCAAGGATGAATGGTGAAGGATCTCAAAAAAACAAAAACAAAAAGGAGTACTAAGATTTCAGGAAAATCTTCCTGGAGGAGTGGACATGTGAGCTAAATATTAAAAGACAGATGACAAATTAGACACCAGGGTGAAGAGGTATTTGTCAGGTTTTCATCACCGTAACAAAATATCTGAGATCATCAACCTGCAGAGAAAAAAGGTTTGTCTTGGCTCACGGTTCTGAAGGTTCCAGTCCTTGGTCTGTGGGCATTTTGCTTTTAGGTATCTGACAACAGGGCCTGAGAACAATGGTAAAGAGCATAGAGCAGAACCAACTGCTCACTTCATGGTGGGGAAGCAAAAGAGAAGAGGTTGGCTTCGCGTGGTCCCCTTCTAGCACACACCCACAGTGACCTAAAGATGTCCCACTAGGTTTCTAACCCTAAAAATTCTACCACTTTCCATTAGTGGAATCCCGGGACCAGTTCCAACACATGAACTTTTGGGAGATGTTTGTCATGCAGACTATAGTGAGAGGGATGTCTGAACAGAGTGGATGCATATTTTAGATGACACTGTTGGGTTTGCAGGGGGTGGGGGGGCTATTGTAGATAATGAGGCTATAGAGCAGGAAGATCTTAGAATGTGGTGAGAATCAAGGGAGGGGCAGGCTGGAGAGAAAGTGAACAAAGGACCTTAGTACCTCTTAACCAGCTTAGATTCTGTTCCCTAGATGACATGGGGCAGTGAGGTGCTGGAGAGCCTCAATTTGGCAAGTAATGCCTTCAGATTTACATCTGGAGTAAGTGAGGATGGTAGCAATACAGGAGGCCATGAATTGTACATAGAGGGGAGAGAGGCTGGCATTGCATCCAGGAAGAGAAGACACTATGCAAGACCTGGTGATCCCAAGGCTAGCCAGAACAGCAGAGGTGGGGTCAGCAAAGAAGCAGCTCGGAGCAGAACTGGAGAAGTAGAATTCCCCTAGTTCATGAGGAAATGTGATTGGTAGAAATTGACTCTGGATTATTAGAGATATGAATGAATCTTATCATTTACCTAGATATATTCATCACTGCAGCATTTTAAAATAAAGTAAAACTCATACATGTTGTTCTCCATGCTACTAATCTGTTTTTCCTTTGCACACTAGCAGGTTTTTAGAATCTACATTTGTTCTGTTTTCCTGACTGTCTCTCTAGCTGCCTTCCCCAACTCTGCCTCCACTAAATCAAGTTTCTTGGTCATTCTAGAATAATTCTCAAAGAAAATCGAAGGGAAAACTATGCCAAGAGACAGGTATATGTGCTCAGTGTGGCAGTGTGTGGGATCTGGGAACCAGTTCAGAGCTTTGGGACTGGGGAGTCTTAGACAAGTCACTCCACCCCAACAGTCTTCAGAAGCTCTGAAGCTGTAAACGGGAATATGGTGATTATATTCACCCCCTGGACTATACTTAGGATTAGCAGAGAGCCTGTCTACTTCATCTCCCTATCATTTTGTAGTAGGCACATAGTAGGTATTTATTACTAACACATATTAAGTACTTTTAAACTTCAGCATAGGTGAACTTACCACTCCCAGGGGTCCACCCACTGGTGAGGGTGGGAGTCTTTGTCATATATCAACCAGCTACTGTCCTCTTTCTCCATTCTATTCTCCACTTTTAGCCACATATGTAAGAGAAAAGCTCCACCCACCCTGAATATGAGACCAAGAGCTAGACAGAAGTTGTCTTTGTGGCACTACCTGGCAGTGTGGCTCCTTGAAGTAATGGCTTTGATAAGATCAAATCAGTCCATGGGCCAAGAGAGCATTTATTCCACCGGGAACTGTGGAGTCCTGCTTTCCAGGACGAGAAAAAAAAAATTAAGACTTGGAAAGAGTATGCAAGTTCTGAAATATGAGAACTTCAAAATCAAAATTAGAAAATTCCTAGTCTCTATGAGTCCATGAACATGCTCGCCTCATTAATCATGAGATTTAGCATTGATGAAAAATTGATCATATTTTATAAATGATTTGTATGGGACTTTTGCTTATTTCCTAAGAATTCCTGAGCATGCATATGAAAGAAATCATTTCCGCACGTACGCCAAGTGGCTCGCAGACAGATAAATCTGAATGTCTAGTTCACTAGGAGTCCCATGGTCATTTCCACCTCACCAAGCTGCCTCTGCTGTGTGGATCCCAGGGTGGCTCCGTGCTTGAAGCTTTAAGAAGTCTTTTTTGTTCACACGACTCCTACCCACCGCCAAGAGTATTAGCAAGTCATTTTTTTTCTAGTGCTGTGATAAAGACCAAAAAACAACTTCAGGAGGAAAGGGTCTGTTTGGCTCACATGTCCTGAGTTACAGTCCATTGAGGGAAGCCAAGGCAGGAACTTTAGGCAGGAACTGAAGAAGATACCAGGGAAGAATGCTGGTGACTGGCTTGCTCCCCATGGCTTGCTCAGCCAGCTTTCCTATACAACTCAGGGCCACCTGCCCAAGTGGCACCACCCAAAGTTAGCTGGCCCTCCCACATCATTAATCAAGAAAATGCCCCCATAGACCTGCCTACAAACCAACCTGAAGGAGGCATTTTCTCAATTGACATTCCCTCTTCCCAAATGCCACTGGCCATGTCAATCTGTCCAAAAAAATAAAAAAGAAAAGGCTACTCAACACGCCATTCAAGCCAAGCACTTAGAACACATCTTTATGGTTTCTATCGTCCTGTGCTGTAAGAACAGGCGTTAATCAAACTGAGGCCAGAGGACACAGCTGTGTGACAAGATGGCCCCGAAGCTGAGGAATTACTCTTTTCACTCATGCCTTCCTACATCACGTGTGTTTACCATTTTCCACAGCCCAGCAACTGTGGCCTGCATGGGCTGTGCCTTGGATGACTCGTATGATCTCCACAATGACCCCAGGAGATCTGCACTAACATTGCCTCCATTTTACACATTAAGAAATCTGGGCCGTACAGAGCTTAGGGAAGGTTGTCTAAGGAAAACACAATTTGACCTGTGTTCCTACTCTTAACTCTGTGTTATGTTGCATCCCAGTGAAGAAATATGGAAACTTTATGTGTGTGATTTTCTCCATTGTCTTTCAGTTCCCATAAACTGTCATTCTCATGTCCCCTTACCTACGAAAGCCTATTAGAGATTTACTGCCAGTCACTCATACCCTAAGGTTTTAAATTAAGCCTAATTTCAGGATATATGGGTGTCAATGAATTAATATTCTACTTAGATTTTAAAACCATTTGAGAACAGGTATAGTGGCTCGTGGCTCTAATTTCATCACTCAGGAAATGGAGGCAGGAGGATTAGAAGTTTAAGGTCATCCTCAGCTTCATAGCAAGTTAGCTAGCTTGGGCCACTCGAGATCATGTCTCAACTGTGAGGGCTGAAAAGATGGCTGAGTGAATAAGAACACCAGGTGTGCAAGCATGAGGACCTGAGTTCAGATCCCAGCACCTATGTTAACGCCAGGCGTGGCATGAACATGCACCTGTCACCTTGGCACTGTGTGGTGAAGCAGGAGGATTCCTAAGGCTTGCTGGCAACTAGCCTACTTCCAGGTTCAGTGGTAGACCCTATCTCAAAGGAATAAGGCAAGGAGTGGCAAAGTGGGACACCCAGCATCCTCCTCTTCCTTGAGCACTGGCACATGTAGCCACACCCACACACAAGCACATATACCACACTTACACACATACATGTGAACATACACATATACACATACACAAAATTTTCAATTTCATAATAGTAATACAGCCGCAATAATAATAAGTGTGTATTTCAATGGTATGTGTTCAATACTTCAGCCCCAGGATCAGTTGTGTTGGTTAAGACAGGGAGAAGGAATGACGTTGAGATTAATTACTGTGTGTCTGACACTTCTCTCAGTTCTTTGCATGCATTTACATCTCATTTAATCTTCTTAAAGCTGAGGCGCTAATGAGACCAAGTGAGAGCACGCTAATTGTCCCATTGAAGAGACAAATCCTTCAGTATTAAGTATGTGACATGAGCCGACCAGGGGCTGGGCTGAGGTTTCTTCCTTAGCAGTCCTAGAGAAGCGCTCTTCTTAGCCCCTCTACCTCGGGGTGTTTTTACATACAGCCGAAGCCTGAAGGTTCCTCCCAGGACTGACTGAGGTAGCCACAGCCCACAAGTTTTCTCTGCAGAGCATGATTCGTCTGTCACGAAGCCTGAAGGTTCCTCCCAGGACTGACTGAGGTAGCCACAGCCCACAAGTTTTCTCTGCAGAGCATGATTCGTCTGTCACGGTCACGAAACCAGGCTGTGCCTGAAGTCCCTTCCAACTTGATCACCACGTCTATCTGTGATGGTCATGTGACTTCAGCTTGACTGCATCTGGAATCCCCCTAGGAGATAAGCTTCCAGGCCCACGTGTGTGGTTATAGGGATTGTTTAGGCTGAGTTGGCCTCTGGTTATCAAGATAGACTGTGGGGGGTTATCTTGATTAGGTCAGTTGGTGGAAGAGCCATGCTAAAGGGGGCCCAGCACCATTCTCTGGGCATGGATCCTAGACGACACTGAAAGACAGGAGCTAGCCTAGCACGAACGGTATTCTTTCTCTGCTTCCTGGTGGTGGGCACATTGTGACCATACCGCTTACCCTGGTGGAGCAGACTGTCCCTTTCAATTCTAAGACAAAGTAAATGCTTCCTTCCTTAAGTTACCTTATCAGGTATTTTGTCTTAGCAACCAAAAAAATACCTAATATGCTGTCAGCTTCTGCTCAGTCGCAAATGTCGGTGTTAGTGACTGTACAAACGTTTCCTGTCTACATGTTCCCCCAAGCCGAACCATGTGTAGCCCTTCAGGCTAGTGAGTGGAGATTTCCTGCATGGAGTTTACCTGCATGGGCACATATCAGCTGGACCACTGAGCTGGTCCAGAATGATCCCCACTTTAATGCTGCTTGTGGCATAGCTTTCATACTTTTTCCCCCGTTAGTCCTGTTCTGTTTCTTCTAGGGCCTCCAACTATACACACGCTAGACCACTCGATATTGATCCAAAGGGTGAGTCTCTGCCACCCTGAGCATGTTTCTGTAAATTCTCTCGGTTCTTTAGACTGGATCATTAATTCTGATCATTCTCGATGTTCGCTTTTCTTCTTCCACCTCCAGTCCTTGCTAAAGTCATCACTCAGTCATTTTACATCTTACTTCTGTAATCTTCTTCGGTTCTGTCACATCTTCCCATTTCTTTGCATGTCTGTTGAGACTTCATTGAACAGTGGATATTTCGGACGGTCTAGTGTCAACTTTAGATTTTATGATCTTCCTTTGAAGAATGACCTTTTCCATGTCAATCAGCACTTTACCTGTTGGCTAATCACCTTGAGCTGCGTTGGGCTTGGACCATGTTTGGTTAGGGTAGGACTGTGGAAAGCCCCTAGAAATGCTGTCTGCTGTGAAGATCTTGTCATTTTAGCTTTCAGCTCTGCCATCATTGGGCTAGTGTCTTATAGGACCCGGGTCTTATGCTTAAGGCATCACCCTGCTGGTGTCTTAGCTGGGCACCTGCATGATGATGGCGACAGTGGATGAGACCAAGTCTACACTGTCTGTCTCAATCTGAGGCAACCTTGACCTCACTGTGGATACTGACTTGTAGGTCCTGATAGACATCACAGCCCCGTGCCACGGAGTTATGGGAGACTCTCTGTGTTCCCTCCCTGCTGAGCATCCTCCGGTGTCCTGACCTTACAGATCCAGCCACTAGCATCCTTATATCTGACCTCTATTTGTTTTCCACTCAGCAGAGCTGCCATGATGTGGTCAAATGTTAGCCCTTGGGAGATTTATTTGTCCGTAGAACTTATCCTGGGTGTTTCTCTTCCTCGGAATTCACCATCGTGCATAATTTACTTTTAACACTTGACACCACATGCATCTGTTATTCTGGTCACCCATCACTCCAGGGAGTAGAGAAGCTGTGTAGCCTAGTCGAGAAGAGGGCATGAGACAGCAAATGCCCCCACATGTCCAGAGACATGTTTTCACTGGCTATACTCCCAGTGGTCACTGCTAAACCCAAATCAGTAATCAGATTGATGTAAGAGATGATCTCCGTATTGGTCACTTTTCTGTTGCTGTGGTAAAATGCCATGACCAAAAGCAACTAAAACAAGTTTATCTTGGCTTAGGGTTCCAGAGGGAGAACCTGGAATGGTGGGAGAGGTATAGTAGCAGGAAGCTGAGAGAGTAAACTGGAAGTAGAGAGTGGTCATAAACTCTCAAAGCCCACCCCCAGTGACTCACCTCATCCAACAAAGCTCCACTTCCTAATGGTTCCACAACTTCCCCAAACGTTGCCACCAGTTGGAAACCAAGTGTCCAAATAGACTTGGCTCTGGGAGACTTGTCACATTCAAGTCACCATGGTCACTGTGACCAAAACCATCTCTAGTGCCTATAACCTTAAAGGAGAAGCACGTCCTAGGAAGGAAAAAGGATGGAGAGAAAGGGATCTTCAGTCAAGTTTGTTCCCGTAGTTTATTTTAGAACCGGTATCCTGCTCAAGAAAGCATTTCCTCTGTAGTACGCAGTACACGTAGACAAGTGCGCAGTGATTCAGGGGATAGATGTTGTGAGCTTGAAAGCCTCGGATGAGCACTCGGATACTCTGTATCAGAAAGAATGGTAGGGAGGCTGCACGAAGAGCCCGAGAGGTTTGTTCCCCTCTCTGAAATAGAGAAAGTCACTTAGCATTTCCTGTAAGTCTGAGGTGGTGGCTTTTATTTGGCACCTAAGTGATCATCCCTCTACTTACAGAGGCCAAAGGAGGATGTCACAGGAGTGGCGATGTGGCCTCTGCAGCCGGAACTGGTCCCGGTAGTGGCAGGCACAGCTCTTCCTGATGGACTCTGATGGAATTCTGAGGAGCCACACTTCAGTTCTGTGCAGATTACCCCCGTGCTAGCTGAGGCTCTCATCTTCAGTCCTCTCTCCTCATTGTCTGATAGTGTTATCCAGGGTTGGTGGTCTTTCTGTCACAGTGGATATACACACAGTGGTGCCAATCCAGATGCCATCCAAGTCAGAAGAATGGGTGAATATTGGATAGCATTAGAAACAGAGTATGTATTTACATTTGGAAGCAATAGTTACAGAGACCTTTTTGGGATGGTTTGTTAAAGGTAAAAATAACAGTGCATATTTGGGGGATTTTTTTAAATAACTTACTATTACTTAATATTTGATATCCTCCCTGTTAGAGGTCAGATTTGAAACATTCAAGGCCTGGGCCCCACCTGTTGGAGCTGGTGGACTCTGAAAGAGGAAGGGCCTAGTTGAAGGAAGATCATTGAGAGTCCCTCACAGGGGTCTTGGGAACCCATTCCCTTCTCTGTTCACATTCTGCCTGAGGTAAACGGGCCTTCTCCGCTGCTGTATCCCCACCATAATATACTGTGTCTCTGCAGGCCCAGAGCCACAGGGCCATGTGACCATGGGCTGAAATCATGAACCACAATAAATCTTTCCTCTTTTCAAATTGATTTACTTGGGAATTTTTGTTAGAGTGATGGGAAACTAACCCTGCCCTTAATCTGCTATCAAACAAGACTGAGGCAGCAGTTCCACTGTTAAGCAAGGGTCTCAGGAGTCTCCAGGCAGAACCTGAAAAGGCCAAATCTCTCATCCTAACCCAAATATGCATTTCAGACAGACTCCAGAAGGTGTGGTGATCTTCTGACTGTAGATGTTTGTCCATAAGGCCTGGTACAGAACTTCACAGCTGAGCAGAAATAAGCCCTGCCCAGCCTGCGTCCTTTTGACAGAATTGGAGCAAAAATTATGAGGATTCTCAGCCATTGTAAATGTGTGTACAGGCTGCCTAGAAAATTCTTCGCTTTTCAAAAATGCAGAAGACATCAGCCAGAATAGAATAGAATGTGTCCCAAGTTTTACTCCCAAATCTGTAGAAACTAAGAGTAAATGATCTCTCAGATGTTTTGTTTTTGTGGGTTTATTTTAAAGGTTTTTCCCTTTGTTTTACATTCATTTTCTTATTTTGTGTGTGTGCATGTATATCCACACATGCATTCAATGGTATGTGTGTGAGGGTCTGAGGACATTTATGGGAGTTACCTTGCTCCTTCTGCCATGTGGGACCCCCGAGAAGGAATTCATGTCTTCAGGTTTAACAGCAAACACCTTTTCCCGCTGAGCCAGTTCCATGGCCCTCTATGGCATTTTCAAACTGAAGAATTAAATGCCCATCTGTATGTGAAGTTGGAACAGCTGAAACAAACAAACAAAAAAAAACCAAAAAAAACAAAACAAAAAAACTTTACTTTTTTAAACATGCGCTGTGACTCAGAGCAGAAGCCCCAGCACTCCAGACACAAAGGTTTCCTGGTAGACACTCATATAGATCCGGTTTCTACTCTGGCCCCATTCAGTATTTGACTAATATATAATTTTTTTTTAAGCCCAGCAATTTCATGTAACCAGTGCTTGATTAATGTGGCCCCTTTTAAAAGATTGTTTTGAAAATGAAAATGTTGGTTTTTTCCATGCAGATGAACTGTCACCATCATAAATGGGCGCTTAACTTCTTCCCCTTAAGATTATGTAACAAGTTAGATAAATTCTCAGAGCCACCAAATTCAGAGAAACAGGGAAGTGGTGATAGCGCCCCCTGCGGGTGGAGTAAAGTAAAAGGTCCCCAAATGAAAAACTAGTAAGGCAGAGCCGGAAAAGGGCTCAAGGTGAGAAAAAAGGAGAGGTAGAATGGAAGCCGAGAAGAACAAGAGAAAGCAACAAGAAATGCAAGTAGGAAGGAAACTTATCAAAGAAAAAATATGGAGGGAAAAGAAATAGAACTTGTAGGAACAGAGAGAAAGAAAAGTAAGTATAAACATCAACAAAGCCAGGGGCTGCAAGATGGCTTAATGGTGAAAACCACTTGCAGCCAAGGCTGATGACTTGAGTTTGAGCCCTAGAACTCACAGGGAAAAAGGAGAGTACCGCCTCCTGAACGTCATCCTCTGACCTCCACAAACATGCACACACACACGCACACACGCACCCTAAGTAAATAAATATAACTTAAAAAAAGGTTTTTAATCAACAAGAGGAAATAGAAATTAGAAGCAAAGGTCAAACAAACAAAAGGATGTGAGGGTATATCTTTACTGGGCATCTCCATAGTAACCCTGAAGACACTGGCCATTTTCGAAACCGTAATGTTCTCAGATAGGATTCACAACCATGACAGTTCATCCAATCATCACCCTTAGAATATGGACAGTATGATACATTTAGAAAAATTCTGACCTGAAAAAAAAGTATATTTCTATGTGTGTGTGTGTGTGTGTGTGTGTGTGTGTGTGTAAAATACAATTCCAGTCCACATAGTCCTAATTCGTTTGATTCAGTTTTTCTGAGGTGGTGTTCACTGCAGACACTATTTACATATTTATTTACAGTATGGACATTATAAATTCCAGTGTACAAAGCCTTTGTGTGATCATTGGTTAGAAACTGATGAGACCCCACCTTGTCCCCTGTTCTGATCGATAGGCCACTGATATGAGCAATATCCTGCAGGCAGAACTGGGCCCTGTGCACCACCAGATGGGGTTGGTCTTCTAAACAGAAGTCCACTTGAATGAGCCACATGGTTTTCTGAGGCAGCAGGATTTCTGAGCCCTTAGGTTCATAATCCGAAACCCATGCTCACTAGAATGGCGTAAACCTAGGAGAGGTCTGAGGAGGCTAACGAGGCATGTGAGCACAGATCCTACAACTGGAGAGTGCTCACAACTATGCCTACCCATCCTTTAAGACATTTAAACAAACGTATGTGGAAGTTAGGGTTGAAATAGACGCTTGGAAAGACTTCTGAGTGTTTTTTTGTTTTGTTTTGTCTTGTTTTTGCAGGTTGTGTGTGTGTTTGTGCATGTCCATGTGTGTGCAGGTGTGGGTGTAAGGGTGGGGCGGAGGTGAATGTGGAGACCGGAGGTCAATGTGGGTGT
>CAJQZJ010034140.1:3740709-3764004 GCA_907164525.1 Lophiomys imhausi
AGGGTGGGGCGGAGGTGAATGTGGAGACCGGAGGTCAATGTGGGTGTTGCTCTGCCAGTGCTGTCCAGCTTGTTTTTTGAAAGAGTCTCTCACTGGCCTGGAACTTGCCAAATAGTCCGTGCTGGCTGGCCACTGAGCCCTAAGGATCCACCTACCTCTGCCTTCTCAGCACTAGAATTGAAGATATATGCTGCCATGCCTGGGTTTTTTTTTTTTTTTAATATGGCTTTTGGGAATCATACCCAGGTCCTAGTGTTTGCACAACAAACATTTACCAGCTGAGCCTTTCCACAGTGCAGATGGCACCAAGTGTCACCACGATAATCTACAAAGCATTTTCAACAGAGTTCCAGCCACTAAAGCTAACACTACCTTTGCACTCTTTCTGGCAAACCATGAGTCTGTATGGTAAAAAAGCAAAGGGTGAATTGCAGGAGAGAACTTGGGAAGGGGGTCCGCATTGCCCCAGAGAGCTTCTGAGAGAAAAAAGAAACACATGCAGAGAATGAGACCTCAGAAGGGAGTGGTGCCAGCAAGGGGCCTGGAGCTTCAGCTTTCTCAGCTTCATTGTACACTACCTCCAAGCCTGGGCTAGTTGCTTAAGTCAGCAAAGTGATGTTTGTAACTACATGTCTCAGAAAACACACTAATGCCCACATTGGCAGCCACTTTATTTAAGAAGCGTCTAGTGAACCATAAGCTCTGCTGCCGGGCTCAGATGGAGAAGAGGAAGTGGACAAATGATGGGGAAACTCGGAATAGTAGAATGACCAGATATCGTAGCTAGGCCTGTGGTCCCAGCACTCAGGAGGCTGAGGACAGGAGTTGGAGGTCGGCTTGGGTTTATTTCTAGACAAAAATCAAAATAGAAAGCTAGGCGAAAGAGAGAGGGAGGAACAGAGAGAAATAGGGAGGGAGATAAGAAAAGGGGACAGAGAAAAACAAAGTGTGGGGACCCCCAGCTCCTTTAATGCTCTTACTGTGTGGTCTTACAAATCCCTCCAAGCTCCAGACTACACACATCTTTCTCTGAGAGTCTGTAAGAACCAGCCCAAAGACGTGGCCTGGTCCCTCAGATAGAATTTGCCAATTCATTTCCAATATGAAGGATTTTCTTCAAATCAAGAGAGTCCAGCAGACTGCTCTTTCCTCGGAGATGAGGGGAGAGGGGAGGAGTGTACATGAGCAAAGGCTATGGTTGTGCATGTTGACAGTAAGATTCTGTCATCCAGAAAAGGCCACTGAGTTGCCAGCTGGAGCCTTCTGACCTGCCCTGTGCTCCAGGTTCATTTGCAGGGGGGACCTGTAGTGCTGTGCCTAATTTCAGAAGCTGGGGTGCTTGGGAAGCTGGGGTATCTCTGCCAGCAGGAGTCTTAAGTGATGATTGTCACAGGACAGTCTTACAAAGCAGGGTCTCCCTGACCCTGGCATCCTGGAAGCGGATGTTTAATCAGTGAGGCTGCCCTAGCAAGATCAGGTTTGTGTGCTCACAGTGATGCTGGGTGGCACTGTTCTGCAGCCTGGTGGCCACTCAGCAACCCCAACCAGGGAGGCCAGAGCCCAGCCGCCCTGAAGAAGCAGGGTGCTTCTCTGATGCTCCCCTGACACTGCAGGGGAAAATGATTTGGGAGACTAGAAAATGGATACACTAGTGACTACTGGCATTTGACCAACAGCCCAAAACCTACCGACTCCTTGGAGCCTCAGCCTTCTCATCTAGGTTCATGGACAGAGTGGGGGACTTGAGAAAGGCGTGCTCTGGGAAGGGCGCACACGCAACAGGGAAGGAAATAGATTTGCAAGCTCGAGCAGTTCTCACTACCCCACTAAGGTTGCCTCGGACGTGTTCCCGTGTGCTGCCTCCGGGCTGCCATTAATGACTGGTACATCTGGTTGTGCCTATAGACAATAACAGGTCTTTTAGAGTGTGGTCCTGTAGTGACTTAAAAATCAGGGTATGCTAAGTCAAGTAAAGCCAATTATTTGCCAAGATGTTCACCAGTGTTTACGGGTCCTATGTGGTAGTGGTTGGTTTACATCAAAGAACCCCAGCTTCAAGCACTAGATCCATCTAGTTGTAAGGTCTTGAGCCCTCCAGCCCCTGTGTGTCTTAGGGTCCTTCCGTAAAGAGGAAACGTTCTTGTTCCCCAGAATGGGGCACCAGAGGGTGGTGTGACCCAAGACCCACACTTGTTCCTCCTCTTTGCTGTGTAAAGTTGCTTCTGACTCTTGCAAAGACTCTATGCAGGATTGGGTTTAGGATTCCCACGTTCTGTGCAGTGTCTCTGGCTGTTTTGAGGTTCTACACACACACACTTCAAAGGCAGGGTTGGCCGAGTAACGGGGATCCCATCCCACAAGTTAGAAATACAGTGTAGTATGTCTCACTGCCCTGTGAGGTGACTCACATATAGTCCCAGCACACAGGAGGAGGAAACAGGTCTCTGGAGCAAGCTGGCTAGCTAGACTACCCAAACCAAACAACTCTGGGTTCAAATTCGAGATCTTGCTTCAATATATAAGCCATAGAGGAAGACTTCTGATTTCAGCCTACGTGTGTGTGCACACGTACACATACACACATGTGCCCACATATTTGCATGCACATTACACACAAATAAATACACAAAAACAAATTCTCAACCTACAAAAGGCAGTGGTCTCTACTGCTGTGGGTGGAAATCCTGTGGCTCTTTCCTGGGATTGTTTTTAAATGGCATCCTTCAAGTTTGGAATGAAGGCCATAGGGATTGTAGCTTGTAGCTCATGTTGTGCCTGTGGGTGTCTGCTAGGCAGAGCGTTTTATTCTGCCACTCAAGTTGGTTTGTGCTATGTGCTGGGTGGGATCTCTCGTGATGTCTGCTCCTTGCCTCGTGCCTTTACTGACAAGTCACTAATGGTTTCTCTTCTCCCACACCCATCCTCCCCTGCCCCACCCTCTCCGGTCCTCTGTCTTCACTTTGCTGGCTCCTGCTGCTGTTCTCCAGTGCGACCAAGACCAGTGTATTCAGAGCACCAAATTCGTTTTGCAGGCCGCAGCTACTCCCCTGCTTCAGAGCGAGCCCAGCCTCACCAGCGAAGAGCTGCATATGCCTGGGAAGCCGGGCCTGGGTACCCCGTGTGCTAGCCTGACGTTGGGCCAGCCCACGCCACCCTCTTCCATGCCCAACCTTGCCACCACCGAGGCCACACTCTCAGACATTATGCCCCTGAAGGACGAGCATGGAGGCGGCCACCAGTTTCTGACCCCAGACGAAGCACCCTCCCCACCCGGGATGCTGGGGGCAAGCAGCCCCCTGGCACACAGCCGTACCATGCACATGCTGGGCCTGGCCAGCCAGGACTCCCTGCACGAAGACTCGGTTCGGGGTTTGGTAAAACTCAGCTCCGTGTGACCTGCATGGCCATCCCTGGGACCACAGATGACAAACAGTCCAACAAAAAATGGACATAGTCGAGTGGACATTTTGTTTGGAATCTTCAGGGTGGGCCAGGGGAGGGAGGAGCCTGGAATTGAAAGAGTCTGCGTGGATGTGGCGCCCTCTGTCAGCCGCTCTTGGGACAGACACGAGGACGGTTTTCTACACTGGTGGCCAGACTGAAGATGTTACTCTGCTAATTGAAATCGACCCACAGTTCCATTTGTTCATTTAAAAAAAAAAAAAAATCCCAAAGGGAAAAGCCGACCAGACATGGGTTTGCATGCCACACTACAGTCTGTGTTACAGTGGTGGTATTCAAAAGAAACGCTTTCTCTGTTTTCCTTCTTTTTAATCTTGTGAAACTTTCCAGCGCGGCAGACTGAGCCCAATGGGTGATGCCATCCTGTGTGACTTACTGGACTTAGCTGTATGCGGATGGACATCCCCTGCTGCAGAGGGCTGCTGGGGTCCGTCCTGCCCCGACAGACATTTAACCTTCTGTCAGTGCTTAGAAGGGGTGTTGTATTGTGCCACCGTGCGGCAGTCCTCGCCCTCCTGTGTGATGAACTTCCTGTGGACAGCCAATAAAGTGACTCCTCTGTTATTTTCTCCATCTGTATACGGCTGTCCTTAACAGCTTCCATGCGGTCCCTTGCTCGTTTGTTTACATTATTTCTGGCAAGGAATTCAGAATAGCCAAAGTTTTGATCTTTGGGTTGTGGATTACGGAGATGGTTTCTTAGATGGGAACTGAGCTTGCGAATAGTCCCCCAGCCCTTGACACCCACCTTCATGGTCTGTTTTTAATATAGGGTTATCAGGGTTTGCTCTGCACTTAGGGCCACCAATAGGGCAGTAGGTGGAGGGGGGGGTACCAAGGAGAAGGGATGTTCTCTGGCTGTCTTCTCAACTCCATGTGATGTTGGGGTGCTGCAGAACCTCATAGGCACTCCCTGTGGTCCACGTGAAACAATGTGGGCTCCACACTGGATCTGAGGTCACGTAGATCACACTCTAAGCTCAAGACGCTTGAGGATGGAAATAAGATAGCCACTTCGCTCTATCTGTCTCCTGGAAGGGAGCCAGCATTTTTAGGGAGCCAGACTATGTGGAAGGAGCTGCAAGAAACTCACCAACGCTCTCTGGCCTTCTCCAGCACCACATCCAATGCCAAATCCACAGAGCACCTTGTGACTGTCTGAGAACGAGCTGCATTTTTCGTTAATGCAATAGAGATAGCTTTACTTGGGATGAAATCAGTTGCATTCACGTTGAGCAGTAGTCATGCTGAATACGGCTGCAGATGTCTTTCTTATCTGGGTGTGAATCACCTTCACTGGTATGTCCCATGGCAGTATAGAAGTTGGAAAAGGTGAATTATATGCAACCTTTTTTAAATATAGTTTTCTAGACCTCGTAATTATTTGTAATTTAAGACAGAACTTTTCTTACACACCCACACACAATCAAATGCTCCACCTGGGAGCAAAGTGACACCGCACAGAGACCCTCCTGCCCCTTCTCAACTACCCTGCCAAAGACCCAGGTTCAATTCCCAGCACCCACATGGCAGCTCACAACTGCCTGTGACTCCTGTTCCACAGGATCTGACATCCATACCCAGACATGCACGCAGTCAAACCACCAACATACATAAAATAAAAAAATTATTTAAAAATCCAAGAAGCAATGATAACATGACAGATAAGTCACTGAATATAGCTGGCTCCCTGTCTCTTCTTCATCTATGGATTCAACGACCCACGAATTGAAAATATTTTGGGGGAAGGGATTTATACTAAATTGTGGGTACTTCTTTCCTTCTCGTATTCCCTAAATACTACTCACGGAGCAGTATGTTAGCTATAAGTCACCCAGAGATGATACAATGTCTGCAGAAGGATGTGTGCCCATTCTATGTACAAACACTGCAATTTTACTGAGAGACTTGAGCGTCCATAGATTGGAGTTTGAGTGACATTCTGGAACCAGTTCCCTAAGGACACTGAGGAACAAATATACTTATTATCAATTACTGTGTTCTAACCCTGTCCTCTATACATATGTTGCACCACTTTTCAAACAGGGCTTTGGGGAGCTTGGTGGAGATGAACCAAGACCATTCAGGAGTGGGGGGTTAAACTTGAATGAGACAATTGACTAAAACAATTGAGAGTGTAACATCAACAAAATGTCCATATCCCTTTCCTCTTGTTTGAGAATAAGTGACTGGGCTCTCAGGGCTCCCGCGTCAGTGATGGAGGTGGAGGGCACCATCCAGGGAGGTGAGTGGTCTGCATTTTCTATTAACTGGGTCCATCTCATGTGGCTGACTAGATCCTGGCATTTCTAAATGCTTCTAGAGAGTTAGCAATCGATTGAGTGCTAGCTGGAAAAAAATAAGATAAATATTTTACTATGCTATTAAGGTTTGAGCCATTAACACACACAGGAGCTGGGAGGGGCTAAAATTTCATTTGCTTTACATTCTCCCAGGAATGCTGCCAGAGACCATAGGCCACTCAAGCACTAGAAGGTTGGATTTAGCCAGAGCACCTGATCTAGACCTGAGAAGGATGATGATGACCGGGAGCCTGCTTCTGAACAGACAGGATGACATGTCACTCTGTCCCAGGGCAAGCAGCACCGTGTTATGCTGTGCCTACTTGAAAAATGTTCATTTCAGCTTTGGAAGTGATTATTCAATCTGAGAGAGCCATTCTGTATCCCATCCCGAGCTGGCAAAGTGCCAGATACCTGTTTCCTATTCCCAACCAGCTAGTCTATCAGAACCTCCCCACCCTCCGAGTCTGTTAAGTCATTGCCTGTGTCATTCAGGGTCACTGATGGGTTCAAACAAGGTATAAGGGTATTCAGGAGTACACCATGCAACTTCAAAACAAGATACAAACCCCATTCTGCAAGCCATGTTACACCAAGACCTGAGTGGGTAAGGCTTGGTGTGCTTCACACCCTGGGCCTGGATCTTCTCTAGACCAACAGCAAGAAATGAATGTATCAAAGTTGCAATATGTGTTCTGGGTGCAGGACTGGGTGGCATCTCCAGGAATAGGGTGGAATGGAACCTTTCAAAGGCCTCAGAGACCCCTCCAACCCATCCTTAGTACATGTTCCATTCCAAGCTGAGCCTACCCACCATCCTCCTTGGGCTTGGAACAGCTGCTTCCCAGCATGGCTTCAGGTTGGGGCTCATTGGCAGGTGCTGGGTCTGCTGGATATGACCTAGGACCTTTCCCTGTACCATATACCTTTTCCATGGGAGTTGGTCCACACCAGGACACTCCTCAGCTCACTGAGTTCTTCGAGTAAGAGGAGAATAAAGACAAATAATGTTGGATATATCTTCTAACTAATACCTCAGAACTATTCTGTAGCTGATGGTAAATTAAACCAACAATTGTGTTCTTGTACTAAATGTATTGGTTGTGGGAAACTACCATATTCTTATCCAAAAGGAAGAGAACTCTGAATAAATTTTCATGCCCCATCGTCTCCTACACCTGTTCTGGAGCTCTGTCTGTCTACATGGCACTGTGCAGTGTTTTCCATGTTAGCTCATATAATTCTCTTGATTATTTCCTTAGATCTAGCTCTCCCTTCCCTCATTTCACTCCCTCTTCCTCTTCTTTCTTATTAGTTCCCTAACCCACTTGTTCTATACACAAACCCTTCACCTTCTTAAATGCCTCCCCTCTCTACACTTTGCTTCTGTTCCCTCTTTCCCATCTCCCCTATTTCTCTCTATAAGTTCTCACTGAAATAGCCAATGAATTGACATGTTGTTTTATCTCAAATAACTATCTCATATGAAAAGTTTGTAAATTCTCTTCTATTGCCATGGGATATGGCACTGATGGTATATGTAGCCCAGTGGGTTTTCAAAGACAGTTGCTTGATGCTTTAGTTCAGCCATTAAAAATAATTGGGAGATTGGAAATTAGATTGTTTTACTGAAACTGTGTTTGCAGCCACAAAACTAGATAAATGCTTTCAACTGGAATGATATTTAAGTACTCACAACCCTGGGAATTTTATCCAGAATGGATTGGAAGATGCACACATGCCCTGCAAAGATTTTTTTCTATCAGTTGATGAATTCTTAAACTAATTCATATGACAAAGATATGAATTAACAACTCTTAATTTGCCTGGATATTTTAAGTCTTAGGAAAAAGGAGTCCACATGACAGACCCAAGTTGACATGCTTTGAAATTCTAAATAAATGGTAACAGCATAGGCTTCAGGAAAAAGAATATGAAGACTTAAGTCTTGTTAATCTTCTGTCTAGAACACCACAAACATATATTTCACGATAGTCAAATGTTTTGTCACAAGAACAAAAGACAGTAAAGAATTTAAAACTCTTTTTTTAAGTTATATAAAAGCAGGTTTATTGGATAATAGAGGGAAATAGAAACAGCATGGGTTCACACACACAGAGAGGGGGGGAGGAGAAAGATACAGAGATGGTGGGAAAGGTGGGAAGAGACAGGGAGAGCTGGGAAGAAAGACAGATAGCTAAACTCTTAATAGACTCAAAGCCTTGACTCTGGGCAGTGGTGACCTTGCTGTCCATAGCTTTTCATGTTTTCAGAGAGCTATGAGCTTAAAGAGCCTGCCTTGAGCCAATCAATGTGCATAGAATACCTGAAATGAATTAAAAATCATTTTCTCCTTTCATTAAAAACTGTCAATTACATAAAACATAAACTTTAATGTTAGTGTAAATTTATAAAGTTGAGTTTGTTTTGCAGTTTCTCTCTTAACTCAACTAGCACCCAAATAATTGAGGGTGTATTATATTGTTTATTTAATAAGCTTTACAGCACAATACTGAGCAGTTTTAACCTATTCTTAACCTCCTCTGCTAGTCTGACTCTCTCTTTGGCAAAATCCCCAAGATACTTGCAGTTTAAGAATTTCTCTGCTCCATCTGCTTCATTCTCACATCTCCTGGACCCTCCCATGGTTGAATCCCCCACTTTCTTCCTCTAACTCTCCTCCTCCCCTGGAAGGCAGGAAGTCCAGCCCTATTCTCTTTGCTGCCCAGCAATTGGCTGTAAGTTGCTTTATTGGCATATCTGGACAATTGGGGAGTGATGTTTACACAACATTGAGACCAGAGATTCTCAGAACAAGGATTGTAACCAGATATGGGGGAACAGAAGTCAGCATTTGAATTACACAATAACCTTATGCCTACACTTTAATCTTTATGAGAGAGATTGTCTGGGCCAAGAAGGGATAGGAAGAAGAGAATCAACAATACAAACTCTGTGTGTGTGTGTGTGTGTGTGTGTGTGTGTGTGTGTGTGTGTACCCATCTGATAAGAAAGTGGTTTTCCTAAAGCTATGGATCTCAGCGTTTCCATTCAAAAACAACTAGAGAGAAATGCAAAAATCCAGCCCCACCCCCAACCACTCACACATGCTCACTTCTCCTCATCCTCACCTGCCAGCCCCCAAGAAAAGCAAATAGGAATTTTGTTTGGCTACTGGAGATACACACACAACATCTATATGCTCAAGTAATAATGACTTAGCTATCTTCTTGCTCCTGCAAAATAAGTAGGCAATTAAGAGTCAGTATGGCGGGGCGTGGTGGCGCACGCCTTTAATCCCAGCACTTGGGAGGCAGAGGCAGGTGGATCTCTGTGAGTTTCAGGCCAGCCTGGTCTACAAAGTGAGTCCGGGACAACCAAGGCTGTTACACAGAGAAACCCAGTCTTGAAAAATAAAAAAAAAAAAAGAGTCAGTGGGTACAGACTTCCTTCTGACTTTCTTAAAAGTGGCTTTCATCCTGATGGTCATTTCCTGGTGACAAGATAGTCCTTGCAGTTGCAGCCTCAAAGCCCCATTCTAGGAAGAAGACTAGGGGAAGGAGCTCCCTTGATAGAGCGCTCCCAGAGGCCCTCCATTTCTCCGTGATCAGTGTGAACTCACATGACCACTCCTGGTCCAGCAAGAAACTGGGGCATTTATTTCACTGAGCACATTCCTATTCCAAATCTTGGGGTTCTGTTAGCAAGAAAAAAGGGGGAGGAACTGAGTACTCAGGAGATCGCCTTGTCCCCATATTTAGTGGAGAAAAAAAAAAACCCTCCAGCTTGCCACTCACTGATTCTTGTCTTCATTAGCAAGCTCTGCATCAGGCCACCTATGTTTGTCTCCCTTGGGAACCCCTACTTGCTCGAGCAGGCTTTACCCAGACTCCCCTGCTCTGTCCCACCCTGAAAAGGAAGAAGACAACACTGACAGTTGTTTTTATCCTATTTGGAGATATCTCATCGGCAAACATATCTGTTTGTGGCATCTGTGTTTTCAGATTTTGATCTAGTCTGTGGGTTGAAATTTAATTAATTTGTTAGGTCAGCAGGCAGCTGATCTACAAAACAAAAAAACATGCTTTCTGGAGATAAGGAAATCCAAGGGCTTCAGATGCTACCAAAGATTGAGCCAGCCCCATTCTCATTGAAATTCCAGGTAGAACTCTTCATGTACCTACATAACCTCTGATCACATTGAGGCCCCAGCAAGACCCTCTCCATGGATGCTTCTTCCCTGACTACAATTGAGGGCAGTAATATCTAATCCCAAAACACACTAGAAAGAACCTACCATGTTAATCTGAAGATCATCTTTATGGCACGTGTAACCAGTTCAGGTTCACACCATGCTGGTTTGGATCTCTGTGTCTGTCTCCTCCTCTTCCCAAGGACCCCCCCCCCCCCGCCCCGTACTGCACAGGGCACCCTATAAAAGGAAGCAGGTCCCCTCTGGATGTGGCGGCCCAGCTGGGATTTGGTACTTCCTACTGTCCACAGGACTCTGCATCTTTAGGAACAGGAGTGTGAGGTGTATTTGCATATCCTATCTTGTGAAGGAGGGGCTGGTTGCTTGCTTCTGGCAAGCTTCCTCACTCATTTACCACCAGGATACTTGTGACTGAAAGTCTTCCTCTGGGCTTTTCTTCAGTTCCCATTACCTGCCATGAAGAAGCTGATTCTTTTTTTTTTTTTTTTTGGTTTTTTCGAGACAGGGTTTCTCTGTGTAGCCCTGGCTGTCCTGGACTCACTTTGTAGACCAGGCTGGCCTCGAACTCACAAAGATCCACCTGTCTCTGCCTCCCAAGTGCTGGGATTAAAGGCGTGCGCCACCACTGCCCGGCTAAGAAGCTGATTCTTTGGGGGCTGGGTGGAAGGCTGTGCTTTTTCTAAAACTATGGAAACTTTGGAAACTGTGGAAATTTTTGTTTTTCCTTTAAAATCAAACAAACCAGAATTTACCTCCTCTTCTGTAACCCACGGTGACTACTAGAACTACAATAAATGCTCAGTGATGTATATAAGAGTCAGCCAATGCACATAAGCCACCAGGAGGCACCAAGAGTGATCTGCCTGTCACTGGGATGCTAAGATATTCCACAGCACTGAACCAGGAAGTAGGTAGGTAGCCCACCAGGCTGGGACAAGGTCATGACATCACTGCAAGTCCAGGATGCTCATAAGTGAGACTTAGGCACAGACCAAAGAAAGGGAAAGGATTGAGAGTTATTCATCCATCACAAACCTGCCACCTCTTTGACACAGAGACAACACTGGTTGGCAGGGAGCACTCCCATGAGCATGTATAATTTTAAGGATTTATGGGTTTTTATTCTAAGGAATTAAAGGGGGAAGGGACTCCCTGAGTAACCTGCTTATATAAAGAATAATCAGTTATAAGTAAGTCAGCAATCTGGAGAACTCAAACCCACACAACTCCTGCAAGTTGTTGTCATCTTGGCCCTAGCAGAAGACACAGAAATCTTGCCCAAGGTCCCTCCAAGGCCATCTCCAGTCTTCCCACCCAAGTTATTCTGAGTCAGGACATTGGACCAGACCAAAATCTTCCTGTCAAATGGAATGAATGCATTGATTGCTTTGTCTATATGATGATAAACAATGAACTGGGTCATAATCTAATCAAACTCTAAAACAAGCTTTGAAAAAAATATTGATCTAAACTACAACCCTACTCCATCTTACAAAAAGGAACCCTGGAAACCAGTGAATTCACCTTTGGTTGTTATGGAAAATACATGAGATACCTATCCTGAGAGGAGGCTTGTTTAGGCTCGTGGTTTCCATGTCTCAGCCTGTGGTCATTTGGCTCCATTGCTTTGAGACCTTTGGCAAAGCAGAACACGTTAGCACAGAGCATACGGTGGGGAGAGGCTGCCTATCTCAAAGTGGCTGAGTACCAAAGAGAAAGAGGAGGAGCCAGGGTCCCATATCCTTCAGGGGTACACCCCCATGACCTAGTTTCTCTCCATCTCTCACACCTCTTAGAAGTTCTACCACTTCCCAATAGCCCTACATGCTGGTGGACAAGTCCTTAGCACGTGGACTTTAGGGGCCATTTAAGACCCAAACCACAAGCAGGAAGGTGAACTGTCATGTCCAGGGCTTCAGAGCCAAGGCCAGTGATTATCCAGCCTTCATTAAGCAAAAGCAGTTTCTATTTTTTAAGAAATATCTCTTCCATGGCACATGAATCTAGTTTTTAATTTTTATTTTATGTGTATGGGTGTTTTGCCTGCATGTATGTCTGTGTATTGTGTGTGTGCCTGGTGCCCTAAGAGGCCAGAAGAGGGCAACAGATACCTTGGAAGTGAAGTTACAGATGTTTGTGAATTGCCATGTGAGTGCTAGGAGCCGAACCTGGGTTCTCTGCAGGATTATCAAGTGCTTTTAACCACTAAACCATGGCTAAAAGCAACTACTAGAAAAACAAAAACAGACATACAAAAAAAATAAAAAAGCCTTACTACACCATGATGAGACCAACTGACCGGTGGTACTCCATCAAACCACTACCAGAAGTTTCCAAACACGTGTATCAGTGTCTTTATTTACCCCACCCTGCCACAGAAACAATTCATGGCCGGCACAGTTCACAGGGTACACTGAAAGATCACCCTCCCCAAACAGGGGTCTGGCCTCAGCTCCTGGTTCTGAGGGGAAATCTCTAAGCTCTGGGAAGTTCTGTCTGATTAGATTATCTTACCTGAGGGCACTGAGCCATTTGGTGTCAGCTCTGCCCTGGAGAGAAGAGAGGTCAGTCAAGAAATGGTCATGATGTCCTCAGACAATAGACCACTCTGGACCACGCACAGCTCTGGACTAGAGAGTGAGTGAGCTCCCCTGCTTATCAGTATTCATCAGTATTCCTGGGATGGATGAGTACAGACTCCTTTGGAGAGATTGGGAAGGTCCGTGCTATTCTCTCTGTAACCTGTCCCACCCATGCCTGCCTCTGTTGACCTAACTAGATCCTTCCACTTCAATGAGTCTGTGAGTTGAGGAGCTTCTCTGAGCTTTGAGAGTGTTTCTACTAAGTATCCACACCTAAGGATGGTTCTGAGAATCCCAAACTCACAATTGATGTCAGAATCAAGGTGGCTTTTATAGTTTGTCCAAGTAGACAGTGGCTCCTGGGCTGTGTTCTGAAGGACCTTAGAATGGCTTTCCAAACCTGCCATATCCCTCTAAGAGGCCCTCTAGGCCAGTGGTTCTCAGCCTGTAGGTCATGACCCTTTTGGGGGTCCAATGACCCTTTCACAGGGATCACATATCAGATATCCTGCATATAAGATGTTTACATTACGATTCATAACAGTAGCAAAATTACAGTTATGAAGTAGCAACGTAACTAATTTTATGAGTAGGGATCACCACAACATGAGGAACTGTATTAGAGGGTCACATCGTTAGGAAAGTTGAGAGACTGCTCTAAGCTATGGTACAGACAGGGAAGGCCTGTGTGTGAATTACCTGAGGGTGATGGGAGCTTTAGACATTCTAATTTTAGCACTTTTTTAAAACGTGTATTTATGGGGACCAGGAATATTAAAGTGCTTGCTATGCCAGCATGGAGACATGGGTTCAGATCCCCAGCACACACGTAAAAGCCAGGTATGTGGTTCAAATCTATAACCAGCCCCTGCCCCCAGCAGGGGCTGAGATAGGCAGGTAGATCCCTAGAGTTCAATGGCCAGCCAGTGTGGACAAAATAGGGAGTTCCAGGTTCAGGAGAGAGACCCTGTCTCAAAGCATAAGGTGGAGAAGTAATTGAGGAAAACATCCAGTGTCAACCTCTGACTTCCATATATGCACAAGCCAGCACACCTGCAGGGCCACATATATTCCACACACAGAGATGGGGGAAGAGAGAGACAGGGAGAGAAAGGGAGGGAGGGGGAGAGAGGGAGGGAGAGAGAGAGAGAGAGAGAGAGAGAGAGAGAGAGAGAGAGAGAGAGAACTTTTTATTTAACTTAATTTTGCTCAGCAAGAAACTGAGCAAGTTGCAGGAAGATGGAAAGGCAGTAGGAGAAATTACTATAAACATAAAGCTAATCCTCTTAAAGACCCAGGCAAGAGTGTTAGACCAAAAAAAAAGAAGAAGAAGAAGAAAAGAAAATCAAACATATTGAATATGCTTTGTTGGCTTGCCTTTCACACTGTCAAGTTTAACGTATAGAGAAATCTAGGAGATTAGAAGGCATTAAAGAGGTAAGAGGTATGTATGCTCCTAATTTTCCAGGGAAAATGATAAAAGTCTTTAGTTAAAAAGGTTTAAAAAGAAATATGAACAAGTGTTCCCAGTGGGGGCATTTTAAGAGTGGTTTCTTTCTCAAAGCCGTTATCTGTGAATATAGTAGTCATATGGGGGTGGGGCTTCAACCTTCAAATGCCAGGGGGATACAACTCAATCCAACAGAAAATCATTGCACTTCTTGTCCATACACTTGACAGCCACCAACTAGAGGCCAGGTTATACGCATCTCCTCCCAGTGGAGTCTGGCTTCCCTCTGAGGCCTACATACCTGATCCCAGACTTACCAGAAGGAAGAAGTATGATATCCTACTTATCTTTCAGAATTTTCCAGGGTAGTCTTTGTTTTTTCTGGATTCCAGAAAAAATATGAGTTTGCCAACAGCAGGAGAAATGTTAGGCTTTGAGAAACCTGGCCAAGTGTTAAGAATGTGGGTGTGAGTCCCCACAGCCCTGACTGCAAGGCTGTTTTGTGTACTTATAATCATCACAGCCTTAACCAGACCAGCCTCAATTTTTAAATGGTATCAGTGGCTTAAGGCAAGCCAGAAATGATATCAATTATGTAATGCTCTTTTCCTAAAAACTTCCCAAACTTTAGGCATGCTCTGGGCTGCCAGTTATCCACTAGACTATGGTTCAAACCATCTCTCATCCAGCCAAGTCCTTAGATCAGCCTCCTCCTTTCCTCAGAGTCCCCCAAAGCATGGGTGCAGTGCACACACACGAGCTTGTGAATCTTTGTCACCATTCAGGAAGTTAGAGGCAATCAGAAGCACTTTGCTCCTCCACAGAGATGGCAAGCAGACCTGACCTAACTGGTCTGAGGGCTAGCCCTGTCCCTAAGGCAAGAGCAGAGAGCCTATAAGTTGAATACTACTCCTGTAGCTGCCCTGTGTAGCTGGTATTAGCCATTTCCTTCTCTGGGTGCCAGCTGTCACCCTCTCCTCCTTCTCCTCCTTTTCTTCCTCCTCCACCTCCTCCAATTCTGTTTTTTCTCCTTGACAATTCCATATAATACTAGTATGTTTCAATCATGTTCAATATCCTCCTCCAACTTCTCCCAGATCCTCCCCACCTTGATACCCAGTCAATTTCATATGCTCTCCCTCCCTTGTCCTCTCTTTAAAAAACAAAAACAAAAAACATGGAGCCTAGTTTGTGTTGGTTGACTACCTGCCCTGGAATGTGGTCAGTACAGCAAAAGCCACTCCACTCAACCAGCCACAATCAAATGCCAACAGATCCTTGGTGAGGGGTACAACTTCATGTTCACCTTCCCTCCCCCTATGCTGGGATTTTGTCTGGTTGCAGCTTTTGTTCCTATGTTGCCTGCTTTAAAACAACAGTGAGGCCCTTTGCTCCCACGGGAAGAAGCTATGAAGGTAAAGCATGGCTTCAGGTAGTTCCCGAACCTCTGGGGAGACAACTGGATGATCGAGTCATTCTGTCTTCTCCATCCAGATGCAGAAAAGAACAGGAGCTGGAAGTAGGCTGACAGGCTAGTGGGGGCAGGTTGTTAGTGACTACCTAGAAAGAACAGACGGGTTCAGGAGGTTCCGTGGTCGCCCCCGAAAGATCACTGTGTGCCATTCTCAATGTCTTGAGATGCCACAAATGCCTCGGCCTTGACTCTGGGTCAAGAGGTCAACAGAAATGCTTTCAATTAGAGCTCTACCCTGGGGTCCCAGGTAAAGAAAGAGAATGTTCACACTCCATCTGGATATGTCTGGATTGGGGAAGGAACCTGAGGCAGTTCACAAATGCTTTCCCTTCTTAATGCTTGTCCCTCACCCACTGTCCCAGTGGGGAGCATTTCTCTGAATTAAGCTTCATTCTAAGACCCAGGGTAGTAACTGACATAAGGAATATTAGTTTTATCTGTCTCTGTCTTTATTCTCTTTTATAAAGATTTTGTATCAGCCGGGCGGTGGTGGCGCACGCCTTTAATCCCAGCACTTGGGAGGCAGAGGCAGGCGGATCTTTGTGAGTTCGAGGCCAGCCTGGTCTACAAAGTGAGTCCAGGACAGCCAGGGCTGTTACACAGAGAAACCCTGTCTCGAAAAACCAAAAAAAAAAAAAGATTTTGTATCAATGGATTATTGGCAAACAAACAAAAGAAAGAAACAAAACAAAGACTAAAAGCTAGAGGTCCAGATGAATCTAGCCAACTCCTATGAGTTCTTGCCATGTGACTGCAAGGAAAGCTCAAATTACATCAAATTTATGAGCCACTTGATGGCTTGAAAACCACAGGATGAAGCAATCTTGCATGATGGTTTTGTTTTCCAAGCTGAGTTTCCCAAACAGATAATGAGAGCAACTCTCATGACCAGATGGGTGGGCCTGGGAACAGTTACCCTGTACCAGGCTCTTGGGAAGACTCTGATGCTCCAGGCAGGAAGAGAGAGAATGTTTTTGTCCCAAAAATACTTCCTCCAAGTCAACAGAACAGCCAGCCACTCCCTTAAAAAAAACAAAACAAAACAAAACAAAAAAAACTTGCCCAGGATGCTGGGGGCCCTCCCTAGTCCATGCTGGATTGACATTCACCCTCCCCCTCCCGCACTATCTCTGCAATAATGTGGGTCATCCTGTGACTTGCTCTTTAATGAAGCAGAGAGACTCCTTCATAGTTTCTGTCCCAATCACAGGTACAAAGTTCCTGCCCTTTAATCCAGACCTCAGAAATCAGTGGCTGAGAAAGCAAGGCCAACACTTGCGAGGCATGTCAAGCATGAAGCGATTGCTCCAAGACAAAGGTTGCCAACTTATGGTAGCCATTCTCTTTTGTAATTACAACACACCTATGTCAAGTGAACATGACCCGAGTATGCTGTACACACATATGGAAATGTCACAAAGAAATCCAATATATCGTACAATTAGTATATGCTAATACAAAATTTTAAGAGGCCCCATGTTCATTGTGCAGAGACAAGCCCGATAGTTCAAAACTGTTCTTATGGGCCTGAGGCCACTTAGTTGGATTGTCAGGCGTGGGCTCCTGCCCATGTTCTTTCTGCACGCCGAAGAGACAAGCTTCGGGAGTGTGATGGAGTGACCAGTAAGAGAAGCAGCCATGGCCTTGTACCAAGAAAACAGAAAAGGCTTTTAGTGTGGCATATCACTTTGAAAATCTTCAGGCTAGCATGGTTTGCTAGAGAGTTTTATTCCCCGACCCCCATCCCGCCTCCTTAATGCATTACATTCTAAAGTCAATGCCCTGGAAGATATTGAATGGACAGGACCAAAAAAAAAAAATCCATTAGGCTTGTTGATTTATGGCTTTTCAGCATTTTGAAGGAGTGGCTCTCAATTTGTGAAATTGGTTGCACTCCACAGCCCCTTTTAGAAATGTCTGGTCTTGCCTGTCGGTGATTTATGTCCTGCTTTCCCAACTACTTCTTTTTGGAGAGAGGGGGGAAGCATTAGTGCAAAGCAAATGCAATGGCCAATGTCTTCGAGACCCCTTGCTCAGCAGTCTTGAGGCCTACTTCCATGAGCCCATGAGCTCCACGCTTGCTAGGCCTCCTCTTACTGACTGGCCTTCAATGGCCAGGGCATCTGGTTTGAGGTTACCCACAGGGCTATTTATGGACAGAGTCTACCCACAGCTTTATGTGCATCCTCTGGAGAGGGGACTCAGCTTAAGTGGGAGCCAGCTGGTATCACTTCCCATTTCTCATCTGGTGATGGTAGCTTAGCTTGCACAGGCTTGCCTCTGGATAGCATGTGCACCCCACTTCTGCCTTTCCTCATGAGATGGGAAAGTACAAACACCCTCTCCTACCCAAAGCCATTCCTCAGAACTGTTGCATTTTCGTTCCCCAGATCGGAAGCATCCAAAAGAAAGCAAATTTGTACTTTACTTATTTTTATTTTATGTACATTGGTGTTTTGCCAGCATGCATGCCTGTGTGAAGGTGTTGGTTCCCCTGGAGTTCCAGACAAGTGTGAGTTGCCATATGCTGCAAATTGAACCCAGGTCCTCTGGAAGAGCAGACAGTGCTCCTAACTGCTGAGCAGTCTCTCTAGCCCCAAGAAGCCTTCTGGCTCCTAGCAGTAGCCCTCACAGACAATAGGTACATAGTAAATGTCTTCTTGAGACAGTAAATCTCAGGCAAGTAACTGAATCTGGAGAGAGCCTATTTCAGCAAAGAGCCTTCAATCCACAGCTGGGGGACACATGGACTAGTATGGAGACAGTGGTTATTCTTCCTTCAAGAGCTAGTTGGGAAGCCCTTTTGTTTGTTTGTTTTTATCACTCTAGGTCAGAATGGTAGCCCCTGGACCCATAGAGGTGTGGCCAAGAAGTGGGTGTTTCTGATGGCGAAGGGATACGTTTGGAAATCACGGTCCTTAAGCCCTTTTACCTTCGTTCCAGAAACCACACACTGAGAGGGCATCCTCCCTTGAGACCTAGGAGTAAACTCATAGTGGGCCAGGTGCGGAAACTTCCAGAAAAAGCCCCTGATCACAAAAATATGCTATCTGAAATGAATAATGGAGATCTTTGTGCTGATAATGAGTTCTCCCTTTCCACTGCACTGCCTCCCCCAAACTCAGCAATAGCAGACCCCAGTATCTTACACTCCTGGGTGCTGCAGCTTTGCAGCACTTCTGAAATCCATCTTCTTTCTCCTTTCCCGAGGAGTTTCTACCTGGTGCAGCCCAAGGACTTTGCAAGAAGAGGACTGTCCCCCAGTGGGGCCTTCCTCAGTCTGCTTCCTAGAGTGTAGAGTCTCAGTTCCTGTGACTAGCTCAAGCTGTGACTCAGATATGGATTATCACAGCATGGGGTCAGCAACAGCCTGGGGCCTATCTGGGCCAGGAAACAGGTAGACACACCAAGGTTCCCTAGAAGAGACCTTCTCTCCCTCTGGAATTGTGTTGTGGAGACCTGAGCCCTATACTGGCATCGCTGCGGCCATCGTGAGAGATGCCAGCTAAAGGAAGATGTTGAGTCTCCAAGAGAAAGAGGGAAGAGACAAGGGAATATGGGATTGTAAAGGCATCACCGGACACTGATCAGCCTCTCCAAAACTGCCCTTGTCCAGGTACCTGGGAAGGAGAGTCAGGAACTCCTAAGGCAGGAGGTCCACTTGTGTTCTGTGACAGCAACTAGAATGGCACATGACACATCATCCAATCCCAGCCACTCTGGAGAATGCAGAGGGTGCTGCTAGCAATTACCGCTGGTTCCAGGCTGGCCAGAATGACCTTCAGTGGTAGGAACCGCAGCTTTCTTTCTCTGAATGAGTCACCTTTGACTGGAAGGGAAAGGAAAATCAGAGTCATTAGAAGGAATACAATCCCCTGACTCAGGCCCTTCTGGGATGCTCTGTTCAAGCTGGGGTCAAAGAGATATTTTTTTTCAAACCCTGGGTCTAATGGCTTCCTGCTCTGCCTGAAGCCTCACTGAGGCTTTCCCTTTCTCTGAGGACAGGTCTGAGCATCCTGTGGTTGGCTCCAGCTGTGCTCACTCTGTGGGTGGCTCTTTCTGCCCCCCACTCATCTCTGTTCAGTACCCATCTGTAGGAAGCCCACCCATTGCCCTCCAGCTGCCATCCAGACGTGACCCTTCACCACAGAACCTCTGGAATCTGTGGTGAAGACCCTCAGCTCCTCCCTCATCTTTACCAGCTCGGTTCCTTGGGTGTGAGGACCCTTGAGCAGGGATGTGTCCGTGGTCTTTTCAGTCATAGCACCTGGGTAATGTGAGCAAGAGTTAACCACGTTTTCTTTTTTAAAAGGGTACTTCAGAATCCACATTTTTCAAATTCTATAATGTTGTACACAGCCTGGGTTTCTATTGCTTCAACAAAACACCATTACCAAAAAGAAAGTTGGGGAGAAAAGGGTTTATTCAGCTCACACTTCCACATCGCTGTTCATCACCGAAGGAAGTCAGGACAGGAACTCAAATGGGGCTGGAACCTGGAGGCAAGAGCTGATGCAGAGAGAGCCATGGAGGGGTGCTGCTTCCTGGCTTGCTCCCCACGGCTTGCTCAGCCTGCTTTCTTAGAGAACCCAGGACCCCCAGCCCAGGGATGGCACCACCCACCATGGCCTGGGCCCTTGCCCATGATCGCTAATTGAGAAACTGCCTTACAGCGGGATCTCATGGAGGCATTTCCTCAATTGAGACTCCTTCCTCTCTGACTCTAGCTTGTGTCAAATTGAACACAATATCATGCAGCACATACTGTGGCTTGGTTGGCTGCTTACCATGCACAAGGTGCTGGTTTCAATCCCCAATATTTCTTAAATCGGGTGTGATAATGCTTGCCTGTCATCTCAGCACTCAGGAGGTGGACACAGAAGGGTCGGAAGTCCAAGGTCCTCCTCAGCTATACAATGAGTTCAAAGCCAGCTGTGTTTACTTGAAACTCTTATCTGTGTAAAAAAAAAAAAAAGTTACAAAATAAGACTATGGTAGAAATCACCAAACACCCTCTTCCAAGTTCAAAGTATCCCCTGCTCTGCAGGTAGAGCCTTCCCACAGTTTCCAGGACAAACCATTTTCCCTCATGGCTCCTTTACCACATAACTGCAGCATCTTCCACAGGTTCCTGATGGACATTTGGTGTCAAAGACAACTTGTCAGGGGAAGGTGGTCATGTCCAGGTCCCTCCCAACCTTGAATGTGATATGGTGCAGCTGCCCTTACCTCACAAGGAAAGGTATTCTGGTGGCATTTTTCATCCTACACCCTAAGTTGCCAGGGGTAATTTCTTCTCTGTGCCATCCAAAGGTCAGCTCTGCTTCCCCAGTAATTACTTTTTCCCCCTTTGGCTGGCATCCACCGAGGTGAAGATCGCCTCTTTTGTTAGCTTGGTCTGCTAACTAGCTTCCTACCCTCAATTCCTGCCCTCATAAGTGCTCTGGACAAAAGCTGAGTGCAACCCCTTGTTCTAGCTTGTCTGTGTCTGCGGCCACCAACAAAGCTAAGTCTGTGATTACTTCTGTGGCAGATCCACTCTCTGCTCTGCGTTCACTTGCCTGGTGGGGGGTGAATCCGGTCCGCTCTCGCGTGGCTATTTCGTCCTATTAGGTAACAATTCAGCACAGGTTCTCTTTGCCTTTAGTCGCCATGTGAGACTGAGAAGGAACAAAGAAATAAAACCTCAGAGGAGGTATAAAACTCAGGTCACGCTGCAAGCGATGGCTGTTCACCTGTTCTCAGTCGGCTTGAGGTTTTGACGTGTGACAAGGTGACTACAAAGGCCCCTTTGCATGAGAAGTCACACCCACATGGTTTTCATAAAATCCATATCTTGGAAATGTTCACTTGCAGCAGGTTTCCTTCAAGTCAGACAACATGAGCTACAGTCTGTTACCCCCCTTCACGCTCCACCTTAGTCACTTCCAGAAGAGCGCTGAACTTCTGCAGCTCACCCAGGCCCTGGCTTCTTGGTCCCCTCTCATCTGTTTTTACTGAGCTACTTTATTATATACTTCACTATTTTCAGCCACCTCAAAATTCTTTGTTAAGTAGACAGAGAAAGGATGATAAAAGAATTTTTTTCTGATATTCAAAGTTTCCTTAATCTTATGATTACCACATATGAATCTTATGAAACCACATTCTCTTAAGAGAGTACTTCAAAATACACATTTAAAAAAATTAATAATCCCTGAGCCCGACAGGGCGGACTCATGCTGTGAGTTAATCTGCTCAGGTCGGTTCTGCAGCAAATTCAGTTTCTCATCATTTAACTTCCCCCAGTTGTGGACTCTTCCTTCCTGTGTTAAATCTGTCGCTCAGGTTCAGCCCTGGGAGCTTTTTTCCCCAGGGACCAAGAAAGCCAGCCTCGCTGAGACACCGGCAGGTTTTTTAATTTGTCTTCGAATGAATGTTTTATGTGAAACTTGCGATCACCACTCAAGAAGCGAACACTGGGGCTCAAGATCACAGGCAGGGGACCTCGTTCCCACCACAAGTGAAAAGAAAGGGCGTCTCAGCCTTGGGAAGCCTCCTGTCACCCGGGGACAAGAGCCCAAGTCAACATCCCCCTCCGTCGGAAATGGTTATACTCACACTTCTGACACCAAATGTATGGGCTTTTGTTTCACACCAGCCAATTCCTAAATTCCTCAGGCACTCCTTGACCCAGCTAAACCAAAATATTAATGACTGGAGTTAGCATAGGTACCCTAGGTTTGGGGAGACCAAAGGACCACCCCCTCACTTCTGACTCCAATGGCAAGTCCAGGGCACCTGGACTTCTGAACAATTAGCTATGAAGTCGAGATTCCATTAACCTGTTTCCTGTGTTCAGTGGTTTGCCAGAACAAATTACAGAATTCAGCAAAATGTTCAGCTTAACGATCGCCAAGTTTTTATGAAACAGATCAGGAACAACTACATGAAAGAGATGCAATGGGGAAAATATGGACAAAGGACACAGATCATCTGTATACATTCTAAGTACGACTCTGTGTGTAACTAACCTTGAGAACTCCTTGGCCCCATCTTCTAGACGTTTCTATGGAGGCTCCATGTAGGCTAATTGAAACATGGCCACTGGTGACCAACTCAATGTTCAGTCCCTCTCCCTGTACCCAAAGGTCCAGAGATGAGTTGAAAGTTGCAATCTCTTGCCCAGTGGTCTCTGGAGATCAGTCCTGTCCTGTAGCTGGGGAGGAGACCCTCAGCCATGAGTCATCTCATTAGCTTACCCAAAGTACTCCTGCCACTCAAGGATTTTAGGAGCCTGAGGCACAAATGCATATTTTATTATCATACTTGGGGACAAGAACAGACATCTCACCTGCTCATCCCACCTCAGTGGATACAGCTTTGCCTTGTACTGAGAGTCCTACGGCTGATCTACAAGATGCCAACCAACAGTCATTCTGTGCCACTCTTTGTCGTCAGTCTTGCCTCTGTTTTGGAGTGGCAATGGATGGTCACATTGCAGGAGCAAGAAAAGATGGGGCGTGTTGATACCATGTTGTGGGTGGGCAGCTTCACGGACATAGTAACCATCATTTCATTGTTCGCAGTATGCACGGCAGCTTATAACAAGTGTGATATGTATTTGCTAGAAAAGTAATCACGTTGGCCCACAGAAATAGTCATCAGTTTTCACTCAGCAAAAAATGAGGTATCTTTGATGCCCTCCCTCAGTATTCAGGGTCCCAACAATGCTCCTGTGACATGCCCTGAGCTGAAAAGTCTTGGCAACCTCTGTATTCATCAGTGTGTGTGTGTGTGTGTGTGTGTGTGTGTGTGTGTGTGTGTGTGTG
>CAJQZJ010034140.1:3764014-3781711 GCA_907164525.1 Lophiomys imhausi
TGTGTGTGTGTGTGTGTGTGTGTGTGTGTGTGTGTGTGTGTGTGTGTTATAAGTGCATATCATGGGGATGTGTCCATATGCATGTTTGTGTATGGTATAGGTACACGTTCATGTACATGTGTGCACGTGTATTTGCAGATACATGTGTGTGATCATGCACATGGAGACCAGGGGCTGATGTCATGTGTTTTCCTCAATGACTTTCCTACTTATTCTTTCAAACAGGGTCTCTGTGAACCTGGAACTCATTAATTCAGCTAGACCGGCTGGTTAATGAGCTCCAGAGGTCCTCATGACTACGAACCCCCAGCTGTGGGGCTACAGATCAGTGTCAGAGTTTTTAATGTGGGTACTAGAGATCCAAACTCAGGTCCAAATGTTTGTGAGGCAGGCTATCTCCTCAGGCTTCAACACAGCCGTTATAGCACAGTCTGGAATTGGATTGTTTGAGTTTGGTCCTATCTCCTTCAACTATAGATCTTGGGAAAGCCAACCTATCTGCTACCCAGTTGGTTTCCTTATACTTAAAATGAGGAGCTCCACTGTAGGTTACCCAAATACCCACAAATGCTTCTCCTCCCTGCATCTATTTTCTTAACCGTATGCTTTATTTGAGCAATATATGAAAGAAACAGAGACGTGGGAAACACCTTACACCTGTTAGGATAGCCAGTATCAAATGGGAGGGAGAAGCCCCATCATCCCAGCCACCCCACGGAGGCCCCCACAAACCAGCCACCCTACCCCTGTGCCGACTTGTTAACCACCACTGTTAAAGTCAGCCAACCAAAGCTTAGTTCAGTGGTTTTTCAAGGAACATCTATGTTGCTTTTCATGACTGTCTGATTTATAGTCCACCACCAGTGTTTGGGGCTCCTGTCTTCTCAGCATTTATTTTTTGCCTTTTTGATACTGGCTATCCAGTATCAGTATATCCAGTAAAAGGTATAAGTTGGTACCTTTATATGCACTTCTGGTCATTGTCTTTCATCTCTGGAGAAATATCTGTGAAGCCCTTCCTTGAGGGTAGGACATGCCTTGTCACTCAGTGGGAAATTGGAGTTCTATCTCCAAAAGAGGTACAAACAACCATTACTATTAACCAAGAAAAAAGATAGAAATAGGGAAGGAAGGAGACAGAGAGAACTCATGTCAGGCATCATGGCTCACATAAATACAGCAGGAGAGCTGAGGCAAAAGGATTCCCATTAGTGTAAACCAAGCCTGAACTACTTAGTGGGTTCCAGGCCAACCTGAGTTACAGTGTGAGACTCCATCCTTAAAAATAAATGAATGAATAAATACATAATAATAAACAATTAACATTAAACAATTAAGGAATGGAAGAAAAGAAAGTATATGTGTGTTATGTCTATCTCATCTTCAAAGAAGAGCAGATAGATAGATAGATAGATAGATAGATAGATAGATAGATAGATAGATAGACAGACAGATAGACAGACAGACAGACAGATAGACAGACAGACAGATAGAATTCATCATAGAGGGCAGTCTGGGCTACTGTTCTGAAGTCTCGTTGTTCTCTGGTTCTCTGGTCTTGGTGACCCAAGATGGAACTTCTCCGTTTCTACATCCCATCCCAGTGCTATCAGAGGGCTTTCCCTTGGGCACTACCCAGGAGACAAAACATGCCACACCAGTCATTCCAGAGCTTCCTTGAAGGCCTTGGAGACTCTTTGAGGTTGCTCAGACAGATGATGACTGTCTCTATATCTTTTTTTTTTTTTTTGGTTTTTCGAGACAGGGTTTCTCTGAATATCTCTGGCTGTCCTGGACTCGCTTTGTAGACCAGGCTGGCCTCGAACTCACAAAGATCCGCCTGCCTCTGCCTCCCAAGTGCTGGGATTAAAGGCGTGCGCCACCACCGCCCGGCTAACTGTCTCTATATCTTGAGCACCCTCCTTCCTGAAGGGACTTAGAATGTTTCCCAAACCTTGGATGGTCCTGGATTCCCTTGAGATGCATCATTTGTAGGCAATAACAGTTTTCAAGCCCCTACAATGACTTAGAAAAATTAAAAGGGTTTCCCTTCTGCCATCCCAGGTGGAAATGCCTTCTAGCTGACTTTTAAAAACTTCGTGTTGACAAGCTTGTCCTTGCAGGTGATCTCTTTGGCTTATAGACATACCCATGTGATTGCTAGAAACCATGGAAGGTGTCTAAAATTTTCCTCAAGCTCAGAAAGGGACAGGCCACCCATCCCAAGTCTCCCCCACCAAGCACTCAATGGTTCCTGTTTCTAAAGTGTAATTGGAATAAATATCCCAGAAGGCTTAGCTCCAAGGCAGTCTCAGCTGGAACAGTGACATCCCAGGCCTAGCAGCATGCACTGTTTCTTTAGAAAATAGTCCAAATCATTGGACATCCTTAGCAGACAGAGAGATGCTATTGGACTTGTACACATCAGCACAATGATTGTCCACACTAAGAACAGTGATGCAGATGACAATGCAGAACTATGACAGTGATCATGGTGATCAGCACACCACATACAGTAACAACGTAAAGGTGACAACAGTACCAAACTACGGCTGGGGGTATGGCTCAGTTGGCAGAGTGCTTGCCTTGCATCCACAAAATCCTGGGTTCAATCCCCAGTGCTGAATGAACCAGACATAGTGGCACATGCCTGTAATCCCAGCTCTAAGAAGTGGAAGCAGGAGGGCCAGAACATCAAGGCTATCCTTGGCTACATAGTAAATTTGAGGCCTGCCTGGGCTACATGAGAAACTGTCTCTAATGATCATGAATCAATGAAAATGGAAAATAAAGACATCAATAATATCTCTACTTGACTACCTCCTGAGGTCAGGATTATATTTGTTTGGGGCTTATTTTTGTCTATGTACAAATGTGTGTCTGCATATCTGTATGTAGAATGATTTCGCCATTCATTTCACTGAGCATTTGCAATCTGCACTAATGGAAAGGAGCCCCATTAAAAATATTTGCCATATTGTATTTTATTTTATTTGGCACTTTTAAAAAGGATTAAAGGATTTCTGATGTAGGCTAAGACCCTCCCTGCTGATTGACTGAGGCCAGCCAGGAAGTAGGGTCTGGCCTATGATAAGGTCAAGAAGAGTCTGGTCAAGTGGGGTTAGTGAGGTCAAAGTTCAGTGACTAGAAAAGCGTAGTCCTGACATCCTGATGGGACAATACCAGGAGAGGATCCTGGCTCCTCAAGATATACAACCTGAGAGGTTGTCCATGAGCACCCAGAGAGGGGACAGAAAGCTGAACTTCAGAGCTTGGCATGTATTGGAAGATTGAAGGCCAGCCAGAAGTGTCTGTGCCAGCTCGGGGCCTAGGCCCCTCTGGTAAAGCCTGCCCTCCATCGGTGCTTCAGCACACTGTACCTTCAGGTAGAGCACCAGAGCTAGAATTCATTAGATGGGAAACAGCAAGGTTTAACCAGAAAGCATACTGTGCCCACAAAGTTCTGCCTTTAAGCCTTCCGTTCCCCTGCTATCAGCATGAAAGCATAGGATTGGAAATTTACATTTCAGTGTGTGGAGGTCAAATGCCCTCTCTATGCACCCCTTATTCTGCAACCCCAGGGGGCACCCTTTCCCTTACTTTCTCTTCTTGGTTCTCTACAGAGCCTCTATCATGCCCATTAGAGGCTGGCTGACTGGGCTCACTTCAATGGTCTGGCATCCAAGGGGCCTCTGAGAGAACATGGAGCACTTCGGAAAAGGGCACGGGCCTTTGAAGGAGCTGGGTCAGAGGTGCTGGCTCTTCTGCTACCTGTGTGGCCTTGTGTATGTTCCTCAACTTCTCTGAGCTTCAACTTAGAAATGGAGATAACATCCTCTACTTTATAAAGTCACGATAAATTTGTTGTTGTTTTAATCAGACTCATAGCACAATAGACTCATTCAATTCATGATTCTCAAACTTGGGGATTTTTAGGAATAGCCAAACATGCAGAGGCCTGGTCCTCAAACCCCTCATTGGGTTGCCTAGACCTGAATGTGGAGAGTCTACATCTCTTGACATTATCCAGGCATTTCTAACACAAATGGCTCACTGACTGAACAGAAAACATGGACACAGTTGTTAAGTATCACCTACTGCTGCCACTATTGTCTTTGTGTAATAGCTGGGGGAGATTTGAGTATGCCGCACATCTCATACAATGAGACTACTTATCTTTCTTTCTATAACTATCTGTATTTCATTAAACATATTTAAGTCTGCAGTCTGTGGTATACCAAGAGCTGTTGGTAAATGCCAGATTTCAGTGTGTTCTCCTTGCATAGATCAACCAGACACAAGACCTAGAATGGGGAAGGCCTGCCCCAAAGATGAAAGGCATCCACCTCAGTCTTCGCAGCCAAAATAAGACTCTGTATCATAGGTACCAAAGCATTCCATTTACAGGAGAGACGCTCCCTCCAACCTGTGACTTGGTTTAGTGAGGAGTCAGCACACCTGGCTCCATCATTCTGTCCTTCAAATGACTTCATGTCCAGGAAAAAGTAGGTTTTCCAGAAAAGCAATGGTAGACTTCTGTCTCTTCCTACACTCACCCTGCAGCTGAGGCTCAGACGATGATCTCTAGAGGATGTAATACCATTTATTTCCTATCTCCAGCCTCTCCGTCCCCAGCAGTAATATCTGTGCTGAAATATCTGCTACTATCTGTTATTGCAAAACTAGAGTAGAAAACCCATTGCAGAAGCTGTGGCCGGGAACAACAGAGCAGGAAAGAGAAAAGGCACCGTGGCAGCATGTGAGAAGGGCTTTGGGGAGGATGCCCTGGCATGAAGATGGGGTGGAGTTCACTGGGAAGAAAGTTATTGCCACTTGAGAGTGTGGTGGGAAGTCAGGCACAGCAAGCAAAGGCATCTGTGGTCAGCTGCTTTTGGCCAGCACTAGGCTCATCCTGCCCACCTCAGAAAGAGTCTGCTGCAGCCAAGTTCATGCACAAGTGTGATCAGATGAGAGGGATGAGATGAGAAGGAATGGGAGTGCCTTTGGCTGAAAGACCAGAGCATCCCACACCTGGCACATTGTCAGAGTCTCTGGAGTCTGGATAAGAAGGCAATCCCCAGCACCACCCTGCCTCCCTTCCCCAGCAGTGTGCAGTGTGACCTTGCTGTTCCTTCTTGTGTGTGTGTGTGTGTGTGTGTGTGTGTGTGTGTGTGTGTGTGCACGCACGTGTGTTCAGATGAGTGTGCGTGTTCACATAGAGGCCGAGGTCAGTGCTGTGGATCGTCTTCTGTCACTTTTTTTTTTTTTTTTTTTTTTTGAGACAGGGTTTCTCACTGAACCTGTTGCTCTGCAGTTGGCTAGAATGACTGGCAAGAAAACAGAGTAGGCTCCGTCTGTGTCTGCCTCTCCAGGGCTGTGATTACAGGCAGAGGCTGAACCAGCTTTTATGGAGGTTTTGAGACCCCCTAGGACCCCCCAAAGTCAATTTAAAAGGTTTTTACAGCCCTCTTGTTAATTTTATGGAGACTGGATTTTTCTAAGGTTGCTAGCCTGTCATTCCAAAGTGCTCCTCAAAATTATCTACTTTAATTATACATTTAAAGATTTAAATTTAAAATTTAAAAAGATTAAGTTTAAAAAGATTTAGTTATAAATCCTTTTAAAGACTGAACTGAACTGACCCTGCTCACATCGCCTGCAAACCAGAAAGGAAGTTCTGATCAGGAGAACTAAATGATGTGTTAAATATAAAACCGCAATTATATGGCCTGAAACACAGTAAGTGCTTAATTTTCATGACAGCGTCCATTTTTCTCGCATGATCCTGATTGCTCCTGGAAGTCCTGCATAGTTGAGTGGCTGAGCAAAGACTGGACTGTCCACCTTCTGAGATCAAGCCAGTACCTGTGCACACAGCACCCTCTTTCCATGAACTCATCGCCATTCTAATGGCTCACACCACTCCTTCAATACCGGTGCAGTTTCCGGGTATGAGCGCCAATACCATTCTAAGGCTTCACTCATAGGATATGTAATAGAACGCATAAGAAACTTGAATCCAAGCATCTTGGTTGGGTTTTCAATTGCTGTGATAGGAATCCATAGCCAAAGGCAACTTGTGGAAGAAAGAGGGTTTACCTCATTGAACAACTCTCAGGCCTCACTCCACAGCTGAGGAAAGTCAGGTGAGAAACCCAAGGTGAGATCCTGAAAGCAAGAACAGAAGCAAAAGCCATGAAAGAATACAGCCCATTGGCTTGCTCCTCTTGGTTTATTCAGTCTGCTTCCTTACACACCCCAGGACCACCTGCCCAGAAATGATACTACCCGCAATGGGCTGGACCCTTCTAAATTAATCATGAATCAAGAAAATACTCTATAGGCTTGCCTAGAGGCCAAACTTATGGAGGCATTTTCTCAGCTGTAATTCCCTCTTCTCTGATGAGTCTAGTTCCATCGAGGTGACAAAAAAAAAACTGACACACCAACTAATGACATCCAGTTAAGTGAAGACAAGAGTCTGCGGAGAGCCTGCCCAAACTCCCTTTCCCAATGTCTGTCAAATGCACCTGGCTCCCCATACAGCCCTTCCTTCTGACACCCCAACTCCTCGCTCTACCACTGAGGCACCATGTAAGACGCACCTCCCCATTACTAGGAACACAGAAAGGCCCAGAGCCGCCCACCCAAGCACTGCATTCCCTTGAGCCCTCGAGAGGTTTCCAACAGGAATGATGGTGGCATTTCCTGACTCAAACTTGGTCTTTCTGACCTCAAGGAGAATGATGAACTTGGCAATTAGCCAAATGACGGGGTAGACCAAAGATGGAACAAGTTTTAGTGTCAAGCAGAACAGTATTTATTCCACAGTTTCAGTGTTACACCAGCTATGTGATTTGGACAGGCTACAAGTCTCTCTGTGACCCTGCCCACATCGCCTGCAAACCAGAAAGGAAGTGACCTTTCTCCTTAGGATCTGGAACATGAGTGATGTATGCTATGTGAGACTAAGAAGGGCAGAAAGAACATTGTGTATGTCAAGAGCCTGGTATGCAGCAGGTGCTCCATTAGTAACAGTCAGTTAAAGCTGTAATCTGGCTCCCCCAGACCGTTGGACTTTTCTTTATTCTCGTCTCTCCTGTCTAAACATAATGATCTTCTTTACAGGTGCAGGCCCCTTTCCTGGTAGTAAATGACGCCCTTGCTCCCTCTAGCATATGCTCAGCTAAGAAAAGATGACTTGGCCTTCGCAGCACTGCTTGATTTTAACCCAGGAAAAGCTGACGTGGAAAGTCTGGCATTTCCTCACTGCCTGGGGTGACTTCAGCCTTCAGTTTCACTTTCTTGGGCCAGGAAAGAACAAACCACTAATCAATCACAAAAGAAGAAATATTTTTCTTCTTTTGTGAAGCTAAAGAAAGTATCATAAAAGACTTACTTTAAAGGGAAGAAATGCAAGTGGTGTGGTTTGAATGTGAACTGTCCCCCTCAGCTCATGTGTCTGAACACTTAGTCCCCTAATGTTAGTCCCCAAAACCGCACTGATTTGAAAGTTGTGGAACCTGTAGGAGATAGGTCCTCCCTGGAGGAAAGGGAAGCTGGTCACTACGGAGGGTTCTTGAGATTGTTATAGCAGCTGCTTCCTGTTCTTGGCTCCAGATACGATGTAACTAGTGTCTCATGTTTATGCCCCCACGCCTTGCCTGTCTTTGTGTGTCCCCTCAAACTGCAAACCTAGATAAACCCTTCCTCCTGCCTCAATCTTCCGTGTAGTGAAATTATGTCTGCACCACTAGGCCCAGCAGGACTCTATTCTACAGGATGTTGGGCCTAAAGTAGTTAGCAAGAAATGACCCTGAGTTCCTGTTTCTAGGAGGTAGATGTCATTATCTCTTTAAATTTCAAGTGTTGGGGGGCCATATGTCTGCCCAGTAGCATATTCTGGTGTCAGAAAGTTATTCTTCCTGCCAGTGAAGAGCAAGAGGCACTCCCCAGCATTAGCCCAGGGAAAGACTCAGAGCCAGACATCCTGCCTGGATGGAAAGAGAAGAGGGACCCTAATCCTGATGACACAAGGTGAGTGGCAGATGAAGAAAGACTGTTATTTGATGTTTGAACTCTGAGCATGTATATTCTAAAACATAATGCTCAGCCCAGAACAGATGAAACTGGATAAAACACATGAGTATAGTATGCATTTTTACTGGTCTGTTCTCTACTTCACCAAACCATGCCTTACAGAAAGTGTTCACGTCTTTAATGTAATATTTTCTCTATGGTTGGGGGATTTCATCTATGTATATAATGCATTTTAATCAGATTCACTTCCTACACCCTATTTACTGCTCTAGAGGTAGTAGGACCTGGGGAAATGGAGCTGATAAATGAGGTGAACTAAAGTCTCACGCAATAGCCAGCTTTACTCAGAGCATCAGACAATTTAGGATTTGAGAGTTAAGAGGAGTCACCTGAATAAAGTGTACAGTCACAAGGAAAAGCTGCATGTGGCAAAAACATGTTTTTTCCATAGAGGCATATAAGCAAATAACAATAGCCAGTTGTAATAATCTAAAGTGGACTCGTTCATATCTGATATACCTGGAAGGGGCACAAAATCACATTCAAAGAACAATTCTGTGTTTTTGAAGAAACTGAGGTCCCAAGATCCTTGTCTTGATTTCTTGGAGTTTTCTCACAAACACTCAGAATTCTCTGCACACGACTCTTTTCTTTGACGGTATTCCAACAACACCCTTCCTCCTCTTTGGAAGGTCCCCCACTTCTTCCTACCAACCCCAAGTTCCTTTTCATTGTTGTTGTTGTCTTTTTTTTCTTATTTTCTTGTTTGCTTTTTGCTTGCTTGTTTGAGCAAGTACTGAGTCTAATTAGCATGCTGCATCTGCTCATGAATATGGGGCTATACACTGGTGTGTAGGCAGCCTACCAACCTACCAGTGGTCACACCCTAAAGAAAACTGGCTCTTCCTCCCCTAGATGCTATCAATAGTGTGTGTGTGTGTGTGTGTGTGTGTGTGTGTGTGTGTGTGTTTGTGTGTTTGTGTGTGTGTGTGTGTGGTGTGAAAGAGGGGGAAGAGAATATATGTGGGGGGAGCGTGTATGCCATGGCATGCATGTGAAGGTCATAGGACACTTTACTTGAAAGAGTTAATTCTCTTCTTCCATCATTTGGATTCAAGAGATGAAACTTGGTTCATTAGGCATAACAACAAGTATCGTTATCCACTGAGCTACCCTGCTATCTCAGGAAATTTTATTTTTCATTAATTCCAACAATAACAGTATTAACCACACATTAACATATATTATAACACTGCCATCAGACTTTCTGCTGATCTTCAAATTACAAGCCACTTTTTAAATTATTTTGAGTATGTACTGAGTGCGTGCACGACCTTCATGCAGAGGGAAAGAGGAGACAAGAGTGGTAACTGCTCACAATGGCGGCTGTGCTGACTTGAATTTCTGCTCGGGGTCAGTGCAGATTTTCCCTTCAATGTGGGCTTCGGGCACCAATGCCATCCAAACCTTAGAAGAAGCTCTTACTGAGATGGCAGGGAAAGGAAATGATAGTCCAAAGAGGAAGCTAGAGGAGAGGAGATCCATCTTCAATAACATAAAAAACTACTTAGGAATTAACAAAAGAGATGAAAAACTACAAAACACTGATACAAGAAGTTTGAGGAGACATAAATGAGGAGATACCCATGGTTGGGATTAGAATTAAAATTAACAATGTCCATACTAATCCCACAAATTGATAAATTCAATGTAATCTCTGCCACAATCACAATAGGATTTTCTATAGAAAATGGGGGGAAAGTCACTAAAATGTATACTCACTCGTGCACACACACACAGATACACACACACACATACACACACAGATACACACACACAGACACACACACACACACAAAAGCCATTAATTCACAAAACAGCCTTGATAAAGAAGCACATAGTTACTGACTTAGAAATATATTATGAAGCTCTAATAGTTAAAACAGTGTCTTAATTACTATTCTGTTGCCGTGAAGACACACCATGACCAGGGCAACTCTTATTTTTTAAAGAAAAGCATTTAATTGGGGGCTTGCTTACAGTTTTAGAGGGTTAGTTCCTGATCATTATAGTGGCCAGGCAGATATGGTGCCAAAGCAATAGCTTTGCATTCTGATCCTCAGGCAGCAGACAGAGAGATACACTGGGCCTGCCATGGGCTTTTGAAACCTCGAAGGCCCTCCCACTGACACAACTCCTCCAACAAGGTCACACTTCCTAATCATTCCCAAACAGTTAGACTAAGTGGTGACCAAGCCTTCAAACTTACGAGCCTGTGGGGACCATTCTCATTCAAACCCCTCAAATAGTATAGGAATAGCATAAAGATAGACTTACAGATAGACAGGATAGAAGAAAAAGCTGAGAAGTAAGCCTGTGAATGTATAGATTTGGTCAACTGATCTTTAGCAAGAATATACAATAGAGAAGGGACAGTCTCTGCAACAAATGGTATCAGGAAAACCTTAAAGTAACAAGCAAAAGAATAAAACTTATCTTAAAGCACTAGATTATTTCAAAATGGACTAAAGATTTAAATGTAGGACCCAAGTCTGCAAAACTCCGATGAAGAATCAGGGCTAGATAGATGGTTCAGCAGGTAAGGTTGTTTACCGTTCTTGGAGAACACCCAGGTCCCATTCCCAGCATCCACATGGCAGCCCACAACCATCTGTAATTCCAGTTCCAGGGATCTGACGCCCTCTTCTGGCTTCTGAAGGCACATGCACACACATGGTACACAAGCATGCATACAGGCAATCATTCTCACAGATAAAATAAAAACAAATCTCCAAAGCAAACAAAAATCCTGGAAGGAAAACTTTATGGCATTGTACTTAGCTGTGATCTCATGCATGTGGAAACAAGAACAAAAGTTGACCAATGACACTTTATCTTTCTACAAAGCTTCTGTACAGCCAAGGAAATCACAACAGAATGGGGACGCAGCCTACAGAACAAGAGATTGTACTTGCCACCCATAGACCTAATAAGGCATTAATAGCCCAACTATATAAAGGACTCCTGCAACTCAACAGCAAAAATAAAAAACTTAATAACAATTTTAAGATGGGCAAAGAGGGTGGGAGAATTGGCTAAGTAGTTAAGAGCACTGGCTGCTCTTCCAGAGGTTCAACTCTCAGCAACCACATGGCAGCTCACACTTGCCTGTAATTACAGTTCCAAGATCTAATGCCTTCTTCTGCCCTCCATGGGTACTGCATACATGTGGTACACAGACACTCATAGAGGCAAAACATCCATACATGTAAAATAATTTTCTTTAAAATGGGCCAAGGACTTGCCATTGACATTTCTCCAAGGAAAATATTTGCTGGGCAACAGAAATATAAAGACATTCAATGTTACCCACCTTCAGAAAAATGCAAATCAAAATCACAATGGCATATCATCTCACAGGTGTTCAAATGGCTGTTTGTTTGTTTGTTTGTTTGTTTTTCAAAACAGGGTTTCTCTGTAGTCCTAGCTGTCCTGGACTCCCTCTGTAGACCAGACCCGGCCTTGAACTCACAGAGATCTGCCTGCCTCTGTCTCCCAAGTGCTGGGATTAAGGGTGTGTGCCACCATGCCCAGCCATTTCAGACAGTTTCAAACTGCCATATGGTGCTGGGATTTGAACCTGGTTCCTTTGGAAGAGCAGCCAGTGCTCTTAACTGCTGAGCCATCTCTCCAGCCACCAAATGGCTATTTTTTTTTAATTAGTCAGTATTGAAGGGGCTGTGGAAAAATGAGAACGTTTGTATGCCATTTATAAAGATGCAAAAAGACATAGCCAGTTTTTCTTTAAGAAATTAACATTTGAACTATACCATAAGATTTACCAGCCAGGTATTTACTTGAGAGGTTTAAAAGCTGAGTCTCAGGTGTCTTAGTATTCCAATGTTTACAGCGTGTTCTTCACAATAGCCAAGCTGTGGAGACCATCTAAGTGTCAGGCGGGAGACTGGGGACAGAATTTGTATATACACGTATAGTGGAATACTCCAGTCTTGGGAAGAAAGCCTGAAACATGAGACAACATAGAAGAACCTTGAGGTCATTCAGAGAGATAAGCTCAGACACAAAGACAAATACTGCATGATTTCCACTTACATGATGTACCTAAAAATGGTCAGTCAGACTCACGGTAGAAGACAATAGCATGGTTTATTGCCAGAGACGAAGAGCACGTGGAGTGTTGTTTTTTTTCAGCAGGGATCCAGTTTCAGTCACACTTAAGTCCTAGGCATGTGCTGTCCAGTGTAGTTAAGACTGTGTATTTGAAAACTCAAGAAGATGGGTCCTGTGTTGAGAGTTGAGAAATGCAGCAGTCTATAAGGAAGGTCACATTTGTTACTTTTTCCTACTGTGGTAAAACACCATGACTTATGACAATAAAACAATGACTAATAGAAGAAAAAGTTTGCCTTATGATTCCAGAGGGAGAGAGTCCACATTGGCAGGGAAGGCATATCAGCAGGCGGCCAGAACAGGAAACTGAGGGATCATATCTTCAATCGCATGATGAGAGAGCAAACTGGAAGTGGGCCGATAAACTCTAAGCTCACTCCTGTTGGAGTGATGTTTTGGGGCACTGTGTACAGGTTATCTTTCTGTATTCAAATGCTTTCTGTGCCAGCAGAGAACTGAGTACAGACCGGGCTTTGGAATTGTTAAGCATCTCCTGCCTCAGTGTTTTATAAACTTTGCTCTCCATCACCTTCTGATTGGTTGAATAAAGAGCTGAACAGCCTATAGCAAAGGCAGGGAAGGAAGGCGGGACTTCTGGAGAGACAGGAACTCTGGGAAAAAAAGAGGCGAGAAAAGATTCACCTAAGCAACGTGGAGGAAGTCTGACATATGAAACTGAGGAGAGGTAAAGAACTTAAATTGACATAAATGGGTTACATAGGTTAAAAGAGCTAGCTGGGAACAAGAGTAAGCTAAGGCCTAAAGCTATTATAAATAAATATAAGTCTCCGTGTCATTATTCAGAGCTGGGGTGGGCATAGAAAGCTCATACAATTTTACACCCCAGTGGCATACTTCCTCCAACAAGGTTCCATGTCCTAAAGGTTCTAGAACTCCCCAAAGAGTACCACCAAACTAGGAACCAAGTGTCCAAATACCCAAGCCTGTGGGGACATTTTTTTTTTTCATTCAAACCACCACAGTGGGCAATTGTGAGCTATGGAATACTGTGTAGGATATATGCAGACTTCATTCAACCTACACAAGGAGACTTAGAGGTTCAAGAAGAGAGCAATTCAAGAGATCAGATTAGGTAACAGCTCCAGAAGGTCAAGGAGGTAAGTTTTGTCCATGCTTGTACCTAACTAGATGCCACAGAACAGTTTTTCTGGAGCTGTTTCCCCTCACCATCACTAGGTAGTTGCCAGATTTCAAGATGAGAAACAACCATGACAAAAGTTCTTAGAACTAGGGACCATCTATGCTAAGGCCAAGAAACCTTCTCAGCAGCCCCCTGCCACCCTGGCCAGAGATGAGCCCTGTTTATCCCTAAGCCCGCCATGCCTCTACTACCATTGCTCACACTCCTTAGCACTCTGTGTTGAGGACAGGGATGGGAATCTCAACAAAGACAGAATCAGGACAACAGTGAGGAAGTCAGGGTGGCTGTTAGGAACCTCACAAACATGTCTATGTGTATTTGATACCTCTTTTTTTGAGAAGATGAAGTGCTTTTTTGATACCGAGGCTATGCATATGGTAAAAAAATGAGCACACATCCACCATGAGAAGAGGGGGTTACCATACCCAAGCTCAGCCTTGTACCTTAGGGCTTTGGAGCAGAATTCCTAAGTAGGGGCTGTCTCCCCATAACTATTCTGACACTCCAGCGTCAAGGCACCAAATGCAGAGAGTCAGAACAGGAATAGAAGGAGAAAGGAGGCTGGAGAGCCATCCACACAGACTGACACACTTATGGAGATATCGCCTGAAACAAAAAGGCCAAGTATGTGACTAAGGTGACCCCTGCCAACCTCCCAACCAAGCTCCCTAAACCCCCCACCCCCACCCCCATATCTAACAGGAAACACACACACTAGACCAACAATTCTCCAGTTACAACTTCCAGGAAACTATTTCAGGAGGTGAAAGCATTTCCGGAAGGAGCAACAATCTCAGGGAAAGGAAGTGCTGCCCTGAACAGGAAGTTCTGGCAGGGAGGCTATTCTCCAGGGCAGAGGGCTGCAGCATCCTGAAGGAAGCTGGAGCTCCAGCCAAGTGTCTGGAACTCCATGGCTGCTGCTCAGAAAATAAGGCCAAAGAGTCACCTTACCTTATTGTGACCTTCAGATTCCAAATTAGAAGACTTTAAATTTGGCTAAAATAACTTTTGGAAGGAAGATATCTGAGCAATGCTGTTATTATCCCCAAGGTGTCTCAGAGGCCATGAGAGGGTCTGCCTAATGCTGTGAAGTGTCAGGAGTGAGTCATGCCATGTGAAGGGACCCAGTGAGTTTCTTCTCTTTGCTTACTGATGGGAAGGCTCTTGGAAGCGGAGGTTTGCCTGCACATTCATCAGCTGCCTGAAGGTAGGTAGCAGACGTGGCAGCACTTCAGATTTAGAATACAAGCATAATTTGTTCCTCTGTCTTGCTTTCCATGAGAAACAGGATCTAATCTGCCCAAAACCAACAAACAGCTGCTTCAGCCTCACTCAAGATTTCTGATTGTTATATTCACAATGATATCTGTGTCCATGCAAGTATTCTTGCTACCCCAATTCTCCAAAACATTATATATGAAGTTGACATGAACCCTAGCCTTGATCTTCAAGATGTGGAATGTAGCCTACTGGGGGCTCCTGGAAGGATAGGGCTGAGGAACCTTTAATCCTAGCACTTGGGAGGTAGAGGCAGGCAGATCTCTGAATTTGAGGCCACTCTGGCTAACCTGTCTACAAAGTGTGTTCCAGGACAGCCAGGGCTACTCAGAGAAACCCTGTATCAAAAACCAAACCAAAACAAAGCAAAAAAAAAAAAAAAGTTTAGTCTGTGAGTCACACCCACCAGATTTTTTTCCTGTGAAACTAGACTTTGTTTCAAGTATGACCTTTGAGATGAGACATAGTATCAGCTGACTGAGAAGACTGTCTCCAACAGTCACAAATGATAATAATGAGTGTCCCGCTGCCAAGACAAGTTATGTTGTATTTTATAAAGCTCTCCTTGCTGGTGTGACTGAAGGAGTCATGTGTGTCTGTCCTCCATAAATCACAGGGTGCCACAGAAATACAATTACCTTCATCCATTGCAATCTGGGCTGTCACATCAAGGCAGCAATTTTGTCATTTGCCCGCAACCAGTTCTTCCAATTTCCAGTACCGGCTTTTACTTTTCCTTGAAAGTTGACCTGGAAGACTGGAGTCACCTCTGGGCCTGATATCTCCTGAAAATGCATGCAAGGTACTAGATACTCTAGCTAGAAATTGGGTTGGAGAGATTCTGAGTTGGATCCCTAGGGGGCAACAGAGTTAAATACATTGGAAGACTCTGTTTCTAGCCAGTAGAGGGCGAAAGCCATGGGAACAGAGTATTTTCTCTGCAATGTAGAAAGAAGTGCCAATAAGCTAACAGAGACAAGGCTGTGAACCCTGAATGATGATCCAGCTAAGTCTGATAGTCAGTCATTCCCTTGGATTTCAGCATAAATGGATGCATGCTACATTATCTCATATGTGGCTACATTAACTTTTGGATCAGCAACGAATTTACAAGCAACCCCCATACCCAGTTAAAAAACACTTGCAGTGGGTTATTTACAATTCACTGCTCCTCATAAAAATCAGGACAGTCAAAATAACAATTATGATAATGAACGCCGATGCCAGAATTCTAGAAACAATCGAAGTAACTTAAATGCCTGAAAGTACTATTAGTCATAGTTGTGTAATCCCTACCTGCTGGAGACTCTAGCCACAGTTCTCATCCCAGCCTCCCAGTCACCCAAGAAGCGGGTACTTGGTGGAATAATGGGCCCAAGTCACACTACATGTGAGAGGTGACACTCATTCAGATTCTGCCTCAGGATCCTCTGCCCTCAGCCACCTCCATCAGTCACCACCCATGCCCCTTTATTCAGTCAACAGACCTCATTAGCTACTCGCTAGAAGTTTTACCCAGTCCTTGCTGACAGAGACCAAAGACACAGGCTTCTCTTTCAAGAGCTCTTTCTCCAAAGAAGCCTAGAGACTAATAGAGAGATGCTTGTGTTCTGGTTTAGCGAGGCCAGGGCAGAGAAGAGTCACAGTCACCCAACGCGGGACTGTGTCAGCCCCCGGGTGTGTTACCTTCCCATTGGCATAAGCAACCTAAAGCGGGGGATTTGTTTTTGATGCTGTTGTTGTGGGATGCTGGGGAATAATACACTGAGGCGTTTGTGCCAAGGAGGTGCTCTACTGCTGACATATAGCCCCAGCATCAGTAGGAAAGCTTGTTTTGATTTCTAATTCCAGGGATCTCTGAAACGATTAACTAGCCCTGTTGCTCTGGGCTTGCGGTAGCATAATACACAAGGTAGAGGACATCTGAATTCCCGGCAGCCAGGAAGCAAAAAGAGGGAGAGGAAAGGGGGCTGGGTTTCCAGTATCACCTTCAGGGGCATACATCCAATGGCTCAGTCCCCTCCATCAGGCTCCCTCCCAACACCACCCCAGGATGGTGAACAAGACTAAAAGACTGGAACCCTTGGGTGGTGCTCCAAATCCAGGCCATAGCAGACAGCCAATGAGCATTTGAGTGGGAGGCAGCAGGAGTACTCTTAATGGCTTGAATGGTACCATTTGTTTCCTATCACGTGTTCCCCAGAATGTAAGAGTCTACACAGATGCAGATGGAGATAGGGCCCTGTTCTAGTTTTCTTTTTATCATGCTGATGAAGATCGTGGCCAAAAACAACTTGGGAGGGGGAAAAGGGCAACTGAGGGAGGAAAGAGTTTATTACATCTTACAAATTAGAGTCCATCGTGAAGGGAACCCACAGCCGGAGCTGAGAACAAGAACCTGGAGGCAGGAACCGAAGTATAACTACTATGGCTTGCTCAGCTTGCTTGCTTTTACAACCCAGGATCACAAACCCAGAGGTGGCACCACCCACAATGGGCTGCCCTCCCCAACCCCACCATCAATCATTAATCAAGAAAAGCCAGAGCTGGAGAGGTGGCTCATAGGTTAAAGGCACTGACTGTCCTTCCAGAGGACCAGGGTTCAATTCCCAGCACCCACATGGCAGCTCACAACTGTCTGTAACTCCAAGATATGGCATCCTTACACAGATATGTATGCAGGCAAAACACATAAAATTAAAATTCAAATTAAAAAAAAACTTTTTAAAAGCCAGGCATGGTAGCACACACCTTTAATCCCAACACTTGGGAAGCAGGAGGCAGGCAGATCTCTATGAGTTTGAGGCCAGCATGTTCTACAAAGCAAGTTCAGGACAGCCAGAGCTATTACATATTATACCGAGAAACCCTGTCTCAGAGAAAGAAAGAAAAGAAAAATGGATAAAGGGAGAATCTAATGAAGGCATTTTCTCAGTTGAGGTTCCCTCTTACCCGATATTCCTACCTTGTGTAAAGTTTACACACACACACACACACACACACACACACACACACACACACACACA
>CAJQZJ010034140.1:3781721-3799038 GCA_907164525.1 Lophiomys imhausi
ACACACACACACACACACACACACACACACACACACACACACACACACACACAGCCAGAGAGAGAAGAAAAACAAAAGGAAGAAAGAGAGAAAGACTTAACCTCTCTGCTATCTTAGTTTCTACCATCCTGGCAAAGTGGTGCCTGAACTAAGTTTTTTAAAGGCCAATTTAGGCCTAACATAGTGGTGCACACCTTTAATCCCAGCACTCAGGAGGTAGAGATAGGCAGATCTCTGTGAGTTCGAGGCCAGCCTGGTCTATGAAGTGAGTTCCAGGACAGCCAGGTCTGTTATATGGAGAAACCCTCAGGGGGAAAAAAAAGCCAATTTAATGGCGTGAATGGGGTCTTAGCAGTGTGGAGTGGAAGGATCTTAGGTCCAAGGAACAATATTGACAATGGAGTACTGAAACAGAAAGGTCCCATGAGCTAAGCACAGGTCTGCAGAAGCTGGTGACAACAAGGCCTTTATAAAGCAGACAGGTGCTAGGTCACCTGCCAAGAAGTACAGATGTCATTTGGAAAGCCAAGAGGGAAATGTCAACATCAGAAATGTGACTTCAGGAGCCCTTTCCCAGCAGGATGGACAATGGATTCAAACTCTGTAGTTCTGAGGATAGAGAGAGCTCTGGGGTCTTCTGATGGACCAGCCTGACTTCCTGCTGCCGCAGGAGATAAATGACAGGCTAGGAGCAGCTGGGGAAGGGAGGAGCACCCAAGTTACTCGAGGGGCAGAGCAGATCTATTGACTAAGTGGCCATCAATGAGTGGGAGAGGCGTTAACAGGATTCTGGCCTGTGTCACCAGGCAGATAGTGACATCGTTTGCCCTCAGTGAGCTTCAGGGGTGAGTGTGCAGCTTGCCAGTGCTGTGCTACCATACATAATAAGTGGTGAGAACTCACAGGCTGCAGCTAGCTTGAGCATTGGGCAAGGAAATGATACAGAATGAGCTGGGAAGGGTTGCCATGCAGCAGGAAGCTGCACGTTTGCAACTGGAGTTCAAAGGTGAGACTGGCACTGGAAGCAGAATTGGGACACACTCTCCTTTAGAGGAAGGAGAACAGGAAACCAGAAGAAATCATGGCTATGTCCTGAGAAACACCATAGGTAAGGGGCCAATAGAGGAATGAGAGTCTTCAAGAGTTTTTTGAAAAACTGGCAAAGACAAAACAAAACAGTCGATTTGTAGAGTATCAAAAATGGGGGCAACTCTCTTCCCTGGGAAGCGAAATGAAACAAGGACCGAAACTTAGCCATGAAATGTATCAAAAGAAGAAGGAACAGCATCGATGCCTGGACGGAATCCTGAGATTCATAAATGAAGGGCAGCTGAATTCTAGGAAATATGGGGCTGAGAAACAAGCCCAGCTGTTGTGGTGGAAATGACCCAGATGGGCTCCAGAGGACCCAGTGTTGATGGTTCAGGAAGTCTCTAAGCTGGATAATAACAGCCATTATTACAAGTTAAATGATATAAATTGATGAATTGAGTAAGTTATACTAGAAAGAAGAGCAATAAACAATTAAGGTACATCGCTTCCTTATTAACCATGATTTCTTATTACCGATGCTGCACAAGTTATCCACATACATTCTTCCTGTTTATGGTGGATGCTATATAACCATGAGTCTTCTTCACAACTCACTCACTGACACGTGGATAGCTCAAAATTGGCTTTGGTGAAACTGTTCATTCCATGAGAGTCAGCAGCCGAACACTTCAGAGCCCTTTCTTTTCCAGACAGCTGCCTCTCAGTACCAGGGTACCTCTGAAACTGAACCACTGGGTGAAACCTGCCCTCTTCTTCCCCAGAGGAAGTATCAACAATGGAAGTCTTATCCGAAGTAGCCCTGTCTCCAATCCGTCCGTTAAAGATGATCGTGGGTGAGTGCCACCGAGACGGTTCCTCACCTCAGATGTGCAGGATCCAAGGGCAGTCAGTCAGCGAGGACACAGAGGGGTTCGTGTCACAGAGGAAATGGATTCCAGTTTCCTGGCTTGACACTGAGTGCTGGATTCTAGGCCCAGAAGAAATCCAGAGTTGGAGAAGAAGCCTAGCTGGTAGTTGGGTAAGAGCAAAGAGCAGCAGCAGAGGGAGTCAGTGCCCCATTCCTCGATGAGGCAGGATCCTCGGTGATTCCACTCATAGGTCCCCTTCCCATTGCTGTCACTTAGCCTGGCCACACAAACCTATGGGAGGCTATGAGGTACCAGAATGGTGAAGATGACGCTTGACACCCAAGCAGTGAGGTTTATTAAAGAAGAAGGAAGGGGAGGGAGGAGGAAAGAGAGGGAGAAGATAGAGAAGGAAGACAAGGGAAGAGAGAAAGGAGGAGGAGTGAAAGAGGAAAGGAGAGGAAGGGAAAAGGAAGAGGGGAGAGGAGAGTCGGGGGAAGGAGAAACCAATTAAAATAAGAGTTTTGTTGTTTTTGTTTTTTTTTTTAATTCACTGGACAACATGAATCATTGACCCGAAGTAGCCCTGACTGCAGTCCAGGTATGAGTTACTTGCTACCCTTGTAGGCCCACAAGGGAAAGAAAGACAGGAGGACACAGAGAAAACTAAGCATGTTGTCTAGAGAGAGTTTAAAAAGGAGAAAGCCATCCAGGTGATCTGTTTTTTGTTATTGCTTCATGTAGCAGTTCAAAGCAATAGCAACGTCTTCTGCGCACCAGCGGGTACAGCCCAGATGTGCAGCTCTGGCCAGCTCTAGGTAACCAGTTGACTGTACTAGGAGAGCTGACACTCCGTTCTTCTTTAGTTCCCTTTCATGGTGATCGTTTCGTAGAACTTCTTAATTTTGAAGTGCTGGGGACACCTGTCACTCTTTCAGTCAGAGGAGTACATGTGACAAGCTGTTCCTTCTGTGTGCCATCTGCGTGATACCCTGGGAGTTGAGGTGCATCATTAAAGACACCGAATGTGACACCGAATGTGGCAGCTCCACTAGGGCAGAGTGTCCCACTAACAGGTAACCAAGTCCATGTTCCTGTTCCTTTTGGTCTGTTGGTTGTAGGATAGTTATCCTGTACTATATGTCTAAAATCCAGTTATAAGTGAATACATGCCATGTGCATCTTTCAGAGTCTGGGTTAGCTCACTAAGGATGAGCTTCTCTAGTTCCATCCATTTGGCTGCAAATTGCATGATTTCCATATTTCTGATGGCTGAGTATGGGGGACACTTTGCCCTTGTGGAGTTGCCATGTCTGAGAACTGAGGGGGGCTGATATGTGGGTCCCCCACACCAGAGAAGTATAATAGGGCGAGAGTGGGTAGAGGGAGGGTGGGACTGAAAGGGGTGGAGGGAGGGGGCTGTGATGGAGATGTAACTTGAAGTAATAAATAAATGTTGAAAAAAAAAAAGACACCGAATGTGCTCTGCCACAGTTGGAACAGAGATTGCTATGAAATAAATCAGTAGATAATTCTAAGTTACCACTTTCCTATTGTCTAAAGAGAGTTAAACATAAAGTGTCAGGGGAGGGGTAAAGAGAGCTGAGTGTAAGATATGGAAGGGTTGTCTGAAAGCAGGTTCTGGGACATGTGAACTGCGGCCCACAAAATGGCTTGGAGCTTCTGGTTCTCCATGTGAGATGGAGCTAACCATACCTGGCCAGAACCCTGGGCTAGCATCAGGACCCAACAAAAGCAGATCCATGGGGCAAGGATATACCTGTGAGTGTTTACAGATGTGTCTCTTGGGATTCAGGGGTGGGAGAGCTCTGGGATTACCTCCTTGTGAACATGGAACAGCTTTTGAACTGGAATTTTCATTTCCATTACAGGTAACTATATCTTGGGAAAGACAGAAGACATCAGAGCAAGAACTAGAAGCTGGGAAAGATCAAGGTACTTAGGTAGTCATATACAGGGGAGACATCTCAGCCACAGGCCTCAGAGGTATCTAGTGCCTTTTGGTTGGTGGAAAACTAGGTTTGTTAAATTAGTACATTCTAAAGGTTTTTATCTGTAGTCAGGATATCAGGTGGGGAGAATGGGAAAGGAAATGGCTATTTAGTGATCTGAAGATACCCCAAGATAAATTATAATTAGACCCTGGACCTGCAACATTCCAAACTCTCCAATCATAGGAGTTCCCACCAGTTTTTGCAGACACTGTCAGCTTCTGTCCAGGAATTCTCCTCAACAAGCTGGGGGCACAGATGGGCACTGTAGCTATTCGAGTACTGACTCCTGTGTTGGGTTGGGTTGGGAAGGGCAGAAGCAGCTCAGTGGTGGTGTTCACACTTATAACCTGACAGAGACAATTTGTACCCAGAAGTCTCCCTTCCCACTCAATGACTTGGCTGCATGTTCAAAGACTGGATGTTTCTTCTTTAAGGAGGGTGGCAGGCATCCTTAGAGCCTCATCAAATGCCCCAGGGAAACAGAAAATAAAACAAGGAAAACACACTGGCCTCTTTCCAACTCACTACTGTATGAAGAGGAAAAATAACGTGTTCTACAAGCCTCGTAAGTTTCTAGTGGGAAGGATTCCGTCATCGAAGTTGATGTTTATTTGTGTGTCTGCCTCATATCCTAATCCTCAATGGCGGCTTATATTGTGTCAATAGTAGAGAACAGTAGATATACAGAAGAACAACCTGACAAGACAGCAACTTCTTTTATCTCTTGGAGTGTCAAATAGTGACAAAGAAAGTTCATAATAGATAAAGGATGTTACTTCAGTTTGTTAATGTTGATTCCTCTGATGTCACTCTAGGTCCTGGAGAGTCCAAAGTCATCTTCAGTGTCAACCTTTGTCCTCCCTGATGGAAGTGGGGCAGGGCAGCTTCCTCCTTTGTGACTATGTGCTGAGTTAGGCAAGACAGAGTTCACAGGTATCTTGCCTCTTCTTAGTTACTTGAGTGCTACCTCAGTATGCCAAGGAGTGTGTTCAGGGAAGCGTGTCCTGTCCACCCCACATGTAGACTGTGGACTTTGGGGTAAAATGAGCTCTGGTACCTGAAAGATGATGGGGAAGTTGTGTTGAAAAAATCCTACAAGAATATGTGTTAAGCCAGGCGGTGGTGGCGCACGCCTTTAATCCCAGCACTTGGGAGGCAGAGGCAGGCGGATCTCTGTGAATTCGAGGCCAGCCTGGTCTACAAAGTGAGTCTAGGACAGCCAGAGCTGTTATACAGAGAAACCCTGTCTCAAAAAACCAAAAAAAAAAAAAAAAAAAGAATGTGTGTTGTTGACAAGAACAGAACCATGTGGAGGACATCTAAGCCTCAGAACATGAGAATGGCAAGAAGGTCTGAGTATGAATGTTGACGGAAGTTGACTTTCAGTCAAACAAACAAACAATGCATTCAGAAAGTACGACCACAGCTTCCATATCCCAGATGACTGTAACCTGAAACTGCTCCCCTACAGAGACTAGCTAACCCATCTCTTCGTCCATGTGCTGTATATAATAAACACATTGTCATTCAGGGCTGCTGCTTGTACGTCTCCATCTAAGTGTATGGCCATTGGGTCCCAGCTTTCCGTTACTTATACCTGTCAGTTCTTCATTCTTCATGGCCCCAGTCAGATCAAGTCCAAAGCCACGAGGGTTGCAGCAGAAAGTCCTTTCTGAAAGGGGGTGATGGTGGTGGCATAGTAACAGTATTGATAGATTATCATCTTTCCTAAACATGGTCCACCTCCTGCCTTCTGAACTCAGTGATGGGGTAGGGAGCTAGGGCTCCTCTGGCATAAGGTAAGAAGGAAAGGGTTTGAGATAGCTGTCTTGTGTTCCCAGGCCAGCCCATCTGAGACATTATAATAAATAATAATAATAAAGACATTTTCTGTGTAAATCTCCAGACCTTCTCCATTGAATTTAGATGTAGGTCACTGTGGAGAAAGGTCCCACTCCCTAGACTATCTGTTACTATATGCAAGGTGAAGCTGGATCAGATCTACTGAAACAGCCAGCAAGGGGTGCACAGGCCCTGGGGCAGGCTAGACAGGAAACTATGAATGTAGTGACTCATTTTTCCTACCTAGAAATAGCAGGTGAACATCCCTGCTGGGTGAACCCATTCTCCATGACTCATCCAATGCCTGTGAGCTTGAAAGACTCCACCAGCAGCTCAACCTACCTGTGCCACTTAACGAACTCTGATGCCTGTGGACTTGGCAGTCTGTCTAAGTCACAATTCCTCAAAACACTAAGGTGCGAAACTTTGTGGGTTAAGAAACACGACCAAGGTGGAGATCACAATGGCAAATCCAGAACTCCCCTGGTTAGATTTCTAGGATGGTCCACAAGCTGCCCAGCCTCGGCACTGCTTATTCTGCCGATAGTGTATTCATGAAGCCTACCAGAAGCTTGGCAGAAAGGATTTCTAAGGTAGACAAGGAAGGAAAAGCAGAGGTCAAGGCTCACCGGAAACTGGTTGCCGCATTAATGTCCATGCCCACATAATGCAAATTTATACTTGCTTTGTATGTGCTCCGAATGAAGTTAGTTTTAACTCTGAAATTCTGGGTCTAAAATAGTCTGTTGTGGCACTTCCTATGCCCGTGCCCTTCTAGATGTTTCCATTCACTGCCCTGCTGATAGTCAGTGGTTCTTATGTAGGAATGATTGACAGATGCAGAAAAACACAACCTTCATGTTCAGTCCGAAGAGCTTTTCCTGGATAAAACTACGGACAGTGCTAGAGACAGGGCTCAGAAGTTAAGCTTGCTGCTTTCAGGAAAGCTTCAGTAGGGGGTCCCAGCACCCACACTAGGTAGCTCACAGCTTCTTGAGACTATAGGGGATCCAACAGGATTCAATGCCCTCTTCTGGCCTCTGAGGGCAGTGGTACACACAGAGCACATGCATAGAGAGACTGGTATACATGCAATACATATATACATATGTAAAATCTTTTTCTAAGCTAAAGAGTAGATATTAGTTGCCAAAGCAGTAACTAGAAAATGGACTTCTTTCTGGTCCACCATAAGTTGGCTCTCTTCCCCGGCCGTGTTCAGAAGCCTTTGTTATAAATGTGTAGAGGAAGTAGGCTGTAACCACACTAGGACTAAAAACACTACTGGTTGCTTATGTGGTTTTTGTAAATCAGTTTCAGTACGTCACATTTCCACCTCAGATGTGTGATAACAAGACCAAGATTACCCAGCAGAAGGATGTAGCATCATACAACATATGCCCATATTGCCTGTAGTTTTCTTGAGAGCTGACAAAGAATCATGTGCTGACACTGAGCTGAGCCGTCACGTGGAAAACACAAATATCTGCCTCTGAAGTGGGAATGAAGCAGGAATGTTGTGACAGGGGAGTGGCCCTGACACGTCCTCATGGAGGCCAATTGGCACTAAGACATTCCATAGTGTGGATGGAATGAAATAACCAGGTGTCAGGAATCTAGAGCCTTGCAACACAGAGCTGTAAAATGTGCTGGCTGCGCCTAATAGTCTTTGCAAAATATAATTACAGATTCCAATGCTTTGAGAGTCTCCATGGAAATAACTTAAACTAACCTAAAATAGTAACCGAAGCTGATGGAAACCTGGTGTCCATGTGTTGAGGCAGGAGGAAAGTCAGGAGTTAGCAGGCCAGCTAGAGGCAGAGAGTGGGTGCCCCTCAGAGACAGCCCCCAATCCTATTCTCCTCCACAAAGAACTAGATCCGAAATTTAGCTGGCAAACGTGTCTACACAAACACACCCACCCACTGCAGAACTGTAGAGACTTTGAATGCTTATTTTTATTCTTATTTTTTTCAGTTGTTTGAATGTAAGTTGAGTTGAAACTTACTCAGTAAGTTTCCAGAGAGAAAGGACCTGGACTACATTAAGTTAGCATAGCAAAACAAGAGCCAAAAACTTCACCTCTGCCCATGCTCCATCCTGACTCCCTTGCAGAAAGACTGTAATATTCATTCCTAAGGGAGCTTAAGGAGGAAGTAGGATGCTAGCTGGGAACGCCTATTTTGTAACCTTCAGAGCTTAGAACCCCTTATTAAGAAGCCTTGGGTCCAAGAGATGTTTGAGAGCACATTTCATCCACTAAGTCATCTGTACAAAAAAAAATCACTTAGAAGCCGTGTTTAGAGCTATTACAACCATCAAGGCAGTGTTTACAATACATGTGTATTTTACAAAAGAGTTTAATGAAACAAATGATTAGTTACGTTCCTTGTCACTAATTCAGCACTAACTGTAGCATAGTTCGTTTGGTCTAGAGGGGATTTTTAATATAAAGCTTCATTCTAACCTGCTTTGTGGATCCTGACCTCTGAACAAACAGGGACAGCTGCCAAGTCACTTATCCTGCTTACAGTAATTACAAGGGATCGGAATGGCATATGTCACCTGACCCTGTCTATGCATTGTGGACTAGAGTGTTCATCCTGCTCAGGCTTAGCTACCCAAATGGCCCTTGCAGAAAATGAAATGGGACAAATAAATTCTTCCCACCACTGGACTCTCAATGTATCAATTTGGGTGCATCCCAAAACCACACCCTACATTTTAGCACTTGCACCAATGACCACGGAAGCTGGTCTCCAGACCACCTCCCCCACCCCCCCAAAAAAAATTCCTTGAGGCTTTGAGTCATCAGTCCAGCTAGTTCAGAGGCCTGGCTGCAGCTCTGTCCTGGCTCTGTCTCCTTTTGCCTAGTTTGTTTTGCCCCGGGTGATTTCTGTCTCATGACTAAAACAGTCCCATTTAGTCCAAGTTTGTGGCTGGGACTCACATCTTTCCCTGGGGCGGAGACTGCAGGCACTGTTGACACCCAACCTTTGCAGCTTATGGTAGACCCTGCTCAGTGCTGTCTGTTCAGAGGTTTCTTATGGTGTGGGTGTGAGATCCCTCTCTGTTCAAACTGAGGATATGAATCTAGCAAGTGTTCCAGCCTTAGTGGATCATTGTCTCCTCCACCATAAAATGAGAGAAAATGATCCACTCTCAAAATGATCGTGTTGATGGAGGAAAAAGAACTCCAACTATGGAGTTAGGCTTGGGATAGAGCCCCACTCAGCCACCTCTCAGAGCCGACCCTCCTCACTGAATTGTCCTGAAAACAAAGAACTCAGGTAACTGCCTCAGGTGTGTAGTAAGTACCAAGTAAAGACAGCTTTATTGTCCCCTTACTATTATCACATTGTTGGACTCTCCTTTCCTAGTGAACATGAACCTTTTTTTGCAATCTACAGTACAAATTCAGAGAAGTCCCCTTAAATAAAAGGCTAGCTGGCCTTTCTCATGCCACTCCATGAAGGCATTTAGCTCTCTGGCATGAAAAGTCCCCTGCTCTTCTCTGCTCTGTGGATCTTGCATGGGAGCTTTAGAGCAGTGGGGAACAAACATACTATTCCCTCCTTAAAGGGAAAGGGAAACAACAAGGCCAGAGAGAGTACACTATTAGACCTGCATGCCAGCCTGGGCCACTTAACCAGAATGATAATGTCCCTGAATGCCCTTACACACACACACACACACACACACACACACACACACACACACACACACTACCATACCACACCACACACATACTCACACACAAACACATACATATATACATACACCACAAACACACACATACCCATCACACATGCACACACACCACATCACACAGACACACTCACACTACAAACACACCACACACATCACCCCCCACACCCACCCACACATGATACACACCTTTAAACAGCTATGTAAGATGTTTCTATTAGTATGAACTTCCATGTGTTTTTCCTCAGCAGTTTGCTGCTGCTAGGTCATCATTTCGAAGAAAGATAAATCATCTTTGCTTAGCATTTAGTACCTTATTTGGATTTTTTAGGAACCGAAATTTGCATTCAATGCAAGTTAAAGGAACAATTTCCGAGAGTTTAAAAGTATCTGAATTCTAGCTTAAACCAGGCTCCTGCTTCCTCTTTAACCCCAATCATTTTTAAATGAAAATTAAAGGGGGCTTCATTGTACAGGTGTTTTTTTTTGTTTGTTTGTTTTGTTTTGTTTTAGGTTTTTTGAGACAGGGTTTCTCTGTGTATCCCTGGCTGTCCTGGACTCACTCTGTAGACCAGGCTGGCCTCCAACTCACAGAGATCCGCCTGCCTCTGCCTCCCTGAGTGCTGGGATTAAAGGCGTGCGCCACCACACCCGATGTTCAGGTGGTTTTTAAGTGACACGCTACAGATAGGGTTCTGGTCTGTACTCCCAACTCCAAGTCAGACTTGATCTTCAAAACTTCCTTGAAGAACGGTAAAGCTATGAGGGCCTCAGTGGTTGGTGCTTTGGAGACACCATGTTGTGTGAACTCTCAGCCAGCCCTGGACAGTTGGTCACTCTCTCAGATGCTTACCTGACCTATCCTGTCACTGACCCTCTGGCCTCACTGAGTGATCCACTCTCTGCCTAATCTACCTCATAGACTTCTCAAAAAATGTTTTTCTTACCCACATGGTTGGTGACAAATACAATGGAAAGGGCACAAAAAGGTGTTTGGGGACAGATAACCCTGTGGAGTCAGAAATCGTGGCTCTGCACAGTTGTGGCAGGAAAGGCAAGACACTCACTCTTTTCTTATTCTGGACCCCAAGTGCCATGAACACCATCCACAGTTTCCAGCACTACCTCTGTTTTGAGGTCATCAATGGCGCAGTTTCCTTTTTTTAATTTTATATACATTTCAAGAAGATCCTCTATCGCTGTTACACCTTGTCTCACTTCCTCTCCACACCCTATCTTGAGTGGTGGGCGGAACAGAGAAGAAAGCTGTTTCCCCTTTCCAGCCAGAGGAAATACATTTGCAAAGAAAATGAACCCCAACAGCAAATTCCTCTTGCCTGGTACTTTGAAAAGTAAACTTAGCTGGGGAGGGTTTGTTTGTCTTTGAAGACCAAAATAATGTGTGTGTATAGATAGACACCAGCTAGAAGTATAAGGGAAAATTTAAGACATGCATAATCCAACAAGATATCTTTAAAAACCATAGTTAGATAGATGGCTCAGTGAGACTTGCTACCAAGTCTGAAGACCTGAGTTCAATTCCTGGGACCTGCAGGGTAGACAGAGAGAATCGACTCTGGAAACGCATCCTCTGACCTCCACCTTTGCAAGATGGTATCTCCCCCTCAAATACATACATACACACACATGTGTTTAAAACATACTTAATACCAACATAGAGATCTTCAGTGAGTAACATTGGGTAAGATGAGTCACACTGTATTTCCACAGAGTCATAATCATTCAGAACTTTCTACAGGAATTTCAAGCCCTGGAAGCACCAGCAAACACATTTCCCTTGCTGTTAAGTTACAGCAATGTTCTCCTCCATGGTATTAAATTCACAAGGAATCCTTGAATTCATCCATCCTTCTACCAGAAACAGAGAATTCTATTACAATGTACACACCCTGGGTGCAAATCAATGTCCAGGTACTACTTTCATGGATAGGAAATACACTAAATAAGAATTATACTTCACACACACACACACACACACACACACACACCATATAAGATATAAATAAAAAATAGAGCCCCAAACTGGGAACCAAGAACTCAAAGCATGGACCCTATTGAGGATTTCAGATTCAAACCATAAGGTCAGGTGAAGTCAGAGGATGGTACAGGCAGAGGTTACAGAGCCTGCAGCTCTGAGACCAGAGAGCATTCCTCCTTGAGCAGCAGCATGGCAGAAGGCCAGGTTAGACACAGCAAAGACAGAGGAAAGTGTGGCTTGAGTTCAGGACACTGAAGGGCTTAGGGATCAAGACAGAAAGGGGTAGGCCTTCAGCTTTGAATTGGGCAGGATGGGGAGAGGGCAAATGGATTCAGAAGAAAGTACCTGGAAGGTACAGACAGAGGATGGGGGTGGGTGGTCAAAGCCTGAGAGAGAAAACAGGGCCACAGACACCATGGAAATTGGCAGGGTGTGTGTGTGGGGTGTGTGTGACATGTCAGGCAAGAGCTGGGGACCCATCAACCACTTGCTGATGGCCTTGCTGATCTGAAAACAGCAAGGACATTCTGTGCCAGCTAACTTTATGTCAACTTGATACAGGCTAGAGTCATCTGAGAGGAGGGAGCCCCAACTGAGGAAATGCCTCTTTAATATCAGCTTGTAAGCAGGGAAGCCTGCAGGGCACTTTCTTAATGAGTGATTGATAGGGGAGGGACGGCCCAGCCCATTGTGGGTGGTGCCATCCCTGGTCTGGTGGTCCTGGGTTCTATAAGAAAGTAAGCTCAGCAAGCCATGGGGAGCAAACCAGTGGGCAGCACCCCTCCATGTCCTCTGCATCAGCTCCTGCCTCCAGGTTCCCGCTCTGCTTGAGTTCCTGTCCTGACTTCCTTCCATGATGAACAGTAATGTGGAAACAAAAGCCAAATAAACCCTTTCCTCCCCAGCTTGCTTTTGGTCATGGTGTTTCATCACAGCATTATTTACTTTAACTACAACACAAGCAAGGGCAGGCTGGCTCCTTGGCATGTGACTTGAGCTGTTGGACACTTGGGACCCACACTCCACTTAAAGCTGTGCTGTCACCATATTGGAGTACTTAGTAGTTTTGAACAAGAGGTAGCCCTGCATTCTCACTCTGCAAATGAGATGACTAATACACCCTAGGGGTGTATTATTAGTGGTGGAGGTCTGCATTTCTTTCTAACACGGTTATGTTGAATTAATATGTAAAAGTTGTAGAGTGCTTCTGAAATACAGACTCTTGAAAAGGGCATGCAAAATCAGCTTAGAGACTTGCTTCTGTCAGGAACACTTGGCAGTACACATGGCCCTAGTCAACAGGTGTACCTCAGGAGGAGGTCTTAAGGCTGACCAATGAGAAGACAGCCTGATGCATAATTAAGAGACTGCCTAAAGACTATATAAAGGAAGGCCAGGAAATTGGAGAGGGGGCTCTTTGCTTGGCATTGCTTCTCAACGTTACCTCACTTCAAAAGACTCTAGCTACTGAGACTTGCTGAAGATTATGGCCTAGGTGGGCAGAGCCCAGGAAGGCTGAGAAAAGCCTCAGAAAGCCACACCTGCCACAAGCAAACTCAAACTGGTAGAAGAGGTATGACGTAGGACCTGCTCAGAGAAGGTTCATAAGAACCAAGCAGGCATGTGCCAGCTGCTGGCATCCAGAACTGTGCAGACAAGAAAGGCCCAACCTCAAGCAGAGGTGCACCAGAGGCCTGTGGATAGGCCAGCAGACGGTGAGGAGACCATTGCCTCAGGTGGGACCAGCCCTGAGGTGGCAAGCTCTGGTGGCTAGTACCTGGGCCATCAGCGGAGTGTAGCAACCTAGGTACCAAGGCTAAGGCCATAGGCACTGGACCTGCCAAAAGAAGGTTCAGAAAAACCTGACAGACTTAAACAAGCGGGAGTGTGTCCCCTGCCCCGTCTAAGTTTGGCAGCCTTGGACAGACAGAGGAGGTTGACCCCAAGCAGAAGTAAGGCTGCCATAACAACGCCAGAGCCAGGTGACCACTGAGTATCCTGAAGATAGACTACTGAACAGTTGCCCTCACAGGACCTTCCCCCAAAGACGTCTTGATCTGGGTATCCTTTCTAAAGTGCCTAGGGTTGGTGGTTTGGTAGGTGTTTATAGATATTAATAAATAGAGTTTAAAAGTTAAAAAAAAGCATAGGGGAGTGTTTCCTCCATGTTTATGTAAAATCTTATTTAGCTAGTTGTCCATTGATTCCATGCAAAGTCTTCAGACTGTGCATTTATTTGTCCACAGAGAAGGCACCTGAACCCAACTTAATGTCATTGGTATCTGAATGTCAAGGCTTGTTTGTGGATAAGCTCTTGAAAGCAGAGCACACACACACACACACACAGGGCTCACTGTATACTTTCTCTGCAAACACTGAGGACACACACACACTTTAAAAAACACAAGCTTTGAGTTTCCCCACTTGAATGAAACAGAAATTTTCCTTACCAAACTTTCATTTCCTTTAATAAATCATACTAAAATTTTTCATGAGTAAGTCAAGGCCAGTGACAATAAAAATAAAAATAAATAAAAATTTTAAAATGAGACGACTTTTAAAAATGAGTGATTTTTTTTTATTTTGCAGAGAATTCATAAAATACACAAGTGTGAATCTAAAAGAAAGTTATGATTGAGAAAGTTTAAAAGAAAATTCATAGGCCGGGCGGTGGTGGCGCACGCCTTTAATCCCAGCACTTGGGAGGCAGAGGCAGGCGGATCTTTGCGAGTTCGAGGCCAGCCTGGTCTACAAAGCGAGTCCAGGACAGCCAGAGCTGTTAAACAGAGAAGCCCTGTCTCGAAAAAAAAAAAAGAAAATTCATGAATACATCTGTGGTGGTTCGAATAGGAATGGCCCCTATATACTCATAGGTTTGAATGCTTGGCTCATAGGCAGTGGCACTATTAGGAGGTGTGGCCTTGTTGGAGTAGGTGGGGACTTGTTAGAGGAAGTATGTCACTGTAGGGGTGGGCTTTGAGGTCTCCTAGGGATAAGCTATGCCATGTGACAAACAGTCTCCTTCCACTGCCTGCGAATCAAGATGTAGAACTCTTGGCTCCTCCTCCAGCACCATGTCTGCCTGCATGATACCATGTTTCCCACCATGATGATAATGGACTAAACTCTGAAACTGTAAGCCAGCCCCAATTAAATGTTTTCCTTTATAAGAATTGCCTTGAGCTGGGCAGCTCCCAGCACTGGGGAGACAGAGGCAGGTGGATCTCTGTGAGTTCAAGGCCAGCCTGGTCTACAAAGTGAGTTCAGGACTAGTCAAGGATACAGGGAGAAACTCTGTCTCGAAAAGCCTAAAAAAAAAAAAAAAAAAAAAAAAAAAGAATTGCCTTGGTCATGGTGTCTCTTCACAGCAATGAAACCTTAACTAAGACAGCATCTATGCTTGTATTTCAGTGAGGAGAAAGGCAATGCATTACTAAAACTTCAAATCTAATGACACTAATTATTCAAAGACCATCTATAAAGCCACTAAAATCACTACACAAAACATTTCTTTTTATTTTATGGTAAATCTTTTGTATCATATAATATATCCTGATTATGATTTCCCTTCCCTCTGCTTCTCCTCATTCCTCCCACCTTCTCTCCATCTGGATCTGCCCTGTCTCTGTCTCTCATTAGAAAATGAACAGGATATACTCTCCCTTAGAAGGATGATAATAAAATAAAATGTGATAGAGCTAACTAACACACTGGTATAGGACAAAACAAGTGAACAGAAGGAAAAGAGCCTAAGAATCAAGAGAGTGTTATAGACCTAAGAAGATGCTTTTAAAATTGTGTTGCAAGTTAGTATGAATGTTGAGTTAGATATAGAACTTTAAACTCATGGAGATGTTTAGATAGTAGAATGTTAAAGTCAGGTGCCAAATACATATGGACTGGACATTGGGAATGTATGCTAAGCCATATAACCCTCATAACTGTGGCCTAATTACCTCTGTTGTTTTGTATTGTATTTACTATTATAAGAGAAAGAGCCATTTGTTGGACTGAAAGGGGAAACTGTAGGGGGAAATAAGATATACCTTAAACTTAAAAAAACAAAAAAACAAAGGGAAGCGGATGGGGGGTTGAGGGTGGGAGGGTGGGGCTGGAGGGGGGAATAGGGAGGGGACTGCGATTGAGATGTAACTTGAAGAAATAAAAAATAAAGAAAAAAAATTAAAAAAAAGGAAGAAAACCCTTACAAGGGGCTGTGGCTCAGAGTTAATTGGCTGCTCTTTCAGAGGTCCTGAGTTCAAAGCCCAGCACCCACATGGTGGCTGAAAGCAACTACAGTGTATTCACATGGGATTCAATACTCTTCTGGTGTACGGATGTACATGCATATAAAACACCCATATACATAAATAAAAAAATCTCTAAAAAAAAAAAATCCTTAAAAAAAAAAAGGGGCACAAGAAACAGAAATAGAGACTAATACCCATTCATTCGCACACTCAGGAATCCCATAAAAAAAAATAAAACCAACAACAACAACAAAAAACTAAACCGGAAGTCATAATATACATGCAAAGAAAGGTCCAGGAGAAATGTCATCATGAGGTCAAGCATGAAGAGGAGTCACCAAGGGAGTTCTCCATGAGGACAGACAGATGAAAATGCAAGCAACTCAGGGCAGGTGGCTGAAAAGTAGCTAGGTAGAACAGGGGGTTAGGAAGTCTGCTCAGCTATTAAGGCTTATGAATAAACCTTCAGGTCTCCATCTTAATTATTTGGGAAATAACTGGGCTAGAAAAAACTGCCACCTTTAAATTTCATCCTACAGGTTGGAGTTAATTTCTCCTTTGATAGCATGCCAAGTCCCTTCCTCTACCAAAGACACTCGCACATAGGAACGAGGCCTCTATGCAGCACCAGTTTGCTCTCTCCACGTTCAATGAGTTGTGTAGGAGTTGTCTTCAGCAATAGGGCCTTGCCGTAGGTTTGTGGAGTACAACCTATAACCTTGGCAACAGTCTGTGTTACTTGGGGGTTCCCATGGGACCCCTTTGGCCAACAACGTAATTGAATGCAACCCAATACCAGTACTGGAAGATTCATTTGGTGACAAAAGATGAACAGACGGGGCTCTGTCTCCCCTGTTATTTGGTTATTTCACCTAGATTACCTTCACAGATCTATGTATTTTAGGAAGCCTCTCATGTATTCCTATACTATCCTCAAATGGCCTTTAGTTTTAACTGTCTCTCCCCATACTCCCTCCCTCATCTCCTTCCCCCACTTGATCCTCCCATTCTAGCCCCTGCCCTCATCCATCAGTAGCTATCTATTCTTTTCTCTTTCTTAGGGAGATCTAGTACTCCTCTGATATTCCCTTACCTAACACATGTAATTCTACAAATCATATCTTGGTTAATGTTGACCTAACAGCTAATATCCACATATAAGCAAATACATACCATAATTATCTTTATGGTTTTGGAATACCTCACTCAGGATGATTTTTTTCTCATTCTGTCTATTTGCCTACAAATTTCACGATGCTATATTTTTTTAAATGGCTGAGTAAAACTCCATTGTATAAACATGTCACATTTTCTTTATCCATTCTTCAGATAAGGGACGTCTACGTTGTTTCCAGTTTCTGGCTTTATGAATAGAGAAGCAATGAACATGGTTGAGCAAGTGTCTGTGTGGTAAGATAGCATGTTCTTTGGGTTTAGCACAAGTGTGGTATAGCTGGATCTTCAAGTAGATTGATTCCTGAGAAACCACCACACTGATTTTCATAGTTGCTGTATGAGTTTTCAGTCCCACCAGCAATGAATCAGTGTTCCCCTGACACCACATCCTCATCATCATGAGCTCTCTACCAGCAATGGATCAGTGTT
>CAJQZJ010034140.1:3805363-3821634 GCA_907164525.1 Lophiomys imhausi
CTCTCCCTCTCCCTCTCCCTCTCCCTCTCCCTCTCCCTCTCCCTCTCCCTCTCTTTCCTCCTACCACATTGTTATAGTTTGGACATAATGCATTCCCTTCAAGTGATTTCATGTCTCAGAAGATCGGTCCTCACCTGGTAACAGGGTGATGGGACCTGACTGGAGGAAATAGGTTAGTTACTAAGTGCAGGTCCTCCAGGGAAGAGGACCACCATCCCATCCCATCACGGCCACCGCCTTGTGTTCATTACAGTTTGTACTGCTGTCCTGTGACACATGCTCTTTTTACCATAGTATTCTTCCCAAGGGCATGAGGCCAGATAATCACAGAACGACCCTCTGAAGCCATGAGCCAAAATAAACCTTACCTGCTCCCAGCTCAGGCAAGGCTGTGGTGCAACTTTCTTTGGTCATTCTAAATCTGGGTTCACCAGATACCTCCACCATGCCACCCAAGTTCAACCCCAACACAAGACTGAAGCTGTGTACCTGAGGTGCACCTAGGCAAAGTCAACACTATGTGTGGGGTGTGTGTGTGTGTGTGTGTGTGTGTGTGTGTGTGTGTGTGTGTGTTTCTTTGGCTCTCTGGAGATTCATGACTAATAGCCTATCTCTAAGCAACAGAAACTGCAAACCACTACTTCCTACTCCAAAATCCCTTCTCTGCCCCTTTTCCTGTTGAAACTTATCACCAAAGCCTACCGACTGTGATTCTCAGGAATCAGACTAGGAGACAGACTCCTGGTAATTCCTGTTGGAACATTGTTCCGTGTCCAGAGACACTTGGATGCTACCTGTGCACGTGGGTTCGGAGCTCCCCTGTGAGGACCCCGCAGGTGCTCACTTCTCAGTCTGCCGTTGCCTTTGACACACCCCGTGACTTTGCGTGGATAACCCCCTTCTTCTTTCATCGGCTACAAATATCTGTGCCGTGTTATTGACCCTTGCACCTCCACTCTTTCGTTTTCTGTGCTTTCTCCACAGAAGACGTTTTTGGTCTTCTTACTTCTTGTGAACGCAAACACTTGTGATAAGCAGGTGCAAACACCCATTTCTACTATATGTGAGTCGGCTAGGCCTGAGCATTTACACAGTATGTTGTCACAAATTACTTCGCTTTCATTCTTACTCAGTTTTATACTTAGGATGTTGTATGTATTTTAAATTATGTGGATAGCTGTGTGGCTGTAACACACACAGAGGCAGATAGATGATAGATGGATGGATGGATGGAGAGAGAGAGAGAGAGAGAGAGAGAGAGAGAGAGAGACGGGAATTTTATTTGTGTACAACAGGGAATGTTACAGGATCGTCCTATGAGGAGGAAGTTGGTATGAGTCATGACCGAGCCTCTGCTCTGGTGTATGTAACGGAGAGTCATGTTGAGGTGTCCCGCACAGCGTGCAGAGAGCATGAAAACAGGAAGTGGGGTATTGGAGGCACTGAGGGAGCTGTGGGATCAGAGGGCTCCAGCAGCCCCGTATTCACCCCTCGAATGCCTCAGAGGCAGCTGTGCAGGCTGTTTGGATGGATTCAAATGGTAAAGGAGACATAAGCTTCGCCAACTCCACAGAGGCAGCTGTCAGAGCTTCGAAGGCTGTTTCCCTCAGTTACAGATGCACCAATGGGATCCTCCTCTTCTCCCTGGCCGTGCCCCCCCCACCGAAAGTATTCAAACACCTGCAGCTGGGTGCTGCAATGTCACCCCAGTCTGCAGGACTTAGGGGGAACTGCTCCAGACCCATCTGCTGAGCCACAAATTCATGTCTGTCACGTCCTAAAGGGGGACAGCAGAGCGCTTCCACCTCTCTGTGTCTCAGAATCTTCATAGGTGTAGTGGAGGTGACTTGAAAAATACCCCCTTTTCCAAGGGTTCTTGTCACTTGTTTTTGTTAATCTTTATAAAACACTATAGAGGGAACCTAAAACATGAAGCAGGGAGTCCTAAAGGCTTTCCACTTCCCTCTTGAGACCTGGTTCTATTTTTCACCCGTGGGTTCCATGAAATTTTGAGCTCTTGTGTGATAGTTCCCCTTTTATATTTAAGCTAATTCAAGTTACTTTCAATCACTCATATCTAAAGAAGATTCACTAATACAGATTTTAAAAGTCATGAAATAGCTACTGAAAATAAAGATTAAGAAGAGCTAGCTGGATAATGATACCATTTGGGGGTCAATATAGCTGGCATTTTCCACAGCTGGCATTATCGATCCTCTCTGAACTTCCCACTAGTTTACTCACCAGTAATCACAAAAAATATAATATAATATAATATTATATTATATTACATTATATTATGTTATAATCAATCGCAACACCACTGGGTATTAGGGAGGAAGCCATGTGCCAAAATGTGGAGAAATTTCCACTGACCTGTGTTATTTGTGTGTGGCTGGGTTGCAGATCACTCTTGTGAACCTCACATCCTTGGACTGTGAGAGCAGCTGCAAAGAAGGAAAATGCCCCAGACACCTTTGTCAGAAGGTCCTATTAGTACTCAGAGAGCACTTCTCTGAGTACGCTAATTTAAAATTTGTACATGATATCACATCAAATACACAAGGGTTATTTATGTCGTGGGCAAATTGATTCTTATAGTCACCTCAAATGCTCTCACAATCATACGCTGCCATCTCCTCATCTGTTAAACCATTGGAAAGAGTTTCTTTTTATTATAATTTATTTTTTATTTCTTCAAGTTACATCTCAATCACAATCCCCTCCCTACTCCCCCCTCCAGTCCCACCCTTCCACCCTCTTCCCCCTCAACCCCCCATCCTCTTTCCTTTTTTTTTAAGTTTAAGGTATTTCTTTTTCCCCCCAACAGCTCTCCCTTTCAGTCCAACAAATGATTCTTTCTCTTATAACAATAAATACAATAGAAAACAACAGAAATAAATAGGCCACAATTATGAGAGTTATATGGCTTAGCATACATTCCCAATGTCCAGTCCATATGTATTTGGCACCTGACTTTAACATTCTACTATTTAACCATCTCCATGATGGTTTAAGGTTCTATATCTAACTCAGCTTTCATACTAACTTGCATCACAATTTTAAAAACATCTTCTTAGATCCAGAACACCCTCTTAATTCCTAAACAACTCAAAATTTAACTATGAGACTCTAGCTATCTATTCTTCAATCACCTCAGAGACCTGAGATGGATAAATATATCTGGTTATATAGGAAGTGCAGGGCCTGCAGCTTCCAAAACTAAGAAATGACATGCCAGTGGCTGCCTGGACAGTTCCCATTTTCTTTCCATACATTACAGCATCAATCTTCAGCCGTTTGGCCCCGTTTCTCTGACAGACATTGATTGTGGAACAGGAATTATGAAGGACTTGCCTACCCTGTCTTGGCAGAGCTAGGCTGTCGACTTAAGAGTTTCTTTTGGTCTATGCATTCGAAGATCCAGAAGATACAAAATATACACACACACTCATATACACACACATACCACACACTCACACATACACCACACACCCACACATATCACACACACCCACACATATCACACACACACACATACACACACCACATTAAAATACACACCACGCACTCATACACATATACCACACACACTCACTCACATCAACACACACTCACATTCACACACACACTCAAACACATACTGCACACACCACATCCACACACATATACACCACACACACTCACATCACTCACATACACTCTCTTACACACACATCACACACATACCACACACACACACACACACACCATGCACATATACACCATGCCTCACACACCACACATATAGGATATGCACACACACTGCAGGCTAGAGAAGCAAGTAAGAGTGGGTATTGTCACCCCACTCCCTGTTGGCAGAGCTCCTTCTCCTTAGGGGATATTCAGTCTTTTTCTATCAAGGGTGTCAACTGATTGGAAGGCCAGTCCACATTATGGAGATCTGTGTGCTTGCTTTACTCAAAACCTACAAATTCAAACATTGGTAACACCTAGGAGAAATAGCTTCATAGCAACATCTAGACCAGCAATTCTCAACCTGGGGGCCTCAACCCCTTCAGGAGTCAAAAGATCCTTTCATAGGAGTTACCTAAGACCATGGGAAAACACAAATATTTACATTATGGTTATAACAGTAGCAAAATTACAATTATGAAGTAACAATGAAATAAGGAACTGTATTAAGGGGTCACAGCATTAGGAAAGTTGAGAACCACTGCTCTAGACTATCATTTGACCAAATATCAGAGTACTCTAGCCTACTGGCCAAGTTGACATATAAAACTAACTACTGGGCAGGTCTTGGGAGATGGTTCAGTAGATAAGTGTTTATGAGGACCAGAATTTGATCCATAGCACCCCACTTTAAAAAAAAATAGGGAGAAGGGAAGGGCTGTAATAGAAGTTATGGCTCTTCAGTGAATTAGTATGCAGTTCAGCTACCATATGGCAGCACATGAGGAAAGCTTGGCATCCCTTGAACTTTCCAAGATGGACAGAGTCCAGAGGCCATGGTTCTGTGAGAAACACAGGATGCCCTGTTGAAGGGGCGTGGCTAAGAAACCACGCAAGCCACAGATGATGCTGGTTGCCTCGAGAAGCCATGGAACTGCTGGACATCGAGAGAGATCTTGTGGACCCTCAAGACTGCCAAGGATCATGAGATGATGCCAAATATAAGCCAGAGAACTCTACGTGGCTGTTCTCTCTTCCTTTTGCCCTCACGGATTGAAAACACGCTGGAGAAGTGCACAACAAGGTATGGCATACTCAAGCCATTAGGCTGCAATGATCATAAACTGAAAGTGGAATCCAAGAGAGAAAGACTTTTCACTGCAAGTTAGCCCAAGAAAGACCCTTTGGCATAATTCAGCCTATTAAGGCTGGCAGCAAAGGAGGGTGAAATTTGGAAGCCGCTAGGAGAAGTTTTAGGCCGTGAAGCCTATGGAAAAAGTTGACCTCAAGCTAGTGGCTGTAACGGACTGAACTGTATAAGCTGGTCACAATCTGGTAGTTGAGGTAGACTGGCCATATGAACTGACAAAGTTAGACCCAACAGGCACTAAACTTGAAAGGGACTGACTGCTGGGACTGCTGTAAATCAGGTTATCCTGCACAGACCTATGCTAAGAATTTTTATATCCTTTTAAGAAAGTTAAAATAGGGTTAGTTAGGTGTTCTTAGATAGGTATTAGGGCGTTCTTAGGTATTAAGGTGTTCTTAGACAACTATTAGGTTTAGGTATTAGTTATAGGATATAGATGTTTGATAGGTATTTGTTAAGCACTAATAAATATAACTGGTTTAAATAAAAATTTTCTGTTACAAAGGGCTCATGGGCCCCACCCATGTATGAGGAGCTATTAACAGTTCATAATTTCTGAGAAAAAGAAAGTTACTTTTCTTCAAGGGTATGGCACCTGGTATGTTGACCACACTCCCCGTGGATGGCCCCAAACCCATGAGTCTGTGAGCAGCACAAAGTGGGCTAGGTGAGTTGTTGGTTAGCTCCAGGTTCAGAGGGAGAGACCCTGCCTCAAAAAGCCAAGGCAGGCAGTGACTGAGGAAGATAACCAACGTTGATCTCTGACTTTTACAAGCTCTTACATACACCTGCACATACTTGCATACTAATGCACATATATGAACATGTAAACACACATACACACACACATGCTCCCAAACTAGTCACTGGAGTCTGGGTGTGTAACGGTGATAAAGACTGCTTAGTGTCTGCAAGGCCCTAGGGTTCAATCCTCAGTAGCAAGCTCCCCACTCTGCCAATGCATGTTGAACCTCAGGCTTGCAAAGAGTGTGGGAATGGAGGTGCTGGCTCCAGTGAGTGCTTCTGCACCCCACCAATTGCTCATAGGCAGGTCACTACAGCAGGGAGGAGCCAGGTGCAGGGGCCTTTTTAAAAAGGCAAATGTTTGGCATTTACACTTATAAATAACAGCAAAAACCATTTTTGTTTGTTTCCTGGCAAAGGAATTTGTAGTCTCCACAGGAAGTTTCTGTGAGAATTAGACGATGAGTCAAGTGAGTGAGGTGTTATGACCTCGCCCAGCGGCCTCTCCTGCCCAGTACTCTTCCATCTCTGGCCTTTTCCATGTTGGGTAACTGCATTGCATGCTACCCGGTTACCCAAGCCAGGAAGCAGGACTTCATCCTGTCTCCTCCCTCTGTCTCATTCCCCACATCCAAACAATCACCTAGCCTGTCATCACTGACTTCTCTCCATTCCTTGGGACACCATCCTACCCACGGTTCCAGCATCCCTCGCTCAGACTCATACCCAATCTCCTAGTTGCTCTTTTCTCCCCCATTCCGTTCCTTACCTTGGGACCTTCCTACTTCGGCTCTGAGAAACAGACTGTACTTTGGATTGCCACCTACCTGCCTTTCTCTAGAGTGCACAGTGTCCTACCACAAGGGAGAAAGAACACAAAGGACCAATACAGAGTTGGAAACTACAGAACTACAGAACTAAGAGTAAATCAGCTTTCCTATCTAAGGAGGTAAAAATAAAGCTAGCATTCGTCCTGCATTCCTGGGTCAAGTGTCTCTTCATGTGCTCATGGCCTGCCCTGTTAGACACCTTGGAACCTCATCAGACGCCTGTGTTCCTCGCCCTTTCTTGTTATGTGTTCAGATGCACCAGTCCTTTGGCAGAGCTACACTGAGTGCCCTTCCTTCGCCAGGCTCTATGTTCAGTTTGGACTATTCCCAGATGTGTGAGGAAGGGACTCAGTATCACAGCTTCCCACACACCAGTTGCTCCTGGCTTCGGGCCTGGTATTGAGATAAGATTGGTGAATTCCTGTTGCACTAACAGGCATCCATCCCACGGGTGGCATATGAGTCCCAGGTGGTATATGAATATTTTATTGGAACTCAATAGCTCAACAATTAATACAATCATGTTTATTTCTTTCATCTGATTCTTAACAAGCAGATAAATAGTTGAAAGAACATCCAACTAAAATTGAGCTGTTCTTAAAAAGAAAAAATTGTTTTTAAAAGAAAAGATATTAAAAAGAAAAAAATCATTTCTTTCCTTTGGCTTTCTTTTCTGCTTTGTGTGGCAAAGCTATTACCTTGTCTTTTCTGTCCCTCTACTTCTGCATAAGCCATGGGTTTCAGAACCCCTCATTGTCAATAGGTAACTTCAACAATGACTCAGGCTTTCCAGAGAATTCGGTAACTGTAGAGAAAAATGAATGTGTGAAGAAAATATCTGTGAGATAATACTGACTTTGCAATTTTCAATGGAAAAAAATGAAGGAAACATCTTAACATTTCTCTCTAAATGCCCATAAAGTGTACACCTCTAAAACTAATCTCATTTTAAAAAATATAAAAAAGTCCTATATATTTAAAGTTTACCCTGCATCAACTTTAAACTCATGGAGATAGGTCGACAGTAGAATGTTGAAGTCAGGTGCCAAATACATATAGACTGGACATTGGGATTGTATGCCAAGCCATATAACTCTCATAATTTTGGCCTAATTACCTCTGTTGTTTTGTATTGTATTTATTATTATAAGAGCAAGAGCCATTTGTTGGACTGAAAGGGGGAGCTGTTGGGGGGAAAAGATATATCTTAAACTTATAAAAAAGGAAGGGGATGGGTGGGTTGAGGCAGAAGAGGGTGGGAGGGTGGGACTGGAGGCGGGGTAGGGAGGGGATTTCAATTGAGATGTAACTTGAAGAAATAAAAAATAAAGTAAAAAAAAAATATAAAAAAGTCAAGCATTCATCTGCGTGCTACTCTTGGCCAATCTTAGAACCATGTGCAAAGGGACAGCTCGTAGCATCTAAGCCAATGCTCTGTGCTGATGTAGTAAAGAATGGATGGTTTAAATTAACCGCCAGAAACTCATTTTGTTTCTCAAGTGGGAACTCAGATCATCATGGTAACATAATATTCGGATGATCTGAGAATTGGAGTGATTATATTTTTTTAAATTCAATTTCATGTATAGGTCAATCTAAACAAATTTTTCTTTTTCACTCCAGTGCTGACAAAGGGTGGACCTAGGATGTTTGTTTGTTTGAGACAGGGTCTCACCATATAGCTCCAGCTAGCCTGGAACTTGCATTGTAGACCAGGCTGGCCTCAAATTCCTAGAGGTCTGCCTGCCTCTGCCTCCTGAGTGCTGGGATTAAAGGCTTGCACCACTGGACATAGGATTTTAATCCTCAAAGGCAAGAGAAGTAATTATAGGTTCACAGAGAGCAATGACTTGGAACTAAAACCTCTAAATGAACTAGGACCTCAAATAAGCTCCCCTAACAATAAAAGGGGAACCACTCCTCCAACGTTCCCAAGAAAACAAAACAAAACAACAAAAAACCAAATCTAATCCAGAATGCCCTAAAGTATTGAAGTTCTAAATGTGCACATTCAGAGGGACAAAAGCCATCCTTAAAAACAGATCCATGTGGGGCAAGAAACATGGCTCAGAATGTAAGAGTGCTTGCTACCCTACCTACTCTTTCAGAGGACCCAAGTTTGGCCACATTGGGCAGCTCACAACCACCTAAAACTCCAGAGGAATCAAGATACCCTCTTCTGGCCTCCAGGGACCCCCACATGTTCACAAGCATGAACACATACACACACACACGCACACACACACATGCTTAAAAGTAAATCTTTTTTAAAAATAGGACCACTTGATAAGAAAATACCTATACCTACCTTCCTTCCTTCCTTTCTTTCTTTTTGTGTTGTTTTTGTTTTTTTGAAACAGGGTTTCTCTGTGTAACAGCCCTGGCTGTCCTGGACTCACTTTGTAGACAAGGCTGGCCTTGAATTCACAGAAATCTGCCTGCCTCTGCCTCCTGAGTCCTGGGATTAAAGCCATGTGCCATCACACCCTGAACCTATAGCTACCTTAGAAATGGAACAAGAAAGTTTTGAAATTTGAAATACCACTGGTAACCTAACAAGAGATTAGATAAAACTGAGCAAATTTTAAGATCTTCAAGAAAATTCCCAGAAGGCAACATAGATTGATAAAGAGATGAAAAACTGAAGCAAGGTTAAAATTTAGAAGGTAGGCCAGGCGTGGTGGCGCACACATTTAATCCCAGCACTCAGGAGGCAGAGGCAGGCGGATCTCTGCGAGTGCCAGGATATCCAGGGATACATAGAGAGACCCTATCTCAAAACAAACAAACAAACCTAGAGTGATGAGGAAATACTATTAAGTTTATGCTAATTGATTTGACAATTTAGGTATTATAATAATTTTCAAAAGATACATACTTCCAAAATGAACTCAAAAAATATAAATAAGCCTATATTGTTGGGGTAGTGTTAAGCATTCTAAATGTTAATTAATTGGTCCTGTTTGCTGTCTGTTACTTATATTGACTCTGATTGGTTAAATAAAATGCTTAGGCCTGAGACTGGGCAAAGACAGAGAAAGGTGGGACTTCCTGAGATTAGAACAGGAAGTCTGCGCTTTAGACAGAGGATTAATGAATTCCAGCCAGCAGCAGGAAGAAGAAAGCATTCCAGCCAGCAGCAGGAAGAAGAAGGCATTCCAGCCAGGAGCAGGAATAGGCACACACCATGGGTTAGAGAAAAGAACCTCATTCCACATGGCCAGGAATATCGGCATATCGTGGAGAATGGCAGTCCAAGGGGACATATGTATTATATGGGGTCATATTTGGGTAACAGAATTAAGAGCTAGCTTAGATGGGCCAGGATTGCACAACCCAGGCCAAGGCTTGTAGAAATTCATGCGGTCTCTGTGTGCTCATTTATAATGGCTGCTTAAAGATTAACTACTGCCAAACCAATTAATATAAGTACTGGGTAAATAATTTAATTAGGCATTTTTTTCAATATTATATCCATTAAATAAATTTGAAATTTGAACTCAACATTTTTTTTCTTAAGGAAATCCCCAGACTTAGGTCCTTGACTTTATCAGGTATTTTTACATTATCCTGAAATTATTCAACAAAATTGAGCTTATAGATCAATCGATCAATGGAATAAACAAGAGTCCAGAAACAGACCTCATTATTGTAGTGAGAATTTCGGTTTCTTTAAAAACCTAGTTATGATGCATCCAGGCATGGTGGTACATGACTTTAATCCCAGCACTCAGGAGGCCGAGACAGGTGGATCTATGTGAGTTCGAGGCCAGCCTGGTCTATAAAGCGAGTACAGGACAGCCAGGGCTCTGTTACACAGAGAAACCCTGTCTCGAAATACCAAACACGAAAAAACAAACAAACAAAAAAAACAAAACCAAAACACAAACAAACAAACAAAACACCCAATTATGTTATATATATAATTGTGTTTTAATCCCAGGTGTGGGATGTAGGCTGCTTCCAATTGTCCACAGCAGCTGACTATACTTGCTCTTATGCTCTAGGAGGGTCGTGATTTTTTGCCAACTGTACGTAGCTAAAGTTGGGAATCCTGGGGAGTCTACAGAGGGTACATCAATGCCAGAGTCCTGGTGGTGTCTGCTGCCCTGCTGCTGGTGGTGGTTCCAGCTGCTGCTCTTGCTGTTTGCCGAATTTCTGAATTTCTGGTTGCTGATTGGAAATGTCCTGACAATGAAGATCAAATTTGCACCAAGGAACTCAGGAAGTAGTCTAAAGAGATCTTTCCCCTCTAACCTTCTTTCTCACTTACCAAGTATTGGGGGATTGGAGGGGATTGGGGTGAAGAAGAGTGATAGATATAAGAACCCAATAAGTAGCCAAAAAAAAAAAAAGAAGAGGAAGAAGAAGATGCATCTTGGTTAAGACATCACCACCCAAGCCCATAGACTTTTAAGACCATCTTTGCCTCCTAGATATATGCACAGCACATGGTATATATATATATGTATATATATACATATATATATAAAGAAAATATTAGGTATTTAATATATAATAAATTTTTGAGACAGGTTTTCTCTATGATGTAGCAGGCTGGCCTCAAAAAAATGATCTGCTTGCCTCTGTCTTCCGAGTGCTGGGATTAAAGGTTTGCTGCCGGGCGGTGGTGGCGCACGCCTTTAATCCCAGCACTTGGGAGGCAGAGGCAGGCGGATCTTTGCGAGTTCAAGGCCAGCCTGGTCTACAAAGCGATTCCAGGACAGCCAGAGCTGTTAAACAGAGAAACCCTGTCTCGAAAAACCAAAAAAAAAAAAAAAAAAAAAAGGTTTGCTTTATTTTGGTGGTCTTGTGTACCATAGGAGCCCCGTGGAGTTGCTGATAACCTGCTAAGGACAAATTTAGGGTAATGAACATCCTCGATAGGAACCACTGAGGGCTATTTTAAAGGCTTCCTGCCACAGAATCTAGTGGACTCCCTAAAAACGCATTAAAATAGGTGAAAGAGAAAATAGAAAAAGAGGAATAAGATTGGGGACAATTGTAAGATGAGTTATGTGTTCAGTTCTGACATCATATTTGGGTCCTTTTGTGAGATCCGAGTAGACTCTGTACTCACCAGCCTCATTCCTCCTCATTTCTCCTTTTAAACGAGGCCAAGGGCTTGAATACAACTAAAGTAGGTATTTTCTTCCTGTCACCAGATGCTGATGACCACAGAAGACTTTTAGAATGTTGACACCACTAGAGGGGAGAGCCAGGGTTCCTGAAGAGTGTATAAAACAAAGGCTTCCCTGACTTTCTTTTTTTAATTGTTATTTATTAAACCACTGAAATTTAGGGCTTTACTCGTCACAATAGATAAAAAGAAATTTGAAAAACAGAATAACTACAACAGGACAGTGGCTCACAGAGAAAAAAACTACAGCAAGAGAATGGAGTAGAAAACGTGACACCACCCCCACCCAGGTAGCACAGTGCCTCACATATTGCAGATCAGGGGGAAACGACAGACAGCCGAGGCATTAGTGACGGACTGATGGCTGACTGACCCGGTTTAAGAAACAGAAAATGAGTTCCCATCACCGAACATGAAAACAACCGCCTTGGGGCTTAAATATCAACCCATGTTGTTAGTGATGGTGACGATCTGCGTGGGAGGGAAAGAAACACAGGATGGAAGAAGACCCTTTGCAAAATTCTAAAAGCTCACGTCTAAATGCCCCCAGTGATTGCCATTCGCGCGTACAGTTCCTGTCTGGCCCAGTCAGGCAGCTGAGTTTTCGTAGGTTGTATGTGGCTAGTGTTGCTGCTCCTGCAAGCCCCCTCCGCCAACTCTGAAAGTTCCTATGTTCTCTCACCACACAAACTAAGCCTGGCTTTGGAAGCCAGAAAGATCTCGGGCTCCATGCAGAGGCTGATGGGAGAAGGGCTCTATAAGGAAGACCGGGCACCTCAAAAGGGGACAACAGAGCCTCTCACGGGTCCTCAGGAGGTCTCAGAAACCATCAGTCATATCTTTCAAGTCCCGTCATGGTCACCAGATGCCGTCAAAAGAGAAAATTACGACAAACGTAACCAGAACGTCTTCGCTGGTGTTTGTTTGCAATACTAGGATGGGACAACTGAGGTAGGGGTGGCTTTAAAGACAGAAAAGGGCCAAGGAAAGGGGAAACAGAACAAAAGGGTGATAGGTCATTTTAAGGTCACTTCCTGTGCCAGAACTTTGTTAGATGGGTAGAGACTCCTTTATCTATCCCTGAACCTGCCCTATTGAGTTTGGCCTTTGTTTCCCTCCTGAAGGTCAGATAAGAGCAGTTCTGGCTCAGCGGAGTAGGACTTCGGTATGAATTCCTGTTTGGTTTGCTGGGCCTAGTGCATCAGTTCAGGGCAAACCAATAGCCGCCTATTGGATTTTATTTATCATTCCAGGTTCCCGGGAGGAGCCAAAGCATTGTCATAACCCTTATGTGAGCAAACGTCACCAAGCTCAAAAGAGCCTTGTGCATGTGTGTGTCTGATTTTTTTTTTAATGTTTATTTATTACTTCAAGTTACATCTCCATCACAGTTCCCTCTCTCCACCCCTCCCACCCTCTCCCCTCTCTCCCACCTATCCTACTCCTCTGGAGTGGGTTGCCCCTACATATCAGCCCCCCTTAGTTCAACATCATACGAAGGTTAAGAGATTCCTCTTGCACTGGGGGCCTATATGGCAACCCCACAAAAGAGCCTTTTAAACAGTCCCCTTACCAGAGTGAGCAGCCATTTCATCCTCTACACCCTGTCAGAATTGTCTTCCAAAGCATAGGACCTGCCCGCCACCTGTCTTTCTAGTCTGACTGGCTATTACCCAGCATCTTGTGTCCCAGGAAGCCTGGTTTTCCTGATATCAGTGAATAAAACCTAGTTGTTTATTTCAAAGCTGAGTCTCATGCAAGCCATTCCTTCACCTTGAAAAATAAAAAAGTACCTGTTTTTTTCAAGAGATAGCTTTAAATCTACCCTTAACATCCTGATTCTGTCAGTCAGAAGTGGCAATGGGCTCCTAGGCAGCATGGGTGAGAGCTGGCACCACAGGTGTAGAGCTGTACCATTCACCTAGCCAGGGATAAGAGGCCCCATGCTTGATTTAATGTGCTCACACTCTCTCAAAATCCCTAATATTTTTAAATAAGACCCTCCAATTTTCATTTTACTCTAGCCCCCAAAATTATACTTGTGTCCACCAGAAACAGAACTTGGATCCTTTCTTAGGTTCCTCAGGCTTCACACATGGGATCTTGAGGTCTGAGTTCCCAAGGAGCTAACCATGCACAAAAGCACACACTTCCCATTCAGGTCAGTCAGCTTAGTCTATTAATGATGCACCAGATTGGTTTTATACAAAGGATCATGCTGGTCCTTTATCTCCTCTTAGACAATTACATTTGTCAAAACAGGATACTGCCTGGGTCAGCCTTGGTGGTCAAAGTCTGGACTGGGCCTCAGGCGGCTAGTTAGCATTGGGGACAGCTGGACTGTCTGAGGTGGGAACTGTGTAGCTTGACCAATTCCCCCAAACCGTTCTGCTTTTACAGCTTCTAACATCTTTACTTTTCAAACCACAGGTTCTCTGAAATGCAGGTGGTTCCTGCCTGCCCCCCCCCCACACACACACAGTGGCTCTTGTCTCCATAACAGGCCAATTCTTTTTGTAGGAAGAATGGAGGACATTGCTTTAGCAAGCACAAAGAGCCAGTCAGAGCTGTCCCCGTGCTCTTATGATGGGTGTCTTCTTTTCCTTATCGTAGTTCAAGTACTAAGAATACACAGAATGCGTTCTTGATGATTTTAACCTATATACCATAGCTCCTTGCATATTGTAGTCTCTCAAAAACTGTGCATAGTTGTGCATAAAATGAGATAAAGTGTAGCTAATGGTCCAGACTTGGCACCATCAAAGCCAAGGTCTGGGCCAAGGCTCTTTGTATGTATCTCACCAGTGAATGAACACACAGCTATCAATTCAAAACCACATCTTTACTTTCTAAGCATTGGTATGGGCAGATAGCAGATGGATAGCAACTGTTTCTAAGAATTATATGTTTCTGGAGTTATTACTAATTTTAAGATTAGGCTTAGAATTTCTACAAAGCATAACATTAAACTCACATCCTATCTGAAACTAATATAAGGCTAGTATTACTTTAGCAAGCACGTTCTGCTTTTACAAACGGTTCTGCTTTTACAGCTTCTAACATCTTTTCACAGCTTCTCAAATTGTGAGTTTCAATGTGTTTATTTGCTTAAAAGGTTTTTTCTTTTTTTAAATATTTTGACATTTCCTCACATCATCAATTTTTCTGTTAAGAAACATGAAAATTGGGCTGGAGAGATGGCCCAGTGGTTAAGAGCACTGGCTGCTCTTCCAGAGGACTTGGGTTCAATTCCCAGCACCCACATGGCAGCTCACAACTGTCTGCAACTCCAGTTCCAGAGGATCCAACATCCTCACACAGACATACATGCAGGCAAAACACCAGTGCACATAAAATAAAAATAAATAAATTTAAAAAAAAAAGAAAGAAACATAAAAATTGGAGCCAATGAGTTGGCCCAGCAGGTCAGAGCATGTCCTGGCAAGTCCAAAGACCTAAGTTGGATCCCTGGGACTCTCATTAGTTTTCTGACTTCCACACTCAAGCCACAGAATGTGCACATGCAAATGTGCACATTTTGAACAAAATGAATTAAGAAGTAATAAAATTTCCAAAAAAAAGGTACAGAAAATTTGCTGAAGTATCTAAAAATAAAAAAATCCTAAGGAATTGGAGTAGAGGCAGTAGGCAGATTAGGCAAGGGTCTGCATGCACTGCAGGACTGAGACAAAATACACTTGAAGAAAGGCAAGAATGACTGGAATGGGACAGAAAAAGATGCTGGACATGAGCAACTGCAGATAGTGGGTGTGAGTCACGTGTTCGGGAACCCCAGGGTGGCGGCGCAGACGCACATGCGATAGAACCGACACTGCAATGTGTTACTGACAAGTGGGAGGTCCACCGGTCATGACACCATTGATAACTGCTAAGGCCTGTTAGAACACAATGCTCTGGGCAGTGGTGGCGCACGCCTTTAATCCCAGCACTAGGGAGGCAGAGGCAGGTGGATCTCTGTGAGTTCAAGGCCAGCCTGGTCTACAGGGTGAGAGTTCCAGGACAGCCAGGGCTATACAGAGAGACCTTGTCTCAAGCCACACCACCCCAACCCCCTAAAAAAGAACATAAGGCTGCTCCAGTCAAAGGTGGTTATGTTGATCTTCAAAGCAAAGCCAGAGGATCATCACTAGGCTGCAGACTGGACATTTTCATTCCCCTAACAGAAGATGGCAGGGATTTCTGTTTTGATGTGGTAGTGTATAGAGGTAGGTCCTTTGCCGTTTGGACTAAGTTATTGGTGAATAAAATGAGTGCCCTTTAAGAAAGAGGCTTGGGAGAGAAACTACTTACTTCTGCTAGCTGGTGACAGATATGGTGAGAAGATAGCCATTTATGAATCAGCAAGCAGGCCCTTGCTAGATATCAAACCTGCCAGAGTTCTGACTTTAGACCTCCCAATCTCCTGAACTATATGAGATAAATGGTTGTTATTCATAAATCAGATAACCTACAATATTGTGTTATAGCAACCGGATCAGTCTATGACAAAAATGGGTATTATGGATCAAGATTCCCCCTCCCCCCCCGTGGATATGCTTTATTCCGCTATTTTCCTAGTGTCCACAGATTCTTCCCAGTCATTTGAGTACAAATGGGGCAGATGAAGGAATGCAAGCTCACAAAGGCGCTAAGGAATGGAAGCTCACAAAGGCGCTAAGGAATGGAAGCTCACATAGGCGCTAAGGAATGCAAGCTCACATAGGCGCTAAGG
>CAJQZJ010034140.1:3821644-3833105 GCA_907164525.1 Lophiomys imhausi
CAAGCTCACATAGGCGCTAAGGAATGCAAGCTCACATAGGCGCTAAGAGGCGAAATGAGTTTCAAGCCAAACAGTGTCAACTGCAGCAGGGCCTGGGCATCTGCTCAGGGCTCAGTACTCAGCAGCGGACCACAGTTCTGATCAAGGGTCTGAGGAAGAACAGAACTCCCAGGGACAGGGACTGAAATTCGCTCTGTGGGACAGCTAAATGATGGCTGTAATGACAAATGTACTCCCATCATGCCTTGTAAGTGTCGTTATCAGTGTTGACCTTCCATAAATAAGAATAAGAGAATAGGGGAGCCTTTAAGGTTTAAATGTTGCTCTCCATATCCCATGGTTCATACCATGACACATGAACTGGCAAAATGTTCTCTGCTTCAAATTACTCATTCCTTGTGCCCAATCATTGGCTATAGATCTGAGGGCTCATTTTAGTCTATCCCTGATGGTCCAATCAAAGCCAGACCCCAGGACTGAGCTTCAGGGTACGACAGGGATCCTGTAGGCTAAGGACTCACTTGGGAAGCCAATTGTTGACCTAGTCTTAGCATTGCTTGCCTCATCTCATTCCAAACCCAACGAGGCATTCAGTACAGACCCAGGAATAGTCTTGTCTACAGTTTTCATTGTGGGCCAGTTCTCTGTCCACCATCTGTGCAGCCTCATTTCAAGTCTTCATTTCCCTCCAGCTGTCTCTGGTGGCCTGTCAGGTCCTGATGATCCTGTTCAAGCTCTAGGCACTCCAGCCCATTACTATTCATGACCCTTTAAGGAGGGTGGGGAAGGGAGAGAGGAGAGAGACCTAAAGTACAAGAAAAATGAAAAAACAGCCAGACACTCAATCAAAACAAAGCAAAGAGCTGTAGGTGATTCTACCATCATCAGCTAGCCGAAAACCTTATAGAGAAATAAGTTCTCACTCTTACCTGTCCTCACAACACTATCTGCTTTCTTTTTCTGCAGCACACTATAAAAGCACCAGGAACATTTGTAGTTTATTATCTTCCTCTTGCACTACAGATTGAAGTTCAAAGAGAGCCCAGACTTTTATCTCCAACACTGGTAACAGCATGTGTACCAGGATAACATTTAATGGGGAGCACTTGCTGTTTATTTTTAGGGTCACTGAGTCTCTTAGTTATTGTTCTTATTGTGATAAGACACCATGACCAAGGCAACTTATAGAAGAAAGTATTTCTTTGGGCTTATGGTTCCAGAGGGTTAGGATTCATAGTGGTGGGGACGGTATGGTGGCAGGTGGCAGCCATGGTAGCTACAGCTAGAAGCTGAGAGTTTGAGACCTGAGGGCTCACATCTTAAACTGCAAGCATGAAACAGAGACAACAAACTTAGAAATAGCATGAAGGTTTGAAACTTTAAAACCCACCTGCAACTGGAGGACACACTTCCTCCAACAAGGCCCTACTTCTTAAACCTACCCAAACAGCACTACAAAATGATAACCAAATATTCAAATGCCCAAGACTCTGGAGGACATCTTATTTAAACACACTGAGACTGACTTTAACCTCAATAAACTCATGGCACAAAGTGGGAGGAAGAACCGGATAGACAGCTTTCTCTCCATGTGCTGGATCTAGGCTGTCCACCATAGTCAGTAATACCCCTACCCCTCCTAGCCTCCAGTATCATTAATCCTACTCCACAGTGGCCCTCAGAGTATCACAGTCCCATGTTCCTTTCATATTAGTTGATCTGTACTTAGTTGGGTTCTGAGCTACTGCAATATAAGCACAGACTAATTTTGACCAAAGAAGGAAATAAGAATCATAATAACTAATATTTGACATTGATATATATCAACATGACAACTCTTATATACATTACTATTTTAGTTACTTTTCTATTGCGGTGATAAAACACCATGAACAAGGCGACTTAACAAAGAAAACATTTAATTTAGGGCTTACAGAGAGTTAGAGTCCATGATGGCAGAATAAAGGCATGGTGGCAAGAAACCATTGAGTGCTTACATCTTGATCCACAGGTTGGAGGGAGGGAGGGAAGGAGGGAAAGGGAAAGAAAGAGAGAGAGAGAGAGCATGAAAGAGAGAGACTGGGGGAATGGCATGAGTCTTTGAAACCTCAAAGTCTGTCTCCTCCAACAAGGCCACACCTCCTAATTCTTCCCAAACAGTTCTAACAACCAGGAACCAAGTATTCAAACATATAAGCCTATGGGACCATTCTCATTCATACCATCACATAATACACACAACAATCTGAGGTAGGTACCATTTTTATCTCATTTTGTGGTTCAGAAAACTGAGGTGAGGTAGGTGTCTTGGGTGTGCACAGGTCTCATCTAAGCACAGGACCCTGTGTAGCTAGCTGTCTAGGTTGCATACTCAAGAAAGTGGGCTGGTCCTCTCTGTGGTGGAGATAGTCTGGAGGGAGAGAGGAGGGTCAATGAGAGAAAGGCAATGGAAAAGGGGCTGACTTTCTGTTTTGTTGATCCCTCAATGCTGTATCAAAGAGAATGCAAGTTTTTAAAAGTTTCTGAGTGACAATAATGAAAAAATTTAATTTCTGCAGTTAAAACAAAAATGTTCACCTTCTAAGCATCACACCCGAGCAGAGCAAGAGTTAGTAGCTTTTCGTTTCCTATTACCAGCCCTGTCCCTAACATAAGGCTTCCATGGATTCTCTTCTTCCTCTTCTTCCACGTGATTAAAAGGGAACAAAGCAAACAGAGACACTGTTCGTCTCCAGCTCTTCCCCAACAAAGTGTCATTCAGTAATAGGCAAAAACATGCAGCAAGTGCATCCCAAGGCTCTTTGCTAGTCTACTGTCTTCCCCCACTGATGGGAGCAAGGAGTTCACACTGCACAAGAACTGTTTGCATTTGGCATGCTTCGCTCAGTGACCAAGGTTCTGGGACAGACTTGGGAAGGGGCACCAGCAAGGAGAAGGAGCACCCAAATAAAAGCAGGAAGAGAGACAAGAGGGAAGAGGTGACCAGAGGGAACCAGGAGACAAAGATTTGCTCAGCTCATAATGAGTGCCCCTCCCCCAGTATGCACAGGTTGATCTTATAGTTTGGAATAAGGCACTAGTATTGTGGTCTGCATCTGAATTGTTCCCACAGCTCATGTCTTCAATGCTGTCCCCAGTTGCTGGCACTATTTTAGGAGGTCATGGAAACTTTAGGTGTGGCCTGCAAGGCAGAAGTAGATGCCCTGAGTGGTCTGTGGGAGGTTTGAGACTGGCCTCTGGTTGTAGTCATTCTCTGCTTCCTAGCCCACTGTGATTTGAGGAATCTCAATCACACACTCTTAGGACCATGAACTCTGCTGTCTTCCCCACTATGATGGGCTGACATACACTGTAACCCTGAGCCAAGATTATTATTGAGAGCTGAGAGTTGCAGAAAATGTTGCCATCTTTCATGGCAACATGTGATGCAGTAGGTTTTTTTTTTAATTTTGTACAGTATATTTTGATCACATTCTTACTCCTCCCAGAACCTCGTCTGCCTACTCATCCAATTTCATGTTCTCTCTCTTGATAAAAAAAAAAAAAACAGCCGGGCGGTGGTGGCGCACGCCTTTAATCCCAGCACTTGGGAGGCAGAGGCAGGCGGATCTCTGTGAGTTTGAGGCCAGCCTGGTCTACAAAAGCGAGTCCAGGACAGCCAGAGCTGTTATACAGAGAAACCCTGTCTCGAAAAACCAAAAAAAAAAAAAACTAAAAACAATCAAAAGAAAATCAAATAACAGAAAAAGAAAACAAGGCAAAAGACAATAACAACAAAACAAAAAAGCGCACACACACACACACACACACACACACACACACACACAAATAGAGTCTGTTTGTGTTGAGCAACTACTCCTGGGCATGGGGCCTGCCCTGAAATGTAGTTGATATTGAAACACCTGGTGACACTCCCTTTGAGAAAACTGATTTTTATCTTCCCAGTGGTTATCAATTGCAAATAGCTTCTTCATTAGTCATGAGAGCTGTAGAAGTAGATATTAAATTATTACCAGTATTTATATTATAGTTAATTAGTCAGTGGTGTTAATCCTTAACCTGTCATTATAAATGATCACACAAAGACACCTAATGGATTTTAACAAGCCGTAGCCTGGATTGTGTAATATAAGCCCATCTAAGCTAACTTTTAACACTATTCCCAAAATAAAAGCCCAATATATGCGTATGTCCCCTTGGGCTGTTATTCTCCACGCTATGCTGATGTTCCAAGCCTTGTGGAATGGTCTTCTCCCATCTAACCACTTGGTGCTTCTCCCTCTTTATTCCTCCTTCCTCTCTTCCTGTGATCCTCTCTCTTCAAAAAACAAGCCAACTGTTGTGGTGCCTTTTTCCTTGCCTTTTTTTCCACCTGTTTCTCTTCCACCCAATCCAAGCTGCAGTCATTTTATTCAACAAATCAGAGAAATATTTTGGGGGGCACATGACTGCCAAATTGTAGTAAGGGTGGGTGGGTACCACCAATTAACAATTGAATACAAGCAGATCACCCCATCAGAGACCCCTTGTCTACTTCCTGTCTCAACACTGGGGACCCTATCCAACTTGAACCTGTGCAGGTCCTTCTTGTCCTGCCTCAGTCTTGTGAGTCCATATGTGTATGAGCCCTGTTATTTCTGGGTGATGTGTTTCCTTGGAGTCCTCTACCACCGTGGCTCTTACAATCTTTCTACCTCCTCTTCCACATAGATCTCTGAGCCTTGAGGGGAGGGGTTTGGTGAAGACATCCCAAAGCCACTTTGTGCATATTGTCCAGTTGTTTGTTAAAGTTTCCCAGAACCCTGTGAGTTGTGTGAGAGTAGACTCTCTTTTGCAGATACTTACATAATTCATGTGGGAGGAGAAAGGCCTATGGTCACATTAAATTATGAACTAGGATGTCAAACACAAGAAAATTAGTACCATAAGAACTGTATTAGTAGAACTGGACCTTTACTGGGGTAGGAAAAGATTCCCCCAAGGAATTATAACTGGTATGACCCTAGAGAGCAGCACAAGAGTGGGAGGTTGGCAGATGTGTGGGTATGTGCAGGAGTGGGGGGTCCACTGTGGGGAAAGTGGTACATTAGACAGAGGTACATTGATTGCAACTTCTTTGCCAACCTACCTTATGTGATTTTCAAGGACCAAAGAAAACAAAGCCATAAAACCCCTTGTTTTAAAATACACAGAATTAAAGATAGAGGCAACAAAGCGCTGAAGCAAGTATAAAGACCATCAAAAACAAAGGTTTGGTCAGTTGCCTAGGTTACATGCCCATGAAGGAATGTAACCTGGTCTTCTCAGTGGAAGGAAGTACCCTGGAGTGGGAACAAGTGCAGTTAAGGCAATGAGCCCCAGGAGTGTTACAGATAGGAGTCAATATCAGGTTTAATTGAGGATTACATCAGTGCCTACATGTAGGACTTTATGAAATAATGCATGGAATTTATACTACCTCAATAACATGGGTCATTTCACTTGTATTTATTTATATTGATTTGCATTCATCATCTTGAATTTGACATCATCAATTCTCTCACCCACAGCACCTTAATGTCCTGTTGCCAATACAACTTGCACATATGTAAGATGGAAAATGTGATAAATTGACACACATTGTGAATGCTTTCCTTAAGAAGCTAACTAACATATCCTTCACAGTAGATACAGATCCTGGGCTGATACCATAGTTAGAGTCACTATAGCTGTGAAGAGTCACCACAACCAAGGCAACACTCATATAATAGAGCACTTAAGTGGGGGCTTGCTTAGTTTCAGAGGGTCAGTCCATGGTCATCATGGCAGGAAGCAGGCAGGTATGGCACTGGAGCAGTAGCTGAGAGCTTTACATCCTGATCTGAGGGCAGCAGGTGGGGGTGGGGGGAGACAGAGAGAGAGAGAGAGAGAGAGAGAGAGAGAGAGAGAGAGAGAGACTGGTCCTGGTGTGAACTTTTGAAACCAGGAAGTCCATCCCCTGTGACACACCTTCTCCAACAAGGCCACATCCCCTAATCTTTCCCAAACAGTTCCACCAACTGGGGACCAAACATTCAACCATATGAGTCTATGGGGGCTATTCTCATTCAAATCACCACTGCTGAGAATTACATCTCCAGAATGTATTCATCCTGCAGGCCTGTAACTTTATACTCTTTCACAACATTCTCCATCTTCACCACTCCAGGCCTCTGGTGATCTTTATTCTACTTTGTACTTAAGTGTTCAACTTTTTTTTGGATTCTACAACAGAAGTGAGATTATATAGTAGTATTTCTGACTTGATTCACTTAGCATAATGTTCCCAGGTTCATCCATTATCTTAGTTAGGGATAGCTGTGAAGTCACAACCTGAGCATGGCAACTCATATAAAAGAAACATTTAATTGGCCTGGTTTACAGTTTCAGAGATTTAGTCCACTATTGTGGTGGGAAGCATGGCAAAACATGGGCAGACACTGTGCTGAGAAGGAGCTGAGAGTCCTACATCTTGATCTGCAGGTAGCTGAAGGAGACTGTGCCACACTGGGCATAACTTAAGCATACGAGACCTCACCTCCACAGTGACACACCTACTCCAGCAAGGCCACACCTCCTAATAGTGCCCCTCCCTATAGGCTAAGCATTCAACACATGAGTCTATGGGGGCTATTCCTATTCAAACCACCACATTCGTATTGGCACAAATGACAAAACACCCCCCCCACCCTTTTTTTAAGGATCATCTATTGATGGACATTTGGATGGTTCCATATCTTCTAAATGTGTGAATTTCTATGAACATAGAAGCACAATTTTTTCTTTGAGACTTGAATATAACTTCCTGTTGTATTAGACCCAGAGCTTCTTTCTCTGGGTGAGGAGGCCTGAGACACAGGGAGGCCCTTATGCCCATAAAATAAACACACCAAGACCTTTTAATATTTCAATGCTTTGGCCCTAGCTGGGTAGACTCAAAATTGGCTCACCTGAGTTAACCCGACCACCCAGTCTCAACCAGTTACGTGGTTTGCTGTACCTTCAGAGCCCACAGACACATCTGTCTCCTGTTCTGTCTCCTGGCAAAAAAGAGAGAGCTTCTTCTGTCTCTTCCTAGAGTTTCTTTCTTCCTCCCAGGAAGTCCCGCCTTCCTATTCTCTCTCTGCCCAGCTAATTGGCCATTATCAACTTTTATTATCCAATCAGAAAATGCCTCAGATAGGGCAGTAACCAGATCTCAGAGCACTGAATTCAACATGTGAATACCATGCATAAGACCTTTCTCCAACAACTATATTGGATACATGCACAGAAGTGAGATTGCTGGGCCATCCAGTAGTTCTATCTTTACATTTTTTGAGGAATCCTCATACTGTTTATCAATTCTCCTTGGTTAAGTCTAAAAAGTGAAATCAGGCACACATAAATCATTCATGTGGCATGCTACTGTCTTGTAATAGTTACTGATACCTGAAGTAATTGTGGGGGGGAGGGGTCATTTGAAATCTGGTTTCAGTCCAAGGTCAGTTGGCTCCATTGCTGTGGGCCTGTGATAAGGTAGAGCATCACCCACAGATGGGCATGATGGGAAACAGCTGTTTACCTCACGATGGTCAGGAAGCAGGTTAAAATACAATCTCGCCTTCTCTTTTTCTTGGGCTGATAGTACTCCTGCAAGCATGGTAGACATTCCTAAGACTCTCCTCACTTTCACTGACTCCTCTCTCTGCCTCTGACTGAATTGTTCTGCTTGGTCTCAAACTACCTCTAGCAATCTGTTCTAATCTTCTGACTCCTTCTCATTCTCTGGCTCATTCTGTCTTCACCTGTGTCTGATTTGTTCCCTCTTTAACCTGTCCCTGTAAAACTCTCCCAGTAAAACTGCCTCTCAACTCCATGAACTGAACTGCCACAAAGTCAACTCTACTGCACTGCCTCTCACCTCACTGACTCAACTGAACTGACTGAACAGAACTGACTAGAACTCAGAGATCTGCATGCTCCTGTGTCCTGCATGCTGGAATTAAAGGCATGTACCACAACACCCAGACCTAAGCTTTTCTTTACCCGAAACTTTTATACCAGGCTGGCCTTGAACTCAGAGATCTGCTTGCCTCTCTTTAATCTCCAGAGATTAAAAGCGTGTCTGTATTCCAGCCAGATCACACAGACCTAGAAGGTCTTTGGATGTGATCCCTTGACGTAACAGCCATGTTCTGAATTAAAATCCCTCTACATCTTTCAGCTAGGCTCCAAGTCTAGAATTCCTACTTCATAAAAAAGTAATTAAATTATGAATCTATCAATAGATCAATCCACTCATTAGTTTAGGTCAGCATTCTCATTATCTAATGCCTATTTCCACAGCAGGAAATCAAGCCTTTAATACATAAGCCTTAGGGAGACACCTCCTATTCATGACAGGTAGGAAAAGCTGAATCTTGGTGCCCTGTGCCCAGGCTGAACCCACAAATAGGTACAGAAAGGCCTGTCTTCCCAGTTATGACCCTCTGAATTTGGACCTTCCTAGCAAAGCATGCATTGTAGAATTGCTACAAAGAGGCTTATCCAGGCTTCAAACTTGAAAGAATATGGAAAATTCATTATTTCTAGTGTTCCTTGAGTTCAGATATTGACATCTTATATAGCAGTGTTTTTACTTGTTTACTTAATAAACATCTAAATTTTATTAAGTAAACATTTAAAAAAAGCAAGTTTTCACTTGTTCATTAAGAAAAAAAGTGAGTTATTTACTTGTCTTTCAAAATATTAACTTTAAAAGGGGGTGGGGAGAGTCGGTGGTTACGGACACTGGGCGCTCTTCCGGAAGATCCAGGTTTGATTCACACTGATGGTGGCTTGCAGCCATCTGAAGAGCCAGTCCCAGGGGGTCCAGGGCCCTTTTCTGGCACTCATACACATAAAATTAAATAATTTTAAAATATAAACTTAGGCGTTAAAATAATTTCTTTAGCATGGCCTGTAGGATCTGGTTAAACTTTCCAGAATTTTCTGGAATTGTACAACATTTCTCTACTTTTCATACAAATGGATTGTACTCGATCACTCAATGTGCTTTTTTGTCTTTGGCCATACTCTTAATGCTCCCCCATATATTCTGAACCATTTATATCAAAGCATGCTTTGTAGTGAAAGGGCAATGGTAGGTAAATAGCTGTTATTTTATGTTGTTTAGAAAATAATGGCCAGAAAAGGAAGTCTGTATATGATTAGTGCACATACAATCGTTCAATCTTTTCAGATATCTTTCAATCTGAGACTGGCTGAATTTAGGGATAGGGAATGTGTGAAGACGAAGGATTGATTATATTATCATTTTATGAACCTCTTAGAATTTAATTTGTATAATTGTACCTCATCTATGAGGACAGTCCTACTAACAAGTATATAGGTATTTTCTATTTGGGGTTTAAAATGCTTTGATAAATATCTTTGCTAACTTGTCCACGTCTCAAAGGAGGATGCATTCCTAGAAGCTGCTTGGTTCCAGGGATATGATTACTTTCAATTTTGGTGTTATCAAATCAATTTAGTTATTTGAGCTGTGATTCGTTCTTCATTGTATATAATTAGACAATAACTTTCTCAAAGGGTCAGTGAGATGGAGGCTTCAAGTCTAGTAGGTAGAAAGAAGGCTCCCAAAGATTTTTCCTTTTCCTGCACTTAGAAAGACAACGGCTTGGACTGCCCAGATGGTTCAGCTGATAAAGGCAGGTGCTGCTAATCGTGATAGGGTCTGATCCCCAGGCCCACATGGTGTCTGAAGAGAACAGATTTCTACAAGTTGTCCCCACCCGCCGTGTCCGTGTGTGTGTGTGTGTGTGTGTGTGTGTGTGTGTGTGTGTGTGTGTGGTCTTAGGGTTTCTATTGTGGTGGTGACAACACACCATGATAAACAACTTGGTAAGTAGAGGCTGTATTTTGCTTATACTTCCGTATCATAGTCTCCATTATGAAAGGAAGGAAATCAGGGTAGTAACTCGAGGCAGGAACCTGGAGGCAGGAACTGGTGCAGAGGCCATGGAGGAAGCCAGCTTATTGGCTTGCTCCCCATGGCTTGTTCAGCCTGCTTTCTTACAGCAAGCAGGACTACCTGCCCAGATGTGGCACTATCCAGGTGAGCCGGCCTTCACACATCTTTCATCAATCAAGAAAAGGCAAGCCGGGCAGTGGTGGCACATGCCTTTAATCCCAGCACTTGGGAGGCAGAGGCAGGCGGATCTTTGCGAGTTCGAGGCCAGCCTGGTCTACAAAGTGAGTCCAGGACAGCCAGGGCTACACAGAGAAACCCTGTCTCGAAAAAACCAAAAAAAAAAAAAAAAAAAAAAAAGGCACTACTACAGGATTGCCTGAGGGCCAATCTGGGGGGAGCTTTTTTTTTTTCCCAAATAAGGTTCCCCCTTTCCAAAAAGACTGTAGACTTTATCAAGTTGACATAAACTAGCCAGCACTAGCCCACACACAGGACACTCTACCTAAGAATGTTGCTATAGCATTGACCATGAGCTTAACACACACAAACATTCACAGAAAAGTCTCTAGTACCATTTAAACACTATTATTGACTGTAACCAGAAAACTCTCTTGGGAGTAAAAAAAAAAAAAATTTTTTTTCCGGTGCTGGTGAGCAAACTCAAGGCTCATAAATACTCGTCATTCATTCCACCACCCCGAGTCCAAGAAGTCACACCATTTGACAGCAAATTTGAATACTAACATCCTGGGGTAGTAGAGTTGATTTTGTCTGTCTAGAAGATATATCCCTAATAAAGACATAATGTATTAAACTAAATTGCACCAATTAAGGCAAATCTTCCAGTCTTATCTTTTGTAAAAGTCTCATTGCCCAAATTAAGTCATTCGTTTATTATAAAACCCATACAGATTCAACTGTGGGCAAACTTCTCTGAATTGAAGACGTGACAATTTGGACTCCTCTTCCAACTCAGGGAAACCTGCTGTGTGCCCTCAAACCTCTGAGGCATTTTTAAATGATCCAAAGGGCAGAAGTGGGTCATCTCAGAATGGAATGCCCAAGCGTCCAGGCCTAGAAGCCCAAAGCCAGATTACAGCCTTGGGGAAACGCCACACAGGAGGCAGGATCGTCCAGTCGAGGAGCAGGAAGCCATTGCTCGGCCCGGGCTGGCTTGTCTGTGTGGCGCCCGCGGTAGTCAGCATCCAAAGCACCCCAACCCCTCAGCAGCCCCACGGAACGTGTGGGTCCGGGATCCCCGGCGGGTGGCTTCCCTCAGGACAGAGCGAGCAGGGCCTGAAGCTCAGCGCGGCAGCGCCCCGCGAACGGCCCGGCGAGGACCAGGCCGCGACCTCGCCGCCGCCGCCGCCGCTGCCCCAGCCGGAGCCCCGCACGCACACAGGCCCGCCGGCGGCGAGGTCGGGGCGGAGGCCGGGGCGGGCGAGGAGGCCGGGCTGCGGCCGAGGCCCCCAGGCAACCCCTCAGCGG
>CAJQZJ010034140.1:3833505-3849038 GCA_907164525.1 Lophiomys imhausi
CCAGGCGCGCTTCCGCCGGCCGCGCCGCGCAGCGCACGCCGCGGTCCATGGGAGGCTTGGCCGGCGGGGGCGGGGGCCGCGCAGCCGGGGACTTTCAGGAACTGCAGGCGCGGGCGGAGGCGGGAGTCGCCGAGCCGCGGGGGCCGGAGCGCCGAGAGCTGGGCTGAGACGGAGTCGCCGCGCAGCTCCGCGCCGCAGCCGGAGCTGTCCTCCCCGCCCGGCTAGGGCCGAACCTCCCCGGCGCGGGACACCAGCCGGCCCGTCGGGGGCTGGGGAACCGTCCGCCATGGCCACCAAGGTGAGGGGCGCGCGGCGCAGGCCGGGCCGGCCGTTCGGCTCCGCGGTGGCGGAGGGAGGCCCGAGAGCCCCGGCGGGTCGCTCGCGAGGGGCCCGCGGCCGCCGCCTCGGGCACCGGAGCGGGGGACGCGCGGAGCTCTGGGGCCGGGTCCCCGGGGCGGCGGCTTTTGCAAAGTTTGCACCCGAGCGGAGGCGGGTGCCCCGGGATGTAAAGTTCCCGCAGCCCGGGAGCCGCGGGTCCCCGAGGCTGGCGCACCGTCCCTGCCTCCCTCCTCCTCCGCACGGCGGCCCCACGCGCGAGGGGGCCGAGCCCGGCGGGGAGGACGCTGCAGCCTCCGGGAGCCGGCGCTCTGCTCCCACTGCCTGCAAATCTCTCATATTTTCCTTTTGTGTTGCTGTCCTTTTCGGTTTGAATGGGACGTTTTCGGAGTGAATAAAGTATCAAGTGGGAAATGACTGTGCTTGTAGATTACGTGTTTGCTTGCTGAAGAAAAACAACCACCAGGAAAAAAAAAAAAAAAAACATAAGGCCCAGGCCCGAACTGCTTAATGGAACTTTGGTTCCTGCCTTGGTAAATGGCCAGGAATCTTGGTTTGCTTACTTTATGTTGCTGTTTGTGAAATTAGCAGCCCGGTTTTGCTGTCGGAGTCTGCAAATACCCGTTTCTCTTGTTCCTTTTTTTTTTTCGGGGTTGGGGGGGGGTGTGCAGTTCCAGTAGTAACTAGCCACTGGGAAAAGCCTGAACCTTGGAAATGCGGACCTGGGGTCGGAAGCACCACACCTGAATCCCTGATCTGGCAGTGATGCGTGGGTAGTCGGTTGACTTGTATTCGGAGTTTTGATTAAGTCACTTTTATAGACATCAGCATGTCTTTCCGCATTTAATTTGGAAATATCTAAGCTACTTCTGGGTTGATGAAAACTTTTTTTTTTAAGGTGGGCATTTATAGAAGGATAATGTAGAAAAATGTTATGTTATGGAGTTTGGAAGATCAGAAGTGCCTGATTTCATTTATTCTGTCGAAGTTGTGGCCCATTTAAATTCATTGCGCTGAATCTGCTTAGGTGTAGTGTTTATTCCGAAATGAAGCTTCTTCAGGAACCTGTTACTGCTGCTGTTGAAATAATTACTGGTTCGTATATCTGGGCAGTTGTTTCTTGGTTTTATTAGACATGAAACAACTGGCCCCCCCTTTTAATACACTGATTTTGTGACAAACCTTGTTGGAAATAAAACCTAAGTCAAGCAAAAACATTTCTAAGGAGATTTGATTGAGTTTTGTTGCCAAACGTTTCAGAAATTGAAAAAGGACTTACACAGTTGTCTTGCAACCTTGACAGTGGTTTCTGACATAGACCCTGTTCTGTAGAGGTCAGTTTGTAATATTTTTACCGACCTGAGGCGCACATGCCTACTTCAACTTAGCAACTAATACATATAAAGTTTTATTTGATGGTGGAGTCTTATGTTTCCAGTGAAGAAACACGGTCAGTCATCCTTGTACTGAAACTGAGTTGCCTGTGACCTTAGTGAGCAGAAGCCTGATGACCCATGTAAGCACTTCCTACTTTGTTATCTGCTTCTCTGAAGGCAAATTCCAGTTCTCCTGGCTCTTGGTGCCCTTCCTTACTTTGTGATCCCAGTTCCAGGTGGTGCTCATTCCCAGGTGGACCGGGTGACAAACCATTGCTGTCCTAAGAAAGGGGCTGGCCTCAAACCCTCATTAGAAGGGAAGCCTTCTGCAGTTTTCTTGTTTTCCTCTTCCCAGGTGGTCCTTGTGTCAAACCAAAGTCTCTTTCTTCAGTTGTTTTCCAGAGAGTAAAGTTGTCACAGTTGCCCAGTGCATGCCCCTTCCCTTTCCTACAGCGGAAGAGCTGGACTTTTCTTTCCTTCCTTTAATCATGTGGGTGGTTAGGTGTTCTTAGCAGGAAATGGTGCTGAACTCAGTAACATTTTAAACTCAAGTGGAATTCAGTCGGGTGCTGTAAGAGCTAAATGGGGGCGAAATTAATGGACCATCTGGACGTTTGAGGAGTGCTGGAATTTCCCTGAAATTTATGAGAGAATGGCTTTGGAACAGTTTTCGTCTGAACTGTTCTTACAGTATATCCTTGAATATACACTTACCTCCGAAGTCACATGATTTTTTAAAATATTATTTATTTTATGTGTGTGGATGTTTGTCCACATGTATGTCTGTGTATCACTTGCATTCCTGGTGCCTAAGAAGATGGCACTGGATTCCCCCCAACTAGAGTTAACTCACAGTTGTAGGCAGCCATGTAGGTGCTGGGAATCGAATCTTGTTCCTCTGGAAGAGCAGCCAGTGCTCTTAGCCACTGGAGTGTCTCTCCAGCCCTGAATTCTCGTGACCTTTAAGAGCTCTTAAAAGATAGAGTCAGAGCAGAAAAAAAGAAATCTTTGTAGAAGAACTTTAATTGGGCAGTTCTTCATGCTAAAGACAATTAATCAGTAACTACACCTTTTAAAAGGATCATCTGGGGTTTGTTTCTAATCTTCCCTCAGTAGAATGCTGAGCTCTGCTTAAGTGTGTACACCACTCAGCGTCCAGTCATGTCTCATTTAGCAAATACAGTGACAGGCCTCAGGAGTGTTGCAGTCTTGACCTGTGTTAGGTGTCTCCCAAGATTATGCTCTGACGTAGCCCTGAATTTGAGTGAATTTGAGTAAACTTGAGCTTGGCTAAAAGATCGGGCCTTGACAATTTTGGGTATATGTCAGACGAGCATAAAATAGTGAGTGGCAGCTGATCTGTGTGATTGGCTGTAAGTTTCACGCCAGGGTTAATCTTTGCTAATTGACTTGGATCCTTTTGCACTTACATGGTCACTTTGTAGGAGTAGTAAAATTCTTGGAGTGCCTAATACCTTCTCTTCCAACTTCCCCTTCCAGATCCAGTATCTGACATGATGCATGTATGTTATACAGCTTTTTAGTTGATTAAATGAGTGTGGAACATTAAAAATCTGGGTAGGATATGAGACTTTTCACTGGACTAGATTCATGAGGACAGTTTAAAAAGCAACTTGGCAGTCTCTTCTCAGCAAAAAGCTCTTTATTTGACTAATAGGAGTCCCCATCGGAAGCGTCTTAAGAATTAAAGTGAGGGGCCAAGGAGATTGCCTCAGATGGTGAAGTGCGTGTGCATGGGGACCTAAGCTCCAGTATCCAGGTTAAAAAGAAAAAAGAAAAAAGCCAAGTGCTCCAACCCATAACTAAGCCCTGAGAAGGCACCCACCAGTCAGGCCCTACTGGCTGGCCAGCCTGTCCCAGTCAGTGAGCTCCAGGTTCAGTGAAAATAAGATGGAGAACAAGAAATGCAGTGTATGACCACTGTCCTCCACACACCTGTGAACACATACGCACACATACACATGCATGTACATGTATACACATAATTAAAATTTTTTGTAGGTTTTTTGGGGGGGTAGGGTTGTTTTGTTTATGAGACAGGGTCTCACTGTATAGCACTCATTGGCCTGAAACTTGCTCTGAAGACCAAGCTGTTATTGCCCACAAATGTACAGGCCTCTGCTTCCCAAGTACTGAGATTCAAGGCATGTGCTACCACACCTAGCTGGTTTTAAAACCAATATAGAGGATGCTTCCCAATCACTTATGAGTAACAGTATCTTATGTCTTAAATATCTGGTGTGTGTAGTCAAAGGAAAATTCTCTAACAATAGAAACATGAAACAATTTTTAATAAAGGAGGAAGAGATTAGAAAGATTGGAAAGCGTAACAGTTTTGCAAAGATAGTTTTTAATGTGTCTTGCCTTTATATTGATCATCTGAAAATTATATAATAGCTTGGCTTTAACTGCTTAAACTTGGTAGCTTTCCACAGGGAGCAGTGGTGTCCATCTGTAAATGTAGTTCTGAGGAATTAGAGACAGGACTCCAAGTTCGAGGCCAACCTGGGCTTTGTAGTGAGACCCTGTCCAGAAAGCCCTTTTCCTTCTTCCTAGACTGCTGTCCCGTGTGGTGTGCATTCTCTGCGCTTCTGAGGTCTTAGCGCAGAGCATCACTTCCCAGAACCCTCTCCTGTCATCGTAGTCCCCTGGTGCAGTCCTGCCAGCCTGCCAAGCCTGGGTGCTGCCATGACTGGTGGCTGGCTCCTCCGTTAGGATGCCGTGCGCCCCAGGAGGCTGGAGCTGTGTGTTTGCTTAGGGGCCGTTACATTACATTATACCTTCACTATAGCGGTTCATCTCCAACTGTAAGTTAACCGTTTTTTTTTAAGTATACGTGCACAGTGCAAAAGTTGTACTTGCAGGTTAGGTATTAGCAATGATTTGAATATAATTGATCTGCTCACGGCTACATGAAAAATTGATTCTTAGTGTGTGAAAGTAGGTAGAAGCAACCTCGCCCTTTGAGACTTCAGAGTTCTTTTTAACCTGTGGGCTGTCACTATTGTGCTTAGCTTCCAAAAGTTTAAGATTTTCTTGTTATCTTTTTGTTATTTGTAAATAACATTGATAGTATTTGAAACCATTGATTGGGGAATCTGACTGGTAACCAGTACTGTAGCTAGAAATTTGTTGACTATAAGCGTATAGTAAAAAGCAATTTTATCAGTGCGTTTTCTTTTTTTTTTTCGAGACAGGGTTTCTCTGTGTAGCTCTGGCTGTCCTGGACTCGCTTTGTAGACCAGGCTGGCCTCGAACTCACAGAGATCCGCCTGCCTCTGCCTCCCGAGTGCTGGGATTAAAGGCGTGCGCCACCACCGCCCGGCCAGTGCGTTTTCTATGTGCAGAAGGGTGTCTTAGTTCCCTGTATGTATACAGTTACTGAATGTCCATCATGTTGAACTTGTTAAAAATGCCGTTCACATCGATGTCCTCCCTGATTTGTAGTCCGTAATAGTTGATGAAAATACTAAAATGGTGGGTTTTTGTAGAAGTGGGGCTGGAAAGATTCTAAGAGCCAGAGGACCAGGAAGCCTGTTGTGATTAAGTGTTTTCTAGACAAGGTTGGGAAACCTTACCCATGAAATCCCAAAATGTGGTTGCCTAAACAAACCCGCATAATGACCACACCTGTCAGCATACCAATGGGAATTGAAGTCTCCTCAGGCCGCACCCTCAGCGAGGAGTTCCAGGCATTCAGTGGCTGCTGAGGAGGGAGCACATTTGAACACTCACATAAGTAACAGTAATAATCATAGAAGTGGTCTGAATCAGTGAAAGTGGGTGGGTTGGAGAAAGGAGGGATGAAAATGTTATAAATGGAGCACGCTTATGTATGAAATTCTAAGAAAAAAATCTAAGAAATAAATTTAAGATATAAAACTAAAGAATGGGCCGGGCGGTGGTGGCGCACGCCTTTAATCCCAGCACTTGGGAGGCAGAGGCAGATGGATCTCTGTGAGTTCAAGGCCAGCCTGGTCTACAAGGTGAGTCCAGGACAGCCAGGGCTGTTACACAGAGAAACCCTGTCTCGAAAAACCAAAAAACAAAACAAAACAACAACAAAAAAACCTAAAGAATGAATAAAATGATGGGCTCAAACAATTTCTCTTAGCTTAATATCACTCAGTGTCATACTTTTTGAATTTAAAATGACCTAAAGAAGCATAATTGCAGTAATTTCCCCAGTATAGTCAGTTATTACTTAGTGTTAAATAAAATAGAAATTAGACGTTTTCGCTGTATAGAGCTAATGATTATCTAGGTGTGCTTTCATTGTACCCGATCTTTGTATACTGTATTTTCCTGTCTGTTTTTCAGTCCTTTGCCTCTGCCTCAGGAGGGAGTGCTGGGATTAAAGGCATGCACCATGACACCCAGCCTCAGCCCTTTCTTGAGGTGATTTTTCTTCTGCTTAAAGTAAATTGGAGTTCCCATTAAAGACGGTTTGTTGGTGATAACTTGGTCGTCTATGACGTGCTTTTCCCTGTCCATCACAGGTGGCTTTCCAGGTGGGAGTTCTGGGCTGACAGTGCTTTTCTCGGCACAGTGAACCTGTCATTCCTCGCCTTCCAGAGTCACAGAAGTCAGACTTGGTCTTTCTGTTCATCCGTTTTCATGTTGCTTTGTTTTCTTGTATGTTTGGTTTGTATTATTTTTTCCTTGGAACTTAATCTGAGTGAATTCTGATCTTTACACGAAAATTGTGTTTGTTGGGCACAACTTTATTTATCCCAGTCCCCTCATCCTTGGACTCACCTTGTTCACTTCCGTTCTGCTTGTTGTCCAGCTATGCCAGACAGCGTAGACATAGGCCCCAGATCCCAGGAGGAATTCTCCCTATACCTGTGGCAAGTCATTTCCTTGCTGTCCCTTCTCTCTTTTGTTCTCTCTGGGGTCCTTCTGCAGCTTGTCACTGTCTGAGTTTTCTCTCTTTCTTCCCTGACTTCTTCAGGGTTTGCTGGGTACAGGGTGAGATGCTGCCTGGCAGGTGTTCTTCTTGAAGGGCTTTCCTGCCTTCACTCTCTTGCGGTTTTCCAGAGCGTGTCCTCTGCGCTGGCTCAGCAGGGGGTCTTCCTGAGCTTGGGATTGTATGCCTTCTGCTTGAAAATTTATTGCACTTTGTTGTCCCAGTCTGGTGGTGGCTCAAGTATTAGCTGGCCACGCCTGCTGGAATAGAGCCAAGTCAGGGAGTCCTGGGAGCACACGGAGCGTGAAGAGAGTGGCGTTTGTGCACACAGCTGTGGAAATCCCATCTTTGGGGATGTTTGTGTGAGCACTTGGGTGAAACTAGCCCTAGCACCAAGCTTTCAGAATTGTAGATTGTGGGCACTTCCCAGCTTCCCGATTGGTGTTTCTTTTTATCTTTTTTTTTCTCATGGTCATTAAAACCATGGTGTTTTTACTCTTCTTAGTTTTAGACATTATAAATATAGTGTTTAAGGATGCTAGGTCTGTTGACTCAGATTTTCTAGTTATTTTTCCCATCTGAGTCATACGGTATTACCTGAAGAGGCAGGACTCACAAGTCACAGGTGTTTCTGTGCTTCTAGGTGAGGGACGGCATTCAGTAAACCAGATGTGCTGAAGCTGAGGTCTCATTGAAAGCCCTCTCTAATAGAGTGGCCTGCCTTGCAGGACAGAATGCATATTTCAGAGAAGGCACATATCTAGTCTCCCTGGTCAGGCTCTAAAATTTTATGCAGAATTTGCCATACTAAGCCACTTTTAGGAACCCAGTAAAGAGCATATGCTGGACAGATAGTCTAATGCCCTAATGCTGGACAAATAGTCTACTGCCCTGTCTTATTCCAAACTCCCTATGGACAAGGACATGGTGCTTAGGAATGGTTAAAGTTAGTCTTTTCCTTTCCCTTTCCAGATAAGCAGTTTCCTTAAAATGTTTTTATATACTGTACTTGGTTTGCAGTACTTAGAACTAATTCCAGGGAAAGGGTTTTCAACCAGTGGATTTTCAGATCTTTTTTTTTTTTTTGTTTTTTTTTGTTTTTTTGTTTTTTTGTTTTCGGTTTTTCGAGACAGGGTTTCTCTGTGTAACCCTGGCTGTCCTGGACTCACTTTGTAGACCAGGCTGGCCTCGAACTCACAAAGATCCACCTGCCTCTGCCTCCCGAGTGCTGGGATTAAAGGCGTGCGCCACCACCGCCCGGCTAGGATTTTCAGATCTTTAAATCAATATTTACAGATATTATCTTCTTTCCATTTCCAATACTGTTGCTCAAATGTGCATAATGCTACAGTAATACCCAGACTCACTTAAAAATACTCTTAGTTTCTTTTTCTGTTGCTATGATAAAATGTCTTGGCGAAAACAATTGAAGATTTATTTCAGCTAACAGTTCAAGGGTACAGTTCATAACAACAGAGTCAAAGCCACAGGAACTTGAAGCAAATGGTCACATTCCATCTATAATTATGAAGCAGAGAGAGATATGAATGCTTATACAGCTTTCTCCTTTCTTTCTTTTCTTTTCTTTTCTTTTTCTTTTTTTTTTTTTTTTGAGACAGAGTTTCTCTGTTTACAAGCCTTGGCTGTCCTGGACTCGCTTTGTAGACCAGGCTGGACTCAAACTCACAGAGATCCACCTGCCTCTGCCTCCCGAGTGCTATGATTAAAGCCACCACACCCGGCTGCGTTCTCCATTCTCCTTTCTCTGCAGTCCTAGATCCCAGCCTAGGGGATGGTGCCACTCCCAATAGGCAGGTCTTCCCACTTCTCATGATAATCCCCAGCAGGCATGCCCAAAGGCTGACCCTAATTAAGATAGTTTCTCAGAGGTTTGCTAGGAGGCTTGTCTTCTGTGTGATTCTAGATCCTGCCTCATTGACAATTAGCACAAACCATCACAAACACTAATGACCTCACAATACCTTTTAGTATGAAATGTTTCTCAGTGACTTGTACTTTCACTGTTATATGAGGGGGCAGTGTATGCACGGAATGAATTCTGAGCTTGCTGCTACCCTCTGTAGTAAATGTAGACATTTCATAAAAGTTTAGATTTCCTTTGAATTTTGTATTTAGGAAAAAAGGAGACATTTCATGTCTTCAGAATGCAATGCACACACTAATACCCATGTGGTTTAGTGGAGCAGTGGTAGGCTGGCATGGAGACGAGAAGCCTGGGTTCAAATCCCAGGGGAGTCTAGTGAAAAGCCCTATGGGCGCACGTTCCTCCTCGGCAGAGTGTACAAGACTGAATGAATTCATGTGAATTCTGTACAGTCCAGACGGACAAAATGAAGTATATTGATAAATACAATTACGTTTCTGTAAACATGTTCAACAGATTTTGTCCTTGCACTGGCAAAGTTGAACTGTAATATACTCAACACTAAGGTTGATCATAAACCTGAGGGTAAAGTTCTCTATATGTGGGGTGCCCATATCTGGTTTTAAGTAAGACCTTATGATACCTTCCAGCCCCCTCAACCCCTGAGGGCCTTGCTCTTTAGTTTGTACCCCTCCACTTGCCCTCCTAATGAGAGCCTGGAGCCATTTGTTGGTTCCATGCTGTGTGGGGTACAGATCTCTCTCTGCATGGCTTGATACTTTGGGAGCTGTCCACCAGTTGTCCATTTGATTGCTAGAGGCCAGTTGTAGGTTTTCCTCTATGGATCTCACCACCGTGCTTGAACTTTCTTTTTTCCACTGCTTTTGCAGGTAGCCCGGCTGCCTTTCCAGCCTTTAGGAGTTTCAGGAGGAAGCAGAGAGAAGGACTTTGTTTTCTCTCTCTCTCTCTCTCTCTCTCTCTCTCTCTCTCTCTCTCTCTCTCTGATTCTCACAGGTATTTTCTGTCTAAGTTTAGAGACTTTAGAATCCCACACTAGAAAGACCACTTTGTCATATCTTTTAGGATAGTGGCACTTAGGGTTTAAGAGAAGGAGGAAAAACCCCACCCTAAAAGGAGGAGGAGGAGGAAGTGGAAGAGGAGGAGGAGGAAGAAACACACTATAAAGATCCAAAGCAATATTATAAGAGTATTATCTCTACCAATTGATCTCAAGAACTAAGTGAAAATTCCCTCAGTGGGCTTACCTATATGTCTGACTTTATACCAAGAAATAGTTAAATCAAGATACAAACACCCAGTTAGCAACCACATTGAGTCTAGTGTAGTCCTAGCATTTGAGCTGTAGAGGCAGGGAGATCAAAGATCAAGGTCATCCTCTACTAAGTAGTGAGTTCCTGGCCAGCCTTGTCTCATACAAACAAATAAACAAACAAACTTTTCTTTATATGTGGAACAGAATCATAAACCAAGTTCACAGAAAATCACAATTGAGTGCTCGTGATGTAAGTCACTATGCTATTCGGTTCCTTCAATAGTTTCTTCAAGTACTTACTGGGTCAAAGAGGGCTGAAATGTGAGGAATTTAGCATCTAAGAAAATGATTTTTCAGACTGTTGTCCTTGGGGCGATTGGAGAGATGGCTCAGTGGTTAAGAGTGCTGGCTGTTCTTCCAGAGGACCTGGGGTTCAGCTCACAACTGTCTATAACTCCAGCTCCAGGATATCTGACACCCCCACACAGACACACATGTAGGCAAAACACCAATGCATAACACAATGGAATACTACTCAGCCACCAGGAACAACGAAATCATACAGTTTGCAGCCAAATGGATGGAACTAGAGAAGCTCATCCTGAGTGAGCTAACCCATACTCAGAAGGATGCGCATGGTATGTGTTCACTTATAGTCAGATTTTAGCCATATCTTACAGGATAACTATACTACAGCCAATGCACCAAAGGGAACATTAACATAGACTTTGTTTCCTGTCAATGAGACACTTTGCCCTAGTGGTGCTGCCTTGTAGGCCCCCAGTGTATGAGGAGGCTCTTGGCCCTCATGACTGCTGAACCAGGTTGGGGGTGGGACGACTGGTATGTAAGGACACTCCACTCTGGAGGAGTGGGATGGAAGGAATAGGGGGATAGAGGGTGGGAGGGTGGGACTGGGAGGGGTGGAAAGAGGGTACTGTGATGGAGATGTAATCTAAAGTAATAAATAAACATAAACATAAATAAATAAAATTCCTGCCCTCAGGATTTTCTCCCATGGAATTCGCCTTCCATTGGTGAATTGATTCTAGTTAATGAGGTGAGTGAGGAGAGAGGTGTAGGGAGATAGATTAATATAAATTAGATTTAGTAAATATCTAGGGGTTTCTGATACAGTCTCTTAATTCGGGGCATGAAGATCAACTTGGCTGTGGCAATTAGCTTATCAGCTTATGGACTAAAAACAAGGGTGAAGTCAGGTAAAACAAGGAAAGACTTTATGGACTAAAAAACAAGGTTTTTGGCCTGGCATTGTTTTCAACTGCTATGTGGGCAGAGCCCAGATTAAGCTGAAGCAGGTGGAACAAGGAGGAATCCTATTTAAGGACAAGTGGATGGAGCCAAGGGGGCACCATGCTAGAGAGCTGGGATGCTAGAGAGTCCTCACGCTGGAAAGGACGAGTGGTTTGTATCCTCTAATGGAGAAAGTGCTGGTGGACTGGTGGCCAGATCTCCCCGAGGCAGAAAGAAGCTGGTGAGCAGAGAAAGCCTCAGCAAGACAGCAAAAGGCCAAGGACTAAACCCTGTGGCCCAGATTTTGTCTAGAGGGGTTTGACCTGTCCGAACAGTGGCCTGAACGGAACTGTGGCCAGCTTTAAAGACTGAGGCAGAGTGGCAGAGTTGCTGATACGAAGGAAATAAGTTGGCCTACAGACGGCTGAGGTCTCCCAGAGAGAAGAAAGTCTCAAGCCTTATTTAAGGTGAGACTGCCATAGCCAATTTACCCTGACAGATCTACGTCTGAGATATTCCAGAAGAGAGACTGCTAAGTGCATTAAAGGGTCTACCACAGATACTGTGTTCCTGATGACTGAGGACCTGCCCCAGAGACTGTATCCTTCTAAAAGGTTATAAAAATAGTTGTAATAGTTATCAATAGGTTTAGTGGTTAGGTCATAGGGGTTGTAGTCATTCGTAGGGTTAGTAGTTAAGTGAATGTTTATTATAAATAAATGTAGTTACTAATAAATAAGTGTTGAATAATTTTAAAAAGGTTGGGTTTCAGAGAGGGACCAGAAGGGGGAGTGTACATATTAGGGGTGGGTATGAATTGCACAGTGGCAGATATGGTGGTCAGTGAAGTCCCACAGGAAGGTGACAAGTAGAGACCTGAAGGAGGGAATGCTCCTGTCATTCAGAGCCCTAAGGAAAGGCATTATCCTCTGGTGTGGATGTCTGGCCTGAAAAGGAGGCCCAGAATTTTCCCTGGCAAGTCAGTAGGGAGCCATAGCTGTGGCTGGGGCCTTGATTGATTTGGCAGTGTGAAACCAGTGTGGAAAATTTTCACCACGCCCACATGACTGGTTCCTTTGCCTCTTCTTGAGCTTGCCTTTGTTGGTAAGAACTAACTGTAGGGAGTTGATGCTGTGTTGTTCTCTTTGATCCTGGATTGAAACCTTTAATTCCTTCTTAAAACTGAATTGACTGTATCCAGTACGATCATTGCTGCATATAAGCCGATCAGTGAGCTTCAGAAGAGCTGGAGGATTATCCTTTTATACCTTGAATGTCCCAATCAGTTAAAAGATTCTTGAAAGAATTAAGAATATATCTGATATGCTGAATCTGAAACTCAGATAGGAGCTTTTGGACCGGATTTCCTGCACATGTAGATACACAAAGCCCATTAGCTCATTCACCCCTTTGACCTAAAATAGCCAGTTTGGCCAAGCTGTCATCATGACCTCACTGGGGTCCACCCAGATAAGAAGTAAGCGATTTCCACACCGCTGAACAGTCAGGACCAATCAGGCTTGACTGCATTCCCCTTTTGATGAGCTCTGCTGGTGCTGTTTTCTGGTGTAACTCCCAAAGCCTCCAGTCTTGAACAGAACAGGGTGAGAAGCAGCTGGAGAACCGAGAACTGGGTTGGAATGTTCCCCTTGGGCTCAGAAGAAATGAGATCACCCTGGCTTTGGATTTTGAGATTCAATGAATCTTTGTTCTTCTGTTTGTTGGAAATATATTAATAGAGTTTCATAAAAATTTCATGCCTGTGAATTGTTAATATATTATCCGAGCATTTTGGCATACTTCATCATTTTATTTTATTGTAGCTGTTCGTAAAAAATTCAAACATAGACCAGAGTAGATGGTACAGTGAGCCTTCATAGACACCTGCCAGCTGCAATGATCAGCTGGACAATAGACCACCTACAGCCACAGTGATCAGCTAGACAGTTTCATTTCTTTTAGTCCTCTACCCCATATTTTCCCTTCCCCCATTATTTTGAAGAAATTTCAGGCATTATTTCATGGGAAACATTTATATATATATATATCTGTATCTATCTATCTATATATATATATATATCTGTATCTCTATCTATCTATATATATATCTGTATCTCTATCTATCTATCTATCTATCTATCTATCTATCTATCTATATATATATATATATATATTAGGGGGTAACTTTTTGAAGCTGGGAAAGGCTAGACTTACCATCACTTAAGATAGTCTAGGAGTGCAATTCCAGCTTCATTGCTTCCTAGCAGATTTATCACTGTGCTGAGAATCCCCATTTGTAATTATGCCTGAGCCAATCATTTCCTTCATAGGGAAGCTAAGTGTGTAATGTTCAGAATCACCACAAAGTGAAGAATATAGAAATCACCCACCTCCCTTGTGCTAATTGCTCCCTGGGCTAATTATGTCCTAGATCTCTCCCTCAAGGTAGATATGAGGTTACCTCTGTTATTTACTAGAATGAGGAATAGAAACTAACAAAATGGGGGAGAGGGGCAGTAAAGAAAGAAGGAGCTCCAATGCTGTGAACCCTCAGCATTTTTGTTCCAGTGGTGGTATACTGGCTGAGAGAAGAGGCTGATCTGGGTTTGGCATTGAAGAATGGCACGGGGCTAGGTTTTCAGGTGGGGTTGAACCATGAAAGTTCTTCGGTCCTGCAGAAGGGAAGGTCTCAGGTAGTGATACAGTAGCTTTTGAGCTCGGACATGGTGGCTGCTTTATTGAGGGAGCCTCTAGCCTTGGTGCACAGGCGTTGGGTGGATGGAGGAAAGATTTTGTTTGTTCCACATGATCCTCATGGAGCCAGGTTGTAGGCGCGCCACCGCACTGTCCGACTGGCTGGCTCCTGTAAGGAGCACTCATCTGGTAACACTTTTCTCTATTGTTTGCTTGCTTAAAGGACCAGGTGTGATTTGTTTTCCCATTTTTATATTAAAAAACTAACTTAGCTGTTCAAATTATGTTTTCTTCTTCTAACTTAATTCTCTCTTTAGAAGTTTTTGCTATGTTTACTTATTATTTATGGGGGTGTTCACCCATACCACAATTTGGGTGCAGAAGTCAGAGACCAACTTTTGGGAGTTGATTGTCTCCTTTTACTTTGTGGGTCCCAGGAGTTGAACTCTGATCATCAGACTTGATGGTGAGTGCCAAGACCCACTTTGAACCGTCTGGCCTGCTCAATCTTAATTCTCTTGGGCAGTCTTCCTTACAGTATTCCTTTCTTACTATGTGACTCAGTAAAAACAACAGTAGCTCTTTGGTGAGGGCTAGATAAGTTACATGAATTTAGAGGAGACTCTAGAACAGAAATTGTTCTGAAGAGGAAGTGCTGATGAGAATAAATCCTAGTTAAGAAGACTGGTCTTAGTCTAGTCATCGTTTAGAACAGATACTCACAATCTTCATGTGAGGAACTTACATGTGTATTCATGTAGGTGGCCATAAGTACAAGTACTGTTAAAGAGTGTACGTCATTTAGTGTTCTTAGACTCTATAATACACTATATTTAACATTAATTCTTTAAGTAGACTCAAAGGGACTTGTGGGTCATCTACTCTAACCCATCCTCCTGTCTGAAAGCTGAGCCCTGAGGCTAGAGCAGGTAAAGACACTGGCCACCAAGCAGACCCCTGGTCCTGTGTAGCAATCCTGTCAGAATGCAGAGTTCAAGATTGGCAACAGTGGCCCTAATAAACAGAAAAACCAAGTCTTTTAGGGAAAAAGTCTTCCCTCAGACTCTGGTAGAGACTTAGAAAGTATAAGTAAGAAATTGTTTTGGGGGAGGGTTGGGCAGAAAGCTCAGTCAGTAAAGCGCAAAGCATGGGGGCTGAGTGCGGAGACAAGTGTGTCATGCCTCTCTGTTTGTGACCATGTCATTAGGGTGAGGACAGGCAAGCAGATTCCTGGAGCAGCAGCCCAACCAGGCTCTCAGTACAAGACCCTGTCTCAAAAGAGACACCCGGTGTTGACCTCTGACTTCCACAGGCACTAGCATGTACACACACACACACACACTCAATACACACATGTGCATACACACGCATGCAAATATATGGGATAAGCATTGGCCTTTGATAATAAATAAAACCTAGTGTAGAAATTTAAGAGTTTTATGATTCCTGTTTGCTTTGGTTCTTTGAGAGGAAGTGTTTCCTAAATGAAGTTTTTTTTATTTTAAGAAAACTATTTTCTGTACTTTGAAAGCTGAACTAGATTAGATTTATTAGGAAGTAGAAATCAGTTTATTAGTTTGTACCACCTGCGTATCTAGTGTAGGTAGCAGCATGTGCTTTGTGGCGGGGGGGGGGGGGGGGGGGGGGGTTAATCATTTATCCACTTAGCAAGTATTTTATGCCTGCTGGGCAAGTAGTACACTGAGCAAAGTGGAAAAAGGTCCAGTGAGAGACAGGGCGCGTGAATAGATCCGGTGAGAGACAGGACGCGTGAATAGATCCGGT
>CAJQZJ010034140.1:3849048-3861412 GCA_907164525.1 Lophiomys imhausi
GTGAGAGACAGGACGCGTGAATGGATCCGGTGAGGGACAGGGCGCGTGAATGGATCCGGTGAGAGACAGGGCGCGTGAATGGATCCGGTGAGGAACAGGGCGCGTGAATGGATCCGGTGAGAGACAGGACGCGTGAATGGATCTGGTGAGAGACAGGACGCGTGAATAAGCATTGATTGTGATCAGGCAGCAGAGGGTCTGAAGCGGTCCATAGGAAGGTCAGGTCACAGAATGCTCACTGTGTATGACATTGAACTAGGAAGCTCGTAGGGTGAGTGAGGTGTAAAGCAGAGATGTATCACATGCTCCAGAGGCAGAAGGCGTGGTGTGTTTATGGAACTGAAGATAGTGCAGTGGATCTGGAGTTTATATTTGAGGGTAAGAATGTATGGTAAGTATCTGGCCATAGAGATGTGCATAGTAGAGTGGTCATATCCCCCATCCCTGCAAGTTGGAAACTCAAGAACAAAGGAGGTTGCTGCTGGTTATGCTAAATAACCTGAACTGTGCAGGCCAGAATATGTTCAAGCTGTTCAAGGTTGTTTAGTACTGTTCAGACCTAGTTTATTGAGTGAATGAATGGGTGTTGACAGGTGCTGTGTCCTAGGACAGTGATGTAAGAATTTGAGGAAGCTCAAGAGAGGCACACTCAGTTCACACAGCAGGAAGACCCTCTGGCCGCAGGACTGCAGGATGAAGCTCGTGTGAGACATGGCATGTGTGGGGCAGCCGACACAACCTTCTGAGGCAGTTGAAGAGTGGACGATGACTTGCACTATGAAACACAGGATGGAGAGAAGTGAGCAGATTTTAGATAGATCTGCAGAGTAGATTTGCTAAAACAAAACCCTTGAAGTTTTTTTTCTTTTTGTTTTTGTTTTGTTTTGATCTTGCTTTTTGAGACAGAGTTTCTCTGTATAACAGCCGTGGCTATCCTGGAACTCACTCTGTAGACCAGGCTAGCCTTGAACTCACAAGAGATCTGCCTGCCTCTGCCTCGAGTGCCGGGATTAAAGGTGTGCGCCACCATGGCCGCTGTAGTTGTGTTGTAAGGTAAATGAGTGAGTAAGGTAAGGTGAGTGAGTGTGTTGCCTGGTAAGAGGTTCCATCTAGAGTGGGGACACTCAGGGGACAGTGATTTTGTGGTAGGGTAATGACTGAGGAAGTCTTCCTAGACCCAATTCCAGGCTGCTTACCATTCAAAAGCCAGTGTTCTGAAGCCAGGACTTGGTGGAAAGTAAGCTGGTTCTGAGCAGATGGAGGAGCTATTGTCCTCAAGACTCCAAGTAGAGAGGGGGAGGGGTTCAGATTGCTTCTGCAGCAAGAGAAATGTGCTGAGTGGGATTTCTTCATCCAAAGTGTGTGTCTCCTGTTTTGTTTTTTCCTCAGGCCAGAAACCATGTTCTCCTTGGAGCTAGTTCCTGTGTGTTCTTTAGATAGGCATACTACTTGTCTGCAAATTAAACATCACAGCAGTGTACCTGCTTCATGTTAGTTGAGGCAAGGGATTAAAGCGTGAGGAGGGGCAGTGCATGTATTGGGACAATCTGAAGGTCACCAGATGTTCTGGGCTTGGTAAAGCTAAGAAAAGACCAGTTAGCAGTGTACTTCTTAAACATTTAGGTGCAGCTTCTCTAGAGAAGTTACGCTGCTGGGCAAATGAAGAGGCTCTAACCTTGCAGAGGGCAAAGGGTGGGGACCTAAATAGCTTTTGGAAGGGCGGCCCCACTGCAGAGACCTGGGTTACTGCAGGTTCCAGAAACCTGACTGAGGCAGCGAGGGAAAGAAGAAAACACCAAAGAAACCACAGCACACGGACATGGAGAAGCCAGGATCAGATGCCCTGGGCAAGCTCTGAGGGAGGCACACCTTCAGCTCAACACCCAGAGCCTCAGTGCATTTGGTTTTCATGTGAGGCACAGAGGGAATCTTGGCTGGTCTTGATAGGAGATGAGGGTCATGGAGGAGGAAGCTGTACTTGCTAGTTTTTGCACACGATGTCAACATTTGAGCTCAGACTTAGGGAAAGCTTGGTTGTCTATCTGAGCCTCTTCCTGGGATGGGTGGGAGGAAGGCTTGCCCCTCCTGTAGGTCTAAGGCATTGGTTCTCAACACCACTGTGCCCATGTACACACTGTGCACAATCTTTCAGAACTTCATCATCTTTCCTCCTTCGCTTTAGAGCTCCCTCAGCTCCCCACACAGTTACAGTTTCTCAGGTAGATGCCTTTGAGCCATGCCTATGGAGATTGGACAGGCAGTTTACAAGACTAATAAAACTGAGAGAAAGACCTGAGTTGAAAAACAAGCTAGGATTCCTCAGTGTAAGGTTGGCCAGTGACATCCTCAGGGAGAGTGTGTATGGAGGAAGGGGAGCCTGGAGAACATGGCGTTCACAGTGTGGGCTATCCCAAATCAAGGCTCAAATTCATTGGTGTAAAATAATAACTCTGCTTTAAAGGAAGCAAGAAAATAGTTTATTGGGATGGGCATGGTGGCGCAAGCCTTTAACCCTCCTAACACTTGGAAGACAGAGGCAGGTGGATCTCCATGAGTTCAAGGCTGGCCAAGGTACAGAGAAACATCTCAAAAAACAAACAACAACAACAAAAAAGAAAATAGTTTATTTTGAGTTAAATATGAGTGTCTGTGACCTGGGAACATGGATTCAAGTATCCTGAATGACATATTATATTCTACCTTCACCATTGAAAGGCCATGTGAACTCTTTGGTCACCGAACAAAGGAAAGTCATAAATCAGTGAATTTTCTAAATACATTGTTGGGAGTGCCTGAGGCAGCTGCGGCACAGCTGGAGGGTATTTCATAGGTTTCAGATGTTTGGGTGTATTCAGGCTCCAAGGTGATGTGCTTGCCTACTAGTCATGTGACCCTTAGGTCTGATACAGAAGTTAAGGTAGTTGACCCAGGATAATTTTGGTTGTGACCTATATTCCTCCTCTCCACACTCAGGATTCCAGTCAGTGAATGGTTGGTCTGTAGGTCCTTCACAAAATCCAGCTTCTTCAGGAAACCTCAGTTAAAACTAGAGGATGTGTGAGCAGAAGGCCTGGGAAAGTTAGGTCTCTGAGATGGAAGAGGTAGGGACCCTGTGCTTGGTGGGCAGGAGACGGGGGGGGGGGGGGCAGCAGACAGAACTTGCAGGGTCCTCAGGTACAAGTATCCTGGGCCAGTTCTGTGGGCACAGCTTGACTGAGGAGATTGTTTCTCTTGAGAACTGACTTATTGAGAGTAAGAGAAAGTGTTAGTCAGAGGAATAGATGAGGCTGAGGATGTTGTGTTAATTTTTCTTTTTAAAGACATAATGAACAAGTCACTTGAATGTGTGGAAAGAGATTTGATTTGTTCCCTGTAAAAGGATATTATTCTGTATATATTAATTAATGCAGGAAATTAATATTGGTGGTAGTTATTCCTTAACCAGCTAGTTCCCCCAAATAACCACACAGAAGCCTTTTAGATTTATAACGAACCCTAAAGTACTGCGACTGGGCAGATATCCGCCCTCCAAGCTACCTTGTCTGCTTCCCTGCCAAATCCCCACAATATGTGCGTATTTTCCCATTTGGGCTGCTTCTGTTGCGTTATACCTGTCCTAGAGCAAGCTGCTCTTGGCCCCCTGCTCACAATCAGTGCTACCCCATGGTGACTCCTTCCTCCTCTCTGTCTTCTTTCTCCTCCCCAGTTCCTTTTTCCCTACCAAGAAGTCTAGCCTTCCTATTCTCTCTCTCTGCCCAACTACGGGCTGTCGGCAACTTTTATTTTCCAATCAGGGATAAATAATTGGGGAACATTCCTCACAACACATGAATACAGGAGATGGCTCAACTTTCCTAACAATTCTCATGTCAGGGCAGTGAAATGAGCATCTGAATATATAGAGCACAAGGTCCTCCTCCAACAGTCCCCCCAGAGTTCAGTAGGTTCAGAGTTAAGCAACTGAGAGGTTCTGCCAGGAGGATTACTGTATGCAGGCTTCTCTTGCCTTCCTTTGCTTCTGTGAAGTTGGGAGGTCAAGATCATGTCTGTGTAACCTCCCAGAGTGCCCTAAATCAGGTTTGACTGTGGCTTTTCAGCGCTAGGGCCTTGCCTCTGTGTGCTCATGCATGACTCTGTTTAAAGGACTTTTACCTTTCCTTGGTACATGTGGCAGGGCCCTTTTGTGAGCAGGCCCTATGCGCTAGCCTGTGCTATGGCACACTGCTAATTCCGGAGGAGGAGGAAGACCCAGAGAGCAATTCATTTTCACAGTTGTGCAAGTTTATTGATTTGTATGATCTTTTAAAAATAGTGGTAACATAAAACCTGTCATTTTTAGCACTTTTTTTTTTTTGTTTTTTTTCGAGACAGGGTTTCTCTGTGTAGCCCTGGCTGTCCTGGACTCACTCTGTAGACCAGACTGGCCTCGAACTCACAGAGATCCGCCTGCCCCTGCCTCCCGAGTGCTGGGATTAAAGGCGTGCGCCACCACGCCCGGCTATTTTTAGCACTTTTTAAACTTGCAGTTTAGGCACATTCAGTAACATTTTGTCGAACTGTTTTTATTGTCTTCCAGAATGCTTTTATTATCTCAAATATAAACTGCCCATTATTATTAAATAATAGTTCTTGCTCATTCTCCCTCAAACCTCTGGCAACTGTATTCTGCTTCCTGTCTCTGAATTTACTTTTCTAGGTGTTTAAAAATGGAATCATAGACTATTTGGTCTTTTTGTATCTGGCTGCTTTCAGTTGGTATAATGTTTCAAGGCTCTTCCACACTGCAGCATGCAACCTGTTGACTATTGTGAATGAAATGTGTTGAATATTGGCTAACAAGTACCTGCTTGAGTCCTGCTTTTAGTTCTCTTGGATATAACCCTGCCAATGAAGCTGTGTAACTTCTGTGTTTGACAAGCTGCTGAACGGCCTTCCATCTGTAAGAAGGCAAAGTGATGGCGGCACCATTCTACATTCTTACAGACCTGGATGGCGGCACCGTTCTACATTCTTACAGACCAGTCATGTTGCTCGGCTTCAGCTTTAAATGGAAGAGTTTCTGAATTTTACAAGTACTTTCAACCACAGTCTTTTAAAACTAATTTGGATGGAAATATAGTTGGAAATGATGAAATGCCCAACTCCCACACTGAAACAACTGCCGTGCCTTGGGTTCTGATTCTCAGAACTCAGTCTCTTGACTCGGCCACATGCTGCCCTGAATTCCTGACCTGTGATTTCTTTCCTGGACATTGAATTGTGTCACAATACCAGCTGGACTTTGTAATCGTGTCACTGTTGACTTATTGAGAGTAAGAGAAAGTGTTGTGTTCATTTTTCTTTTTAAAGACATAATGAACAAGGGACTTAAATGTGTGGAAAGAGATTTGATTTATGTCCCCTGTAAAACGATATTATTCTTTATGTATTAATTAATTTAGGAAATTAATATGGTGGTAGTTATTCCTTAACCATATTAATCTTAGGGTTAAGGGTAGCAAGTACCCTCCAGTGTTGTACACCACTATAGAAAATGGTAGTACCTATACTTTTTATTACGTTTTATTTCTCAACCTTGTTTTGCTGTAATCACAAATCCATATCCATTATTTCAAGATTAAATAATTTACCTTTAAGGCTTAGAAAAATAAGATATCCTACGTTGTCACTAGAAAACAGTTGTTTCTAGATTTTTTTTTTCAAGAATTTCAGATTTATTTATTTATTTATTAATGTATACAGTGTTCTCTCTGCATGTATGCCTGCAGGCCAGAAGAGGGCACCAGATCTCATTATAGATGGTTGTGAACCACCATGTGGTTACTGGGAATTGAACTCAGTACCTTTGGAAGAGCAGCCAGTGCTCTTAACCTCTGAGCCATCTCTCCAGCCCTGTCTCTAGATTCTTTATTATTAGTTACTCAATACATTTTCATTGATTAACTACTAAGTGTTGAGCTTTAGTTTCTTTGATATCTCTCTCTCTCAAGATAGGGTCTCACTATGTAGCCCTGACTGATTTGGAACTCACTCTGTAGACCAGGTTGACCTCAAACTCACAGAGATCCACCTGCCTCTGCCTCTACTAGTATTAAAGGCATGTTCTACTACACCCAGTTTATCTTTTCTTAAAAAAAAATAGCACCTAGAGTTATTATTTTTTGTCAATGTTGTTGATTTGGGTTTTTGAGTTACATTGCTGTGTAGCCCAGGCTGGCCAGTGGCTCATGTTCCTTCTTCCTTACTTCCTTAGCTTTCTGAGTGCTGGGTTACAGCCCTCACTACTGGGCCTGGCTATCATCTTCCCTTTTGAGGGAATAAACATTTATTTTATTTTTAATTTAGAACTCTCAATTAAAAAAAAAAAGCAATAAAGTACCCAGAGTAAAAGCTCAAACCTTCTTCCTTTGTTTGCTTGGTTACCATCAAGGAATTAATTATTTTGTGTGCTTCCTTCCAGCTGTCTCTAAAACACATTTATACTCAACCATATACATCATTTTTCTTTTATGTGTGTCATTTATCCATGTGTGTGACAGTATGCTTGCCCATGTGTTAAGAGACCCTAACTGGATATGGGGTGTCTCTCCCTATTGCTGTGCACCTTGTTTTTGAGGCTAGATCTCTCTGAATCTGGGTCTCCATTTCAGCTGGGTTGGTTGCCTACCTGTGGGGTCCACCTATCTCTGCCTCCCCAGTGCTGGGGTTATAGGCACATGCTCTGCACCCAGTTCTTAGTGGGTGATGGAGCTCTAAACCCAGGTCTTCATTCTGGGCAACAACTGTAGCCCCTAAGCCTTCACCCAAACCCTAAGCACGTGCATTTTCATAAACGGCATCATACTTTTGATCTGTGATACACCTTTAACATTTAAGGCTATTAAAAAATAAAATGTTATTTGAGTTCTTCATCTTTAGGCAAGTTTGTTTTTAAAGATATATTTTATTTTAAATTATGTGTCTGCACATGAGTGCAAGTGCCCATGGAAATGAAAAGAGGGTGTGTGTGGAGTCCCCTAGAGCTGGAGAGATAGGCCGCTGGGAGCCACTGACTGTGTGCACTGGGAACCAAGCTCAGGTCTTCTTGGAGCAGTAGATGTTAGCCTCTGAGCTGTCTTTCTAGCCCTCCAACTTTTTTTTTGACATTTTTAATTTTCTTTTTTGTATATCAGTTTTTGCCTTCATGTATGTCTGGCACAGCATATGTACCTGGTGCCCTCGAAGGCTTGAAGATGGAGTCAATTCCCCTGGAACTGGAGCTGTGGATGGTTGTGAGCCACCATGTGGGTGCTGGCAACTGAACCTTAGTCCTCTGCAAGAGCAGCCAGTGATCCTAACCACTAAGCCATCTCTTCCCCCACCCCCAACATTCTTCCGGTGTTTCCTGTGTAGTATTGTCAGGTGATGGTTTTTGTCTTGTTAACACTTTATCGATGATCGTTTACTTCTGTAGTTTCTAATGAGACTGCACCCATTCCCTCTTCCAATCCTCTGCACATCCCTGCCTAGCTTTCTTCCCCGAGTTCATTGAAGTTTCATCATTGATATTCTGTAATTTGATTATGATAGCTTGCTTTGATATACGTGCATGCGTGTGTTCATACGTTTGTGTGTGTTTGCGTGTATACGCACACATGTACATGTGCTCTCTATGTGGGACACATTCAGAATCTGTAAATTTATCAGAGTTGGGAAAATGTTTGTATTACTTCTTCACATGTTTCTTTCTCTGGCCCCCAAGCAGATCCTTTCTGGGAGTGCAGTTAGAGTGCAGGTTTTGTCTCATCGGTCAGTAAGGCTTCGCTTGTCGGTTCAGCCTTCTTCCTTGTGCTCCTTAGTCTGTACTCATTGCAAGTACCGCACTCTCAATCTTGTGGCTCATCTGGTCCCAGGGCCAGTGCTCCAGTGTGTTCCCCATGTTGTGGATTGGACTTTACTCTCTGCTTTCTCCATTTGGTTCTTTTCTCATGGCTCACTGATTCTCTTACTGTGGTCATATGCTCCTTTAGGTCAGTGTCATTAATTCTGTCATTTCTTGGTCTGTTTCTGTTGAATTGTGTTTTTGTTCTGGCAGTGGGCACATTTTTTTATTTCTTGGTCTTAGCATTAATTTTTATGTTGGATACTAGACATTATCTGGGTATTCTGAGTGACTCAGTGCTGTTTTCTCTCTTAAAAGGTGTTAAAGTTTGACCAGTTTGAGTCTTTCAAAGCTTATGTATAAGTTTTGTTGGAGGGTTTCTTTTTTTTGGTTTGTTTTGTTTTGTTTTATGTGGCTTTGTTTATTTAGTCCTTTCTGCCCTGCTGAGATATTTAGCCTGAGAGCTTTGGTTCTGTCATGTGACTCGGACTAGTTGGAACTGTGGTGTCTCCCAGCTCACTGACACCTGGTACAGGAAGTTTAGGTGTTTCTAGACCCCTGTACTTGAAGAAGGGTTTGATCTAGGTGCATAGCTTAATGTCATCTGCAAACACAAAGACGGGTGTCTGCAGCTTCCCATCCTCCCGTGGATGGTCCTGATCTCCATCTCTTCTTGCTCAGCGGAATGGCTTCAGTTGGAGCTTTCTGCTCAGATTCTTTTCCTAGCTATGGACCAGAATGCAGAGTTTACCTCGTGGCTGCTCTAGGCTCACTCACACTGTCTCCAGTTCTCTCTCTCTCAGCACTTCTTCCCCAGCAGTCTTGTTTGGGGTTTCCTCTTTTTGTTTGATTTCATTTGATGTTTCCTCTGCAAGGCTCTGCTGACTCCCTTGAATTAGAACAGTGGAGGAGCACATGTCTCCCATGTCTCCCTCTCCTGTGGCCTCTCCCTGAGGGTGTATTCAGGATGTCTCCACCCACTCTCCGAATACTGTGAAGACTATGCTGTAGCCTGGGTCTCCTCAGCTCCTTCCCCTCAGAGTTGAGGGAAGTTTCATCCTCTGTGAGGAGCTTAAAGTACAAGATATGTAGACTATTTTGATAGATTCCTTTTTGAGTGAAAAAATTTTAAAGGTTTTGAGATTAGACTTTTTTTTTTGTATAGGAAAAGATGAAATGGTACCTTGCAGAGATCGTTAGCAGAAGATGAAAGACAATAGTTGAAGTCTTCTTCTATGCCATGGCCTCCTACAGAGAAGTTTCTGAACCTTATGGGAAAATGTGAAAGCTATGCCGAGCTTCTGTCAGAGAGCTGGATGAAAATGTTTGAAACGTTCTCGTGCTCCCTGTCATCAGTTGTTGTCTGAGGCCTTCAAGTGCTAAAATGACGCTGATCTTTTTTCCCAAGTCATGGCTTCTTTCAGTTTGTACGTGTGGGAGACATTCATTTATGCTTTCTCCATGAACACAAATGTCCTTGGGCCTTTGAGCTGGAGTGTGCTGACAGACACATGAGGAGTACATGAGCCCCATTTGTAGGAGTTTGCTGTGGTCTATTGGTTTGCTTTGTGTTTTGTGTTTCATGTTTGTTGCTGATATGTATGATTAACTTCTGTCTTTACAGAGAAATTAATGGGTTTTTTTTTTTTTTTTTTTGGTTTTTCGAGACAGGGTTTCTCTGAATATCTCTGGCTGTCCTGGACTCGCTTTGTAGACCAGGCTGGCCTCGAACTCACAAAGATCCGCCTGCCTCTGCCTCCCAAGTGCTGGGATTAAAGGCGTGCGCCACCACCGCCCGGCATTAATGGGTTTTTTGTAAGTTTTTAAAAATTAGTCTTTTGAAAGTTTCATGATTCTCATACTTTTAAAAATATGTTTTACTCTGTGTGTGTATGTGTGAGATGGTGTATGTATGGAAGCCAGAGGACAACCTGAAGCAATTGGTTCTCTTCTCACACCCTGTATGTCTAAGGACTGAGCTAGGCAGCAAACACCTTTCCCAGCAGGTCTACCTCTCCAACCCTGTTCCCATACATCTTTAAATAGTTAAGTCCCCAGAGAACTTGCCTTCTCATTCCTACCTGTGTGCACAGAGACCCCCAGTGTGTCCTCCACTGCTTTCATGCAGTTTGTGTTCTCTTCCACTGAAAAGCTGTTGTAGGAGAACACATTTTCTGATTTCACAGTGTGCCTTTGTCTTTATATCTGCATTCATTTCTTCTCTGCTGTTTTCATGCCTCACAAATCTTATGCTGGTGTGGTGAAGCTCAATAGTATCCTGGTGTATCTTGTCTTTTCCTGATGGATCCATCACATCTTCCAAATGTGGGTAGGATCAGATTGCCTTACCTTGGCATTTACACACATGCAAATGCACTCGCATGCACACACATACCATAGGAGAGCGCGCGCGCGCGCACACACACACACACACACACATACACACACGCTTGTATTTGGTTCTTTTTCAGAACAACAATGAGATACAGATGAGCCTGCATCACTTCACACAGGAATATAGTTTCTTCTGTGACAGAAGGAGGCCTGCACTCCCAGAATCCTTCACTGTCCTACTGTGTGGTTTGTGTCTGGGATAGCTCCTTCTCTTAACTTCAGTGAGGAGTTTGTCCCCACAGCTATCAGAGGCAGTCATGGGGCTTCTTTCTGTCCTGTTGTAATGCTCGCTGGACACAGGCCCTGCAAGCCACATAGCATGCTTGGGCGGGTCTGGCTGACCCCTCCCATTTGGGTGGTTTCCTTGAGATTCAGCCAAGAAGCAGATTCCAGAAATACCTTTGATACACCGGGGGTGGGGGGGGGTGGGGGGGTGGGGGGGTATCTGTAGCTGTAAAATTTGCTTTGCTTGGAACCCTAACACTAATCCCAGAACCCCATAGAGGTCTGAAAAGACAAAGTAACTGTATGTGCTGTGTTTTTTTTTTTTTTTTAACAAATCAAAGGTCATAAGAGCTATATTTACTGGCCTGCTGAGCCAGTCACTTTTTTTTTTCTGTGTTTTAATTTTATTACTTCATTTCTCAAAATGCCACAAGGCACATGCTGTTATCCTTATCTTATTCCTGAGGAATTTGAGAGAAGAGGTTAAAGAAATGGGCCAAGTTTTCAAAGCTGGCAAGTTGGTGGAGTATGGATTACTGCTGCTTGGCGTAAAGGCCATTCTAATCACTGGGTTGTTCTGTAGTTGTCTCTGGGCCTGAGGATTTGGGTATTTGCTTTTCTAATTTTTGTTTTTCCCTGCAGTAAACACGTGCTTTTGCAGTCAGGAAAAATAATGCAGCATTTCAGTTTGGAACTAGAAGTGAAGTTGTGTTCCTAGCAACCCTGGGGGGTGGAAAGATACTGCTGAAGTTTTAGATGTGCCGATATGAGTGCCCAAAGAGTAAGTACAAAACCAAAGAGCTCATGTTCTAACTCAGCCTGGACTGCACAAAGCCCAGGTTCAGTCCCTAGCACCAAATCTACAGGCGAAATAGAAAACATCTGAATCAGAAATTCTAGGTCAGCCTTGGCTACGTAGAGAGATTGAGCCACCCTGGACTATGTGAGGTGGGGGAGGTGGTAAATCCTTTGTGTCCTTTTAGTAATTGTGGGTAGATGTGCCTGTATCAGTTGCATAATTATTTCAAAGCTGTCTTCAAAATATCAGGTACTGGGGTTGCAGCTCAGGAGGTAGAGGGCTTACCTGGTAAGCATGAAGCCCTGGGTCTGATCTCATCACTACATATAGCAAATGGGGTAGCCCACTCCTATCCCAGCATGCAAGAGATGGAGACAGAAGGTTTAGAAGTTTAAGGTCATCCTCAACCACACAGAGAGTGTGAGGCCAGCCTGGGCTACATGAGACCCTGTCTCAAAAACAAACAAAACCCCACGTATTAGCATCTGTGCCCACAATCTTTTCACAGGTGTAGCCAATGGTGTATATAATGTCTATGATTTGGCCAGGAAGGAGGATTGGTTTTAAACTTTTGTATAACTTCTTCTTACTACCTTTGCTGTGTGACTGTACCAGAAACCCTGTCTCCAAAATACCCACACGTGTATGTACAGTCACATAGACACATGAATACATACACACAGACACACACAAGACTTTAATGTACTGAAAGTGAGAGCCGCAGGCACAGTTTAACAGGTGATAACCCGTTGTCTTTTGTTTAATAAGAGGAGGTCTGTGCTCTCACAAGCGGGCAGCATCGCCTCACAAACTGTCTTGTCTTCAGTGTCATTTTGAATGTCTTAGATAGAGCCACAGACAGTGCTGTATATTTCTAACCTTACTTTTTGTGGTTCTTTTTAAAATGTATTTTTATTCTTTGAGACTATCATTCATACATACATGCATGATCATATTTGCCCTACTCCCTACTTCATCTTCTTGCTTCCACCATGTTTCTGTCCCAATTTCATCTCCTCCTCCTCTTCTTCTTCCTCCTTTTTTTTTAAATAACTCATTGAATACAGTTAATACTGCCTATATGT
>CAJQZJ010034140.1:3866392-3878911 GCA_907164525.1 Lophiomys imhausi
ATAGTCTCTCTCTGTGGGAGGCTGCATTGCAGGTGCTGTATCAAGATACATAGCATCTGGCCAGTCCGCTGGCTTTCTTCTGTGCAGAGTAGCCAGCTACCCTGATTTTACAGTGCAGGATAATTATAGAATTCTTTCTCTTTTGTTACTACTTTTCACACTAAGTTGTTTTATAGGGCTTCAGATAGTAGTTAATGAGTCTCTTCTTTCGCATAGTATTATGGTCCTGTGGATTCACTTTGGCTCGGTGCCTTTAAACCCACTGGAGCTCTGCTATTTTCTGTGTTTACAATTGTCTCCTGTTGGGAGCTCATTCAAGTTGTTTCCTCTACATCGATAAGACTTGTTCTGATTAGGTCAGCTTCAGTTGATTCATTTTTTCCCCCTTTGATATGTGTCATATTTCCCTGCTTTTTCATTCCTGGTAGTTTCTTTATTGGATGCCAGACTTCATGATTTTACTTTGTAGTGCTGAATATTTTGTACCCTAATTATTATTTTGAACCGTACGATAGATATGTTATTTTATTTCATTTAGGTTTTTCGAGACAGGATTTCTCTATGTATCCTTGACTGTCCTGGACTCACTTTGTAGACCAGGTTGGCCTTGAACTCACAGAGATCCACCTGCCTCTACCTCCCGAGTGCTGGGATTAAAGGCTTGCGCCACCACGCCCGGCAGATATGTTATTTTAAAATGCCTATTTCTATTTGGTTCTCAGCTTTTCGAGTGTGAGCAGGGCTATTTCACTTAGGGCTTGTCTTTGCCCTGCTGCTGAAGTGAGTTCTCGCTGGTGCACTGTGCGCTGTGAGGCTTCCTGCTGTGCCTGCTGGGAACTGTGCTGTGTGAGGATTGTGTCTGAATTTCCTCTCATGATCCTTTCTCTGACTTGCAGAAGTTCCTCATATGGTGAAGTTAGTTATTGGGTGTTGACTTTCAACCCACTGCCCCTCTACAGACCCCAAGAGCTTCCTGGGCACACCTCGCTCTCATTCTCTCATTACCCCCATGCCCAGGCTCCAAGTCACACACCGCAGAGTTCTGTGTGGTCTCTTCTGGCAGGGAGTGGGGGACATTTGTACCTCTCATCTTGTTTCCCCTAACTTGGGATTACTGTCCTTCATTGCCTGGTGCCCAGTGATTTTGAAACAGTTTCGTATATGTTGTCATTTTTTAGCATGGGTGAGAATGTAAACTGGGTGCCATTAGTCTTTGTTAACTATCTTTTCTGCACCTTGACTTCCAAGATTTACTTTTTTTGTTTTTTTTCGAGACAGGGTTTCTCTGTGTATTCATGGCTGTCCTGCACTCACTTTGTAGACCAGGGTGTCCTTGAACTCTCAGATATCTGCCTACCTCTGCCTCCCGAGTGCTGGGACTCGGAGGTGTGCGCCACCACGCCAAGCACCAATATTGACTTTTGTTTGCATCTGTGAGAAGAGAATGATGGCTCACACCACAGGACTGAGCCTGCACAACAGCAGCTCTCCCAGCATTCATTCCGTTATGATCAGTTGTGGACCTGGGATTTGGCCTCCAAAGTTGTCAGGAAGTGAGTCAGTGACCACACTCAACAGGAGCACACACTGGAGGACGTGGACTTTTGCCTATCGGTTCCCAGAGTGGCTGGCACCTGTGTCACTCACTTGTGGGTCTGTACCTGTGTTGAGATAGCAGGGCAGCTTTGGGCATCCCGACTGGACCCTTACACTTCTGTGCTTTGGAAAGGAGTGGTTTAAAATTCTAACAGTTTGAAATCTTGGCTGTGTGTTTTCCTTGAGTATGTCTTGCAAACTCTATGGCACGCATGGTACTTCCCTACTCCTGTGCAGCCTGCGATTGTCTTTAGTGCTTCAGTGGTACTGTGTTGTGATACCGAGCACAAGCTTGGGAAGACATGACACCCTACCATGGAGTCGGGCTTCTGTGTGTATTGTTTGTGAGTAGGTGGCATGCTAGGTTTTTTTTGAGAATCTGAACATGCCGTGAATTTGCTGCTTTTGATTAAAAGCTTTGCTGTATGTTGTCCCCTGCTCACTGAGTACTTTTTTATTTTAAGGTGGACATTTTGGCTCAGATTGGTTGTGTTGAAAGTCTCAACCAGTCACCCCCTTCTTCTTCTCCTTCTCCTTCTTCTTCCATAAATAAGGTAAACATGAATGACTATGTGAAGAAATAAACATTTAACAGCCAGCTCTGACAGGTATTCTTTTCATATGTGTAGCTTGAAGAAGCTCTTGAGGGCTTGGTCAGGCAGATGTCATCAAGAGTTAGGCCTGCAGGCTGTCAGCTAACGCTGCCACCAAGACCCGATTGGTGCATTTGCTCCAGCATGCAATGCAAGCCAGTGCCAGGCTTGATTCTGTGAGGAACAGTAGACCAAGTAGATCCTGGCACCAGGAAGGGGCAAAGAAAAGGCTAGGGGGGAGGGAGCCCTTAGCTTAGAAATAGAGTGGGTTACGAATTGCTGAGTGTGGTTTCAAGACAAAGAGGTTGTTGGACTGACAGCAAAGAAATTGGGGGGCCAAAGGATTTTTAAAACAGATCACTGTAACACAGCTTGTTACATTGGGATTGGATTTTGAAAACACTAAGCTCTTGGCATTCAGAATCTAGAAAGTGTTTCTACCAAAGCATCAGTGTTGGGTGTTGCCCATGAGCTTCACCATGAACAACTGCTTCCTTCTTCCTCTTTGGAGTATCTGAAGGAAGCAGAGCTTCAGCTTGTAGAAAATATCCTAAATGCTTAGTTTCGTCTCTTTATTTTAAAATATCTCCTGTAGCTGGGTGTGATGGTGCACACCTGAAGGTAGAAGCAGGCAGGTCTCTGTGAGTTCAAGGCCAGCCTGATCTACAAAGTGAGTCCAGGACAGAGAAACCTTGTCTTGAATAACAAAAACAAAAAAACAAAACAAAACAAAAAAAAACTCTCCAGTAATGAACTATTTGGAGATGTGACATGACCTCTTTTAGCATAAAGGAAGAAGTATACTACTCAATGAATTTCTGGTTTTATTCTTTTTATTTTATTTTATTTTTTTTACTGTTTATTTATTACTTCAGGATACATCTCCATCACAGTGCCCTCTTTCCACCCCTCGCATTCCCGCCCTCCCACCCTCTACCCCCTCTCCCTTCCATCCCACTCCTCTGGAGTGGCGTATCCCTACATATCGGTTTCATTTTTTTCTATGTAATTTATTTGGGGACAGGGTCTCGCTGTGTAGCCCAGGCAGCCTCTAGAACTTGTTATGTAGCAAGCTGGTATCAGACCCTTAGGCTTCCTGTCTTATCAAGTGTTGATTCTTTATATTTTGTGTGAACCCTCACACATAAAGATAACTACTGAATCCTTACTTTGTCAGCACTTTATGCATTTATCAGTTCATACTTACAAAACCCTCTGAGAAAGGTAATGCTACAGATCCCATTTTTAAGGCATGAGAGCTAAGAAGGGCGAATTGCTCATATGCAAGTAGCTAGTCAGTAATAAAGCTGGGTTTCAAGCCTACACAAACATTAGAGCCTAAGTTCTTAGTCGCTGTATCCATGTGAGATTTAGTTGGCCCCATGGTTACAAAGCAATTGGGCATCCACCTACCTGGCCAGTATTCTGGCCTTCTCACACATTCGGTGAAGTTGAGCACCGAGGAGCCCATGTTTGGGTCAGTGATTTGGTGTATATGTGAGTGACCCCATAAGAATATAGTGGAGCTGAACATTCCCATTGGTGATGTCATCCCTGGCTTGACAGCAACAGAATGCATTGTGTGTGTGTGTGTGTGTGTGTGTGTGTGTGACAATAGTGTACACACACCTACATGACCTACTTGCTGTCCATCATGTAAAAGCATGCATTCAGTTATGCCCAGTAGGGCTTAATGATAAACGGCTGCTTTACTGGTTTATTGTTCACTACACTCCATAGTCTATTGTTTTAGTCTGTACCTGCTTCATGAAAAAGAAGTCTCACCCAAGCAGCAGCGTCAGACCTGCCATGTGTGCTGCATCTTGTAATGGAATCATTCTCTTTCTACTTGATTTCATCTTGTGTCTTGTTCATTGTGGCCCTAGGAGTGGGAGGCCATAGCACATACGTATCCACTATAGCCTTGGTGGATAATACCTTGTACTGCCTAGGTTTGTATAAACATGCTCTGCTGCTTATACCCCAGTGAAATCACCTGGAGATATGTTTCTCAGACACCATGTTACTGCGTCTGTCATGAGCACAGCTCCCTTGTGATCACAGGAACATGAGTGTGCAATGTGCACACCCACCACTGCTCCCTTTGTGGCCATCCCTGGTCCGTTCTCAGGTGCTTCTGGTGCGACAGTCAGGTAGAAGGCTAGTTTTCTCAGACGCTTAGTTAATGCTGTGATTTATTTTTGTAGATGGCTTGAAACAACCATTCTGTTATACAGACGACATACAGCAGTAACCTCCTGTTTTACAGCCAATGTGTATTTTTTGGTGTCTGATGAGACTTCAGTGTGTAAAGTTTCAGATATGCAGATATGTTGAGTATATTGCTCCTGGATGTTGAGCAGTTTTTATTTAGTTGCAGTGGGGTTAGGTGAAGAGGTAAAGACACAGTCAGTGAGCTACAGAACAAGGAGTGTGTTTGCCACACGTCCAGGTAGACATCCTAGACTGGCGGCCTGTTGGTCCACTGCTCACCCTTTTACTCCACTTGAATCTTTTTTACTGTATCTATTACTTTTTTTAAAATGAGAATTAAGACCGGCTTTAAAGTACAGTTCAGGGTGCCTGCTTAAGAGCAGTTAAGGTCAGTGGTGAAGGGTCTCAGCAGCAGCAGCAGCATGCTGGCGTTTCAGCTGACCAGGAGACAGACGTGCAGGTCAGTGAGAGCTGGCTGGCGGTGCTGGCCGCGCTCTCCTGTGTCTTTACTTGGGTCAGGGGCGCACACAGTTAAGTCTCCACTGACTTTAGCAGCACTTCTCTCAGCTGTCCTGTCAGTCCATTGCTGAATGGAGTCATGGCTTCTAGAAGTCACAATACTCTTTCTCCTTTTCCCCTCCTACACAGGTTGGTGGTGGCAATGACCCCTGGTCAGCTTGGAATGCCCCCAAATCTGGGAACTGGGACAGCTCAGATGCCTGGGGCACCAGGACAGATGGGACTGGTGCTCAGAGGAACAGCGCTAACAACTGGGACACTGCCTTCGGCCACCCTCAGGCCTACCAAGGACCAGGTGAGGGGAGACTTCCGCTTGAATGACTCAGGAAATTGCATGACAGGCAGGAAGAGCGGGCTGATGTTGCTGTTCTCAAAGTCAGCACAGCACAGCCGCTCCGGATGGAGGGTCCTGCAGTCTCTACTCCTTGGGGCTGGGTGGCTCCCCGTAGCTCTGCCTTGGGTTTCATGAACTTGCTAGACCAGTGCACAAAACTCAGGGAGCCACTTGACTTCCTGTTGCCAATTTATTACAAAGAGTAAATCAAGGCACACAAACAGCCATTCAGATGAGGAGGTACATAGGGGAGGTATGGGGGACGAGTGGGGCTTCCAGGCCCTCTCCTGTCATACCTGGGTGCATTCCAGGCTGACCAGGGGTCATTGCCACCACCAGAATCTGCATATGTTCACCAACGAAGACACTGTTAGAACCCTGTCACCGAAGGAGTTTTCTGGAGACTTCATCCCATTGGCATGGTAGACGATTTACTTCATCTCCAGCCATCCTCCTCTTCACAGAGCATGAGACGGGGCGAAGATTCTAGGTTGTCTGTCACTCGAACTTGTTTTTTCTGGTACTGAGCTTCAATCTAGAGTGACCGGCCATGAACCTTCTGTGGAGTGGAGGAGGTGCCTCTCATCCAGGAAGTGCCAAGGATGAGGGCTGGGTCAGGAGGCTGTGACTCTGGGTTTTAAGCAGAGGAGAGATTTATTGAAGGAGAAGCAGTTCAATGATTAAGAAAGACTATCTGGGGCTGGAGAGATGGCTCAGCGGTTAAGAGCACTGCCTAGTGCTCTTCCAAAGGTCCTGAGTTCAATTCCCAGCAACCACATGGTGGCTCACAACCATCCACAATGTGATCTGGTGCCCTCTTCTGGAATGCAGGTGTACATGCAGATAGAGCACACATATGCATAAAATAAATAAAATAAATCTTTAAAAAAAAAAAAAAAAGAAAGAAAGACTATCTGGGACCGGCCGGGGGGGGGGGGTACCTTAATTGGCAGAGGATCTGAGTTTGATCCCCATAACCTATTTTAAAAATGCCAGGCACAATGGTACTGAGATGGAGACAGGCAGATCCCTTGGGCTGACTGGACAGCCCCTGTCATGGCCAGGCATGAAGAGATGTCTCAGTGCTGAAAATCACTTGCAGCTCTTACAGAGGACCCCCTTCATATCCCAGTACTCAAAAGGTGGTTAACAATTTCTGTAACTTCAGTTCCAAGGGATACAATGCCCTCTACTGGCTTCCATGGGCACTGCATGCACATGGTACACAAAAATAAAAATAAAATTTAAAAGAGAAAGATGGATGGCCTTCCTGAGGAATAACACTTGCTGTTCTCCAGTTTCCATGTGCTGGTGTACCACCCACGTGCAAGTGTGCATATGCACATACACATTCATAATAAGAAATCGCCCTCCCCCAAAAAAGGATGTTTATGTCAGTTCTGGAACTGAAAAGATACAGGTCTGCTCTGTTCTGAAGTCTCTAACTTTTCCTTTTGCTTTTGGCATGAACCTCTCAGCTTCTGTGTGACACACAGAGCCTAACGACAGAGGACACTGCCCCTTTCCACATCTGTCATTGTTGTTAAGCAGTTGGTTTTTAGAGGTGTTATCCTTTTTTCTCTCTAATCTCTTTGAATTAAGGTTTGGGGGGGGTGGGCTGGAGAGATGGCTCAACAATTAAGCGTATTGACTGCTCTTCCAAAGGACCTGGGTTCAAATCTCAGCACCCACATGATAGTTCAAAATTGTTTGTAATGGCCGGGTGTGGTGGTGCATGCTTGTAATCCCAGCACCTGGAAGACAGAGCCAGGCGGATCTCTGTTATTTGAGGCCACCCTGGTCTACAAAAGTAAGTTACAGGAAAACAAGAACTACACAGTGAGCCCCTGTCTTAAAATCACACATGTGCACATGCACACGCACACGCACATACATCTGTATTCAGGCTATACAGCATGATGTTTTGATATATATAAAAGAGTGACTACTACAATTAGAAATTAATGTAACCATCACCTCACATAGTGTGTGTGTGTGTGTGTGTGCACACACATGCACACATGTGTACACATATATGCTTTCTGAGAGTATCTAAAATCTCTAGGCAAACTTCCAGTTACAATAAAACACAACCAGGAGCTCCTGACTTACTCCTGAAAGCTGCACCATTTACCCTCCCGGGTGCATCCCACCCTAGTGGGCACAGCTCTCTCCTCTCCTTCCACATGCTCAGTCCCGTCTGCATCCCACCCTAGTGGGCACAGTTCTCTTCTCTCCTTCCACATGCTCAGTAGTGTTTAAGACCCCACATCTGACTGGTGGTAGTACTTGGCTTTCTGGGCCTGGGTTGTTAAGTATCATACTGTCATCCAGATTCACCAAGGTGGTTGCAGACAAGATTCCTATTTTCAAGCTAATGACACCACATTGTGTATGTACTCCACAGTCAGTCCATGTGTTGATTGATAAACACCTGGGTTGACTCCACATCCTGGCCACTACACATAATAAATACTTCAGTGAACATTTGGGCAAAGATAGCTCTCTGCAAGGTGCATGTCATTCCACATGGGCAGCTGAGTCAGTTTTGTTTTGTTTTGCTTTTCCCCATTTTTAGGGCTCCCCATATCTTTCTGTAATTGTGTACCAATTTGCATTCCCGTCAAAGCTACAATAGCTCCGTTTTCACTGCACCCTTTGCCGTTGCTTCTCGCCTCTTGACCTTTTGACCATGGCCACCCTGGCAGGTGTGGTGATAGCTCATTGTGGGTATTTTTTTTTTTTTGCATTTTTCTGATAATTAGAGATATTGGTGCCAGCAAGGTGATTCAGAGGATAAAAGTTGTTGCCTGCTACCTGATGACCCAAGTTTGGTTCCTGGGTTCCACCTAGTAGAAGGAGAGACTTGACTCTAACAAGTTGTCCTCTGACCTCTACACAGACACAGAGACACACATGAGATATATATATATCTTAAACTGTATCCCAGGCATGGTTAACCATGGATAATAGAAACTTCAGAAAGTGAAGCCCTGAGTAAAGAGGCCTGTGGTGGTTGTTTCTCACTATTGAATTGTTGGGGTGGGGGTGTTACTTTTTGAGGGGTTTTATTTAGTTTTGTATGTATGAGTGAGCTGCCTGCATGTGTATCTGCACACTGTGAGTGCAGTGTTCTCAGAGGCCAGGAGAGGGCAGTGGATTCCCTGAGTACGAGAGTTACAGATGGCTGGGGTCACATGCGGTGTTCTCTTCTAAGTGCATGTTGACCAGTCTGAGCTGCACAGGAGCCTGTTGGTTTGCTGTGGCCCTCCTTGCTGTCTGTGCTCTGGTTCCCCAACTCTGGTGTGACACCTAAGCATAGTGCTGAGGGCAGCATTGGGATTTCCTCCCATTGTCCTCTGGGAGTTTTATGGTTTAGAATCTTACACTTAAGTAACTGATTTTCTGTTGATTTTTATATATGATGAAAGGTAAGGGCTCGGTTTTATTCTTCTGTGTGTGGATATAGTTTTCCCAGCTCCACTGATTGAAGATGCTATGCCTTCAGTCATCTTGGAACACTTGTCAAGATTTTGTTAACCTGAATGCCTTGTTTAGCCTGTTTCTGATTTGTCATTTGCATTTAAAAGAAAAAAGCAGGATTCGTGAGTCAAGCCCTAAGACTGATGGCAAAGCCTGTACTCTGAAGCCCCACACCACAGTCAGCTCTGTGCGCTGCTTTCCCTCTTCTTAAACACGGGCGCCTCAAGCTGCAGCAGCTACTCATGATGAAGCGGTCTCACTTGCCTTTTCTTTCTTGCTGCTCTTTGCTTCTGTTGTCGGCACCTGCAGCAACTGCTGATGACGATGAGTGGGATGAAGATTGGGATGACCCCAAGTCCTCATCTGCGTACTTCAAGGATTCAGAGTCAGCTGAAGCAGGGGGTGTCCAGCGGGGCAACAGCCGTCCAGGTGCCTCTTCCATGAAGCTGCCCCTTAACAAGTAAGCCTACGGGAAGCAGAGGATGTGGAGTCCCATGTGCGCACACACACACACACACACACACACACACACACACACACACACACAAGCAGGGCACACAGCAATATAAGAGAAGCTGGACTTTTTTCTATCCAGTAATCTACTGAATTTGGAATCTTTTTTGGCCTTTAATCTTAGATTAGAAGCTGATTTCATGTTTCACAAGGTTAGTAAGTGAAGTTTTTATTCAGTTAAAAAGTCTTCAAGCCAAACACGATAGCACATACCTGTAATCCCAGCACATGGGAGGTGGAAGCATGTGAGTCTGGTGGAGTTCAGAATAATCCTCAGCTGTATGTAGCAAGTTTGAGGCCAACTTGGACCTCCAAAAAAAACAAAAAAACAAAAAAAATCCTTCAAAATACTATTTATTGCTTTTACTTATAAACTCCATGACATACTAATGCTTCATCAGTAAAAAATAATTATTATAGCTGGGCAGTGGTGGTGCACGCCTTTAATCCCAGCACTTGGGAGGCAGAGGCAGGCGGATCTTTGCGAGTTCGAGGCCAGCCTGGTCTACAAAGTGAGTCCAGGACAGCCAGGGCTACACAGAGAAACCCTGTCTCGAAAAACCAAAAAAAAAAAATAATAATTATTATTAGGAAATATTTTTAGCTATGGAAAGCTAAAAATAATGTTAATAACAACTCCCTCAATGTTTTACTAGTAATCACTTCCCATGTGACAGGCATTGTGCAGAATGGCTCATGGGCCTCCTCAGATCCCTTTGTGGTACATAGCATTCCCGTTTTACTGCAGGGAAAACTGAAGCCTAGGGTGGATTAGCGTGCATATTTGCACAGATGTTAAGTGGTCGAATCAGGATTCTAGGCTCTCAGGACCCAAAGCTTATGATCCCAGACTCTGCAGAATGTGTTTCTAATAATGTGTTTTCACTTAGAGTTCTGTTAGCTTAAGGAAAAGTACTTTCATGGAACTTGTAGATTGACTGCTTGTGAATATGGGCACAGCCCTGAGGGATTGTGGGAAGGGGGTACATAAGAAAAGATGTTAGTAAGTTCTCTTCTTCAGCAGTCATTCTTAAAACAGTATATTCCAAACTGCTAATACGTTGTCTCAGGGCTCTGGGTCTACAATCCACAGTGAATGCAAAGATTGTTAATTTAATTTGTATCTGAATTATTTTTTTGGAAAGCCTTGTGTTTAGCATATATCTAGAGATTAGGGTCAAGGTCTTGACTTAGTATAGTGGGGCCTGCAGGGACTCCATAATGTGTTTAAATATCATGGGATTGAATGAGCTCTTAGTGGCACACTTAGCCTCTCCTTTCTTCCATTATGGTTTTTGTGTTTAGTTGTGCATAATAAAATTAGTCACGGCCATCCATGGCTTATCTCGTAGACACGGAGTTCTCACTAAGATTGGATGTGAAGGGCATTCCCCTCAGTTGTTCGTTCAGCCTAAGTGTAAAATATGTTTAAAGCTATTTTGCATGTAGCTTGTCTCTTGGTCCTCTGAAAAGTAGAGACAACAAAACAATCCAGCAGCCCAGGAGCCTAGCGCTCCTCCCTCTGCTCCATGCTTGCTCCCAGGTTTCTTCTGAGGTTGATAACCTGTTTCAGCCCAGTTTTTGCCTCATCTCTGAAGCAAAGAGTTTGGCTTCAGTTAAAGATTCTTATGCTCTAAATGTCATTCCAGGTTGAAACCAAATTAGAGCAGAGAACAACTTAAAGCCTTTATGAATTTTTAACTACTCAGAGTTTTCAACATTGTAACATTTTATATGTTAGCTAAAGTCCAGTTCTAGAACATCAGCCTTGTGCCAGAAAAGGAGGTTGGAAACTTAAATGTACTGGAGCATTGTGAGAACACATCTTGATAATGCTCAAAATTTAACATATTATATTGCTGTTTACTTAATAACAATTGCCTGTGCATGGGTGTGGACGTGTTAGCAAGTGGCTCCATATAGCCAACTCCAGTTGCCATGCTGTGTCCTGGGGGCCAGGAGGACTCTCTCTACGTCTGTCCTTCACTCCGCTATGGTAACAGCTCCTTTCATACTTGGTTAATCAGGTAGAATACCTGTGAGTATCACCCTGCCGGAGCCATGTTCTCCCTTCCCGGGCTCAAGCTTCACTGAGTGGCTAATGGGCCATTGGGCATCTGATTACATTGTTTCACTTCATAGTCTCATCTGAAAGACAGAGCAAGGTTGAAACTATATTAAGGTCACATGGTGAGAATGGTAGGATTGTATGAGGGAAGACAAAGACAGAGCAAGGTTAAAACTGGTGTATTAATGTCACATGGTGAAAATGGTAGGATTTGTATGAGGGAGGACAAAGACTCACAAGCACTTTGTTCATGATCAGATTTCCTGGATTTGCAAAACCTGGCATGGAGCAGTACCTGTTGGCCAAGCAGCTAGCAAAACCCAAAGAGAAAATCCCCATCATTGTAAGTTTGTCCATTCTTGTCTGTTGGCTTTATTTCTTTTTTTTTTTTTTTTTTTTGTTTTTCGAGACAGGGTTTCTCTGTGTATCCTTGGCTGTCCTGGACTCACTTTGTAGACCAGGCTGGCCTCGAACTCACAAAGATCCGCCTGCCTCTGCCTCCCAAGTGCTGGGATTAAAGGCGTGCGCCACCACCGCCCGGCTAATAAAAAGTTTTGGTTTTGTTTTTTGTCTATAATACCTACACTAAGAACATTAGTCTTTTTGGAAGTATTTTTAAGTACACATATACTTTCTCAGATGGTTGATAATGTTATTAGCAGTACTAAAGATAACAAGCATAATTAATAAATGTTACTGCTTTTCAATTTTCTCTATTTTTGTGTTTCAACTAATAATATCGAACTATCCCTCATAGATTTTAATACTTTTTCTTTTCTAAAATGTGTGATACTCTCAGACTAAGGCATATTTTACATTCTGTTTTTCTATCAGCGTTATTTATTTAGCCAATAGGCTCAGTTCAGATATTCAGGTTTCTATCCTGATGGAAGTAGAAGCACATCATTAGAATAAGGTGCTTTTCCCAATATGCTGGTGATAGAACTTCTTCCAGTAAACCAGCTGTCAGCTCAAGATTAGGAGCTGACAAATAAAAGCTGGGAGTTAATGGCGCCAATAACAATTCAAAGTCTTCATGAAATGATTATTACACCACATAGCAAAGGCTCTTTGGTTTCATCCCATATTTACTTGTTAATATATTTTCTGTCTAGCCAATACCTAGTGAATTACCAAGTGAATTCAGGGGGAGGGGGGGAGCTGTGATTGTTTTGTAACCCTATTGACTTAACCTGTAG